>MU033947.1:14804-58017 GCA_011833715.1 Carcinoscorpius rotundicauda
AATTGTTCACAAAACGAACTAGAACTGAGACAGTTTAAATACACAATTATATCGTCAAATTGTTAACACGACGAAGTAAAACTTAGTCAATCAAAGTACACAAATATATCATCAAATGGTTCACAAAACGAACTAGAACTGAGACAGTCTAAATACACAATTATATCATCAAATTGTTCAAAAGACGAACTAAAACTGAGCCAGTCTAAATACACTATTATATCATCAAATAGATCACACAATAAAGTAGAACTGAGCCAGTATAAATACATAATTATATCATCAAATTGTTCTTACGATGTAGTAGAACTGAGTCAGGCTGAATACACAATTCTATTATCAAACTGTTCATACGACGAACTAGAACTGAGTCAGTCTAAATACACAATTTATCATCAAATAGTTCACAAGAAGAACTAGAATTAAGCCACTCTATATACACAATTATATAATCATATTGTTCACATGACGAAATAGCACTGAGATAACCTGAATTCACAATTCTATCATCAAACTGTTCATACGATTAACTAGAACTGAGCCAGTCTAAATACACAAGTATATCGTCAAATTGTTCAAAAAGGAACTAGAACTGAGCCAGTCTTAATACACAAATAGATAATCAAATGGTTCACACGACGAACTTAAACTGAGTCAGTCTGAATACACAATTATATCAACAAACTGTTCATACCAGGAACTAAAAATGAGCTAGTCTAAATACACAATTTTATCGTCAAATTGTTTACACGATGAACTAGAACCGAGGCAGTCTGAATACACAATTATATCATCAAATGGTTCACACGACGAACGAGAAGTAAGTCTCTCTAAATACACAATTATATCGTCAAATTGTTCACAAGACGAACTAGAACTGAGCCAGTCTAAATCCACAATTTATCATCAAATTGTTCTCACGATTAAGTAGAACTGAGTTAGTGTAAATACACAATTATATCATGAAATTGTTCACACGACGAACTAAAACTGAACCATTCTTAATACACAATTATGTCATCAAATGGTTCACACGACGAACTAGAACTCAGCCAGTCTAAATACACAATTGTATCATCAAATTATTCACAAGACGACCTCGAAATTAGTCAGGCTTAATATAAAATTACATCATCAAATTGTTCACAAGACGAACTAAAATTGAGCAAGTCTATATACACAATTATATCATAAAACTGCTCATACGACGAACTACAATTGAGCCGGTCTCAATACAAAATTTATCATCAAATTGTTCAAACGACGAACTAGAACTGATGCAGTCTAAATATACAATTATATCATCAAATTGTTTACGACGAACAAGAACTGAGTCTCTCTATATAAAAATTATATCGCCAATTTACTTACACGACGAAGTAGAACGGAGCCAGTCTAAATACACAATTATATCATGAAATTGTTCAAACGACGAACTAAAACTCAGTCAGTCTAAATACACAATAATATAATCAAATTGTTCACAAAACGAACTAGAACTGAGACAGTCTAAATACACAATTATATCGTCAAATTGTTAACACGACGAACTAAAACTTAGTCAGTCTAAGTATACAATTATATCATCAAATTGTTCACAAAACGAACTAGGACTGAGCCAGTCTAAATACACAATTATATGATCAAATAGTTCCACGATAAAGTAGAACTGAGCCAGTATAAATACACAATTATATCATTAAATTGTTCTTACGATGTAGTAGAATTGAGTCAGGCTGAATACACAATTCTATTATCAAACTCTTCATACGAAGAACTACAACTGAGTCAGTCTAAATACACAATTTATCATCAAATAGTTCAAACGAGAAAGTAGAACTAAACCACTTTACATAAACAATTATATCGTAAAATTGTTCTCACAACGAACTAAAAGTGAGTGAGTCTAAACACATAATTATATCTTTAAATTATTCACAAGAAGAACTAGAACTGAGTCACTCTAAATACACAGTTTATCATCAAATTGTTCACAAAACGAACTAGAACTGAGGCAGTCTAAATACACAATTATATCATGAAATTGTTCACAAGACGATTTAGGACTGATTTAGTTTAAATACACAATTATATCATCAAATTGTTAACACGACGAGCTAGATCTGAGTCACTCTAAATGCACAATTATATCATCAAATGGTTCACTAGACGAACTAGAACTAAGCCAGTCTAAATACACAATTATATCATCAAATTATTCACAAGACGAACTCGATATAAAGTAGAACTGAGCCAGTATAAATACACAATTATATCATCAAATGGTTCTTACGATGTAGTAGAACTGAGTGAGTTTGAATACACAATTTTATTATCAAACTGTTCATACGACGAACAAGAAATTGGTCAGCCTAAATACACAATTTATCATCAAATAGTTCAAACGAGAAAGTAGAACTAAGCCACTTAAATACACAATTATATCGTAAAATTGTTCACACACCAACTTAAACTGAGTGAGTGTAAATACAAAATTCTATCATCAAATAGTTCACACGATAAAGTAGAACTGAGCAAGTATAAATACACAATTATATCATCAAATTGTTTTTACGATGTAGTAGAACTGAGTCAGGCTGAATACACAATTCTATTATCAAACTGTTCATACGACGAACTAGAACTGAGTCAGTATATTTACACAATCTATCATCAAATAGTTCAAACGACAAAGTAGAACTAAGCCACTTTAAATACACAACTATATCGTAAAATTGTTCACACGACGAACTAAAACTGAGTTAGTCTAAATACATAATTATATCATCAAATTGTTCACAAAAAGAACTAGAATTAAGCCACTCTATAAACACAATTATATAATCATATTGTTCACATGACGAAATAGAACTGAGATAACCTGAATTCACAATTCTATCATCAAACTGTTCATACGATTAACTAGAACTTAGTCAGTCTAAATACAAAATTATATCATAAAAATTGTTCATACGATTACCTAGAACTTAGTCAGTCTAAATACACGATTGATTAGTCAAATTGTTCACACGACGAACTAGACCTGAGGCAGTCTAAATACACAATTATATCATGAAATTGTTCAGACGTTGAAGTAGAACTGAATCAGTCTAAATACACAGTTATATCGTCAAATTGTTAACACGACGAACTAAAACTTAGTCAGTCTAAGTACACAATTATATCATCAAATTGTTCAAAAGACGAACTAGAACTAAGCCACTTTAAATACACAATTATATCGTAAAATTGTTCAAACGACGAACTAAAACTGAGTCAGTCTAAATACATAATTATATCATCAAATTGTTCACAAGACGAAATAGAACTGAGTCACTCTAAATATACAATTATATCATCAAATTGTTCACAAGGCGAAATAGAACTCAGTCAGTCTAAATACACAATTATATAATCAAATTGTTTACAAGACGATCTAAAACTGATCTAGTTTAGATACACAATTATATCATCAAATTGTTCACAAGACGAACTCGAAATTAGTCACGCTTAATACACAATTTTATCATCAAATTGTTCACAAGACGAACTACAACAGAGAAATTCTAAATACACAATTATATCGTCAAATTGTTCACACGACGAACAAGAACTGAGCCAGTCTAAAGACAAAATTATATCATTAAATTGTTCACAAGACAATTAACTGGAACTAAGTCAGTCTAAATAAACAATTATATCGTAAAATTGTTCACACGACGACCTACAACTCATTCAGTGGAAATACGCAATTATATTATCAAATTGTTCACACGACGAACTAAAATTGAGTCAGTCTAAATACACAATTATATCATAAAACTGCTCATTCAACGAACTAGAATTAAGCCGGTCTCAATACAAAATTTATCATTAAATTGTTCAAATGACGAACTAGAACTGATGGAGTCTAAATATACAATTATATCATCAAATTGTTTACGACGAACAAGAACTGAGTCTCTCTAAATACACAATTATATCGTCAAATTATTCACACGACGAAGTAGAACTGAGCCAGTCTAAATACACAATTATATCATCAAATTGTTCACACGACGAACTAGAACTGAGTCAGTCTAAATACACAATTATATCATGAAATTGTTCAGACGATGAAGTAGAACTGAGTCAGTCTAAATACACAATTATATCATCAAATTGTTCACACGACGAAATAGAACTGAGGCAGTCTAATTACACAATTATCTCATCAAATTGTTCTCACGATTAAATAGAACTGAGTCATTCTAAATACACAATTATATCGTCAAATTGTTCACAAGACGAACCAGAACTGAGCCAGTTACAATACACTATTATATCATCAAATTGTCACAAAATGAACTAGAACTGAGCCAGTCTAAATGGAAAACTATATCATCAAATTGTTCACAAGACGAACTAGGACTGAGCCAGTCTAAATACACAAATATATTATTAAATTGTTCACACGATGAAGTAGAACTTAGCCAGTATAAATACACAATTTTCTCATCAAATTGGTCCCACGATGAAGTAGAACTGAGTCAGTCTAAATACACAATTTTAAAATCAAATTGTTCATAAGACGAAAAACAACTGAGCCAGTCTAAATACCCAATTATATCATAAAACTGTTCATACGACGAACCAGAACTGATTCAGTCTACATACACAATTATATCATGAAATTGTTCACACGATAAAGTAGAATTGAGTCAGTCTAATTACACAATTATATGAACAAATTGTTCACACGACGGTCTAAAAGAGAAAAAGTCTAAATACACAATTATTTCGTCAAATTGTTCACACGACAAACTAAAACTGAGCCAGTATAAATACACAATTATATCATCAAATTGTTCATATGACGAACTAAAACTGAGCCAGTCATAACACACAATTATATCGTCAAATTGTTTACACGACGAAGTAGAACTGAGTGAGTCTAAATGCACAATTATATCATCAAATTGTTCACAAAACGAACTAGAACTGAGCCAATCTAAATACACAATTATTTCATCAAATTGATTAAAAAAGAAACTTGGACTGAGGCAGTCTAAATACACAATTCTATCATCAAATATTTCACACGATAAAGTAGAACTGAGCCAGTATAAATTCACAATTATATCATCAAATTGTTCTTACGATGTAGGAAAACTGAGTCAGTCTGAATACCCAATTATATCATAAAACTGTTCACAAGACGAACTAGAACTGAGACAGTTTAAATACGCAATTATATCTTCAAATTTTTCATAAGACGAACTAGAAGTGAGCCAATCTAAATACACAATTATATCAGCAAATTGTTCACACGACGAACAAGAACTGAGTTAACCTGAATACACAATTCTATCATCAAACTGTTCATAAGACGAAATAGAACTTAGTCAGTCTAAATACACATTTATATCATCAAATTGTTCACACGACGAACTAGAACTGAGTCACTCTAAATATTCAATTATATCATGAAATTGTTCACAAGACGAAATAGAACTGAGCCAAACTAAATACACAATTATATTTTCAAATTGTTTACAAGACGAACAAGAACTGAGGCATTCTAAATACACAATTATATCGTGAAATTCTTCACACGACGAACTAGAACTCAGTCAGTCTAAATACACAATTATATCATCAAATTGTTGACACGACGAACTAGAACTATGCCAGTCTTAATACACAATTATATCAGCAAATTTTTCACACGACGAACTAGAACTGAGCCAGTCTGAATACACAATTATATCAACAAACTATTCATGCCAGGAACTAAAAATGAGCTAGTCTAAATACACAATTTTATCGTCAAATTGTTTACACGATGAACTAGAACCGAGCCAGTCTGAATACACAATTATATCATCAAATGGTTCACACGACGAACAAGAAGTAAGTCTCTCTAAATACACAATTATATCGTCAAATTGTTCACAAGACGAACTAGAACTGAGCCAGTCTAAATCCACAATTTATCATCAAATTGTTCTCACGATTAAGTAGAACTGGGTCAGTCTAAATACACAATTATATCATCAAATTGTTCACACGACGAACTAGAACTGAGCAAGTCTAAATCCACAATAATATCATTAAATTGTTCACACGATGAAGTAGAACTGAGTCAGTGTAAATACACAATTATATCATCAAATTGTTCACACGACGAACTAGAACTGAGCCAGTCTAAATACATAATTATATCATCAAATAGTTCACACGACGAACTAGAACTGAGCCCGTCCAAATACACAATTATATCATCAAATTGTTCAAAAGACGAACATCAACTGAGTCAGTCTAATTACATAATTATATCATCAAATTGTTCACACCACGAACTATGACTGAGCCCGTCTAAATACACAAATATATCATCAAATTCTTTACAAAACGAACTAGGTCTGAGCCAATCTAAATAGACAAAAATATCATCTAATTGTTCACACGACGAATGTTCTACGAGCCAGTCTTAATACACAATTATATCATCAAATTGTTCACACGATGAAGTAGAAATGAGTCAGTCTAAATACACAATATATCTTCAAATTGCTCACAAAACTAACTAAAACTGAATCAGTCTAAATACAGAAATATATCATCAAATTGTTCACACGAAAGAGTAGAACTAAGCCAGTCTATATACACAATTATAACATTCAATTGTTCATACGACGAACAAGAACTAAGTCAGTGTAAATACACAATTATATCATCAAATTGCTCAAACGATCAAGAAGAACTGAGTCATTCTAAATACAAAATTGTATAGTCAAATTGTTAACATGACGAACTAGAATCAATATATATACACAATTATATCGTCAAATTGTTTACAAGATGAACTAGGACTAAGCCAGTCTAAATACACAATTATATCATCAAAGTGTTCACACGACGAACTAGAACTGAGTCAGTCTAAATACACAATCATATTATGAAACTGTTGATACGAAGAACTAGAACTGAGCCAATGTCAATACACAATTCTATCATCAAACTGTTCATAAGACGAAATAGAACTTGGTCAGTTTAAATACACATTTATATCATCAAATTGTTCACACGACGAACTAGAACTGAGTCACTCTAAATATTCAATTATATCATGAAATTGTTCACAAGACGAAATAGAACTGAGCCAAACTAAATACACAATTATATTTTCAAATTGTTTACAAGACGATCTAGAACTGATCCAATTTAGATACACAATTATATCATCAAATTGTTCAAAAGACGAGTTAGGACTGAGCCAGTCTAAATACACAATTATATCATCAAATTGTTCACACGACGAACTAGATTTGAGTCACTCCAAATGCACAATTATATCATCAAATTGTTCACACGACGAACTAGATCTCAGCCAGTCTAAATACACAATTGTATCATCAAATTATTCACAAGACGAACTCAAAATTAGTCAGGCTTAATATAGAATTACATCATCAAATTGTTCACAAGACGAACTAAAATTGAGCAAGTTTATATACACAATTATATCATAAAACTGCTCATACGACGAACTAGAATTGAGCCGGTCTAAATATACAATTATATCATCAAATTGTTTACGACAACAAGAACTGAGTCTCTCTAAATACACAATTATATCGCCAATTTATTTACACGACGAAGTAGAACTGAGCCAGTCTAAATACACAAATATATCATCAAATTGTTCACACCATGAACTAGAACTGAGTCATTCTAAATCCACAATTATATCATGAAATTGTTGAGACGATGAAGTAGAACTGAGTCAGTCTAAATACACAATTTTATCATGAAATTGTTCAGACGATGAAGTAGAACTGAGTCAGTTTTAATACAGAATTATATCGTGAAATTGTTCACACGACGAACTGAAACTTAGTCAGTCTAAATACACAATTATTTAGTGAAATTAATCACACGATGAATTAGAATTGAGTCAATCTGAATACACAGTTGTATCATCAAACTGCTCATACGATTAACTAGAACTTAGTCAGTCTTAATACACAATTATATCATGAAATTGTTCAGACGATGAAGTAGAACTGAATCAGTCTAAATACACAGTTATATCGTCAAATTGTTAACACGACGAACTAAAACTTAGTCAGTCTAAGTACACAATTATATCATTTAATTGTTCAAAAGACGAACTAGAACTGAGGCAGTCTAAATACACAATTATATCATAAAATTGTTCACACGACGAACTAGATCAGAGTCAGTCTAAATGCACAATTATATCATCAAATGGTTCACACGACGAACTAAAACTGAGTCAGTATAAATACACAATAATATCATCAAATTGTTCACACGACGAACTAAAACTGAGTCAGGCTGAATACACAATTCTATTATCAAACTGTTAATACGACGAAGTAGAACCGAGTCAGTTGAAATACACAATTTATCATCAAATAGTTCAAACGAGAAAGTAGAACTAAGCCGCTTTAAATACACAATTCTATCGTAAAATTGTTCAAACGACGAACCTAAACTCAGTCAGTCTAAATACACAATAATATAATCAAAATGTTCACAAAAGGAACTAGAACTGAGACAGTCTAAATACACAATTATATCATCAAATTGTTCAAAAGACGAACTAGGACTGAGCCAGTCTAAATACACAATTATATCATCAAATAGTTCACACGATAAAGTAGAACTGAGCCAGTATAAATACACAATTATATCATCAAATTGTTCTTACGATGTAGTGGAACTGAGTCAGGCTGAATACACAATTCTATTATCAAACTCTTCATACGACGAACTAAAACAGAGTCAGTCTAAATACACAATTTATCATGAAATAGTTCAATCGAGAAAGTAGAACTAAGCCACTTTACCTAAACAATTATATCGTAAAATTATTCTCACAACGAACTAAAACTGAGTCAGTCTAAACACATAATTATATCTTTAAATTATTCACAAGAAGAACTAGAACTGAGTCACTCTAAATACACAGTTTATCATCAAATTGTTCACAAGACTAATTAGAACTCAGTCAGTCTAAATACACAATTATAACATCAAATTGTTCACAAAACGAACTAGAACTGTGGCAGTCTAAATACACAATTTTATCATGAAATTGTTCACAAGACGATTTAGGACTGAGCCAGTTTAAATACACAATTATATCATCAAATTGTTAACACGACGAACTAGATCTGAGTCACTCTAAATGCACAATTATATCATCAAATGGTTCACTAGACGAACTAGAACTAAGCCAGTCTAAATACAGAATTATATCATCAAATTATTCACAAGACGAACTCGAAATAAAGTAGAACTGAGCCAGTATAAATACACAATTATATTATCAAATGGTTTTTACGATGTAGTAGAACTGAGTCAGGCTGAATACACAATTCTATTATTAACTGTTCATACGACGAACTAGAACTGAGTCAGTCTAAATACACAATCTATCATCAAATTGTTCACACGACGAACTAAAACTGAGTCACTCTAAATATACAATTATATCATCAAATTGTTCACAAGACGAAATAGAACTCAGTCTGTCTAAATACACAATTATATCATGATTGTTAACACGACGAACTAGAATTCAGTCACTTTAAATACACAGTTAATCATCCAATTGTTCACAACACGAACTAAAACTGAGCAAGTCTAAGTACACAATTATATCATCAAATTGTTCACACGAAGAACTAAAAGTGAGTCAGTCTAAATATACAATTATATCATCAAATTGTTCAAAACACGAACCTGAACTGAGCCAGTCTTAATACACAATTGTATCATCAAATTGTTCACACGACGAACAAAAACTTAGTCAGTCTAAATACACAATATTCAGTCAAATTGTTCACATGACGAACAAAAACTCAGTCAGTCTAAATACACAAGTATATCGTCAAATTGTTCACAAGACGAACTAGAACTGAGCAAGTCTAAATACACAATTATATCTTCAAATTGATTAAATGAAGAACTAGGACTGGTCCAGTCTAAATACACAATTATATCATCAAATTGTTCACACGATAAAGTAGAACCGAGCCAGTATAAATACACAATTATATCATCAAATTGTTCCCATGATGTAGCAGAACTGAGTCAGTCTGAATACACAATTCTATTATCAAACTGTTCATACGACGAACTAGAACTGAGTCAGTCTAAATACACAATTTATCATCAAATTGTTCATACGATGAATGAAAACTCAGTCAGTCTAAATACACAAGTATATCGTCAAATTGTTCACAAGACGAACTAGAACTGAGCAAGTCTAAATACACAATTTTATCATCATATTGTTCACACGAAGAACTAAAAGTGAGTCTGTCTAAATATACAATTATATCATCAAATTGTTCAAAAGACGAACCTGAACTGAGCCAGTCTTAATACACAATTATATCATCAAATTGTTCACACGACGAACTAGAACTGAGCCAGTATAAATACACAATTATAACATCAAATTGTTCATACGACGAACTAAAACTGAGCAAGTCTAAATACACAATTTTATCGTTAAATTTTTAAAACGACGAATTAGAATTGAGCCAGTCTAGATACACAATTATAACATAAAATTGTTCACACGACGAAGAAGAATTCAGTCACTCTAAATACACAATTATATCATGAAATTCTTCACACGACGAACTAGAATTCAGTCAGTCTAAATACACAATTATATCATCAAATTGTTGAAACGAAGAACTAGAACTGTGCCAGTCTAAATACACAATTATATCATCAAATTGTTCACAAGAGGAACTAGATTTGAGCCAGTCTTAATACACAATTTTATCATCATATTGTTTACGACGAACCAGAACTGAGTCAGTCTAAGTACACAATTATATCATCAAATTGTTCACACGAAGAACTAAAAGTGAGTCAGTCTAAATATACAATTATATCATCAAATTGTTCAAAAGACGAACCTGAACTGAGCCAGTCTTAATACACAATTATATCATCAAATTGTTCACACGACGAACTAGAACTGAGCCAGTATAAATACACAATTATAACATCAAATTGTTCATACGACGAACTAAAACTGAGCAAGTCTAAATACACAATTTTATCGTTAAATTTTTAAAACGACGAATTAGAATTGAGCCAGTCTAGATACACAATTATAACATAAAATTGTTCACACGACGAACAAGAATTCAGTCACTCTAAATACACAATTATATCGTGAAATTCTTCACACGACGAACTAGAACTCAGTCAATCTAAATACACAATTATATCATCAAATTGTTGAAACGACGAACTTGAACTGAGCCAGTCTTAATACACAATTTTATCATCATATAGTTTACGACGAACCAGAACTGAGTCAGTCTAATAACACAATTATATCATCAAATGGTTCACACGACGAACTAGAACTCAGCCAGTCTAAATACACAATTGTATCATCAAATTATTCACAAGACGACCTCGAAATTAGTCAGGCTTAATATAGAATTACATCATCAAATTGTTCACAAAACGAACTAAAATTGAGCAAGTCTTTATACACAATTATATCATAAAACTGCTCATACGACGGACTAGAATTGAGCCGGTCTCAATACAAAATTTATCATCAAATTGTTCAAACGACGAACTAGAACTGATGCAGTCTAAATATACAATTATATCATCAAATTGTTTACGACGAACAAGAACTGAGTCTCTCTATATACACAATTATATCGCCAATTTATTTACACGACGAAGTAGAACTGAGCCAGTTTAAATACACAATTATATCATGAAATTGTTGAGACGATGAAGTAGAACTGAGTCATGCTAAATACACAATTTTATCATGAAATTGTTCAGACGATGAAGTAGAACTGAGTCAGTCTTAATACAGAATTATATCGTGAAATTGTTCACACGACGAACTGAAACTTAGTCAGTCTAAATACATAATTATTTAGTGAAATTAATCACACGATGAATTAGAATTGAGTGAGTCTGAATACACAGTTGTATCATCAAACAACTCATACGATTAACTAGAACTTAGTCAATCTAAATACACAATTATATCACGAAATTGTTGAGACGATGAAGTAGAACGGAATCAGTCTAAATAAACAGTTATATCGTCAAATTGTTAACACGACGAAATAAAACTTAGTCAGTCTAAGTACACAATTATATCATCAAATTCTTCAAAAGACGAACTAGAACTGAGGCAGTCTAAATACACAATTATATCATGAAATTGTTCACACGACGAACTTGATCAGAGTCAGTCTAAATGCACAATTATATCAACAAATGGTTCACACGACGAACTAAAACTGAGTCAGTATAAATACACAATTATATCATCAAATTGTTCACACGACGAACTAAAACTGAATCAGGCTGAATACACAATTCTATTATCAAACTGTTCATACGACGAACTAAAACTGAGTCAGTCGAAATACACAATTTATCATCAAATAGTTCAAACGAGAAAGTAGAACTAAGCCACTTTAAATACACAATTATATCGTAAAATTGTTCAAACGACGAACTAAAACTCAGTCAGTCTAAATACACAATAATATAATCAAATTGTTCACAAACGAAACTAGAACTGAGACAGTCTAAATACACAATTATATCGTCAAATTGTTAACACGACGAACTAAAACTTAGTCTGTCTAGGTATACAATTATATCATCAAATTGTTCACAAAACGAACTAGAACTGAGATAGTCTAGATACACAATTATATCATGAAATTGTTCAAAAGACCAACTAAAACTGAGCCAGTCTAAATACACAATTATATCATCAAATAGTTCACACGATAAAGTAGAACTGAGCCAGTATAAATATACAATTATATCATCAAATTGTTCTTACGATGTAGTAGAACTGAGTCAGGCTGAATACACAATTCTATTATCAAACTCTTCATACGAAGAACTAGAACTGAGTCAGTCTAAATACACAATTTATCATGAAATAGTTCAATCGAGAAAGTAGAACTAAACCACTTTACATAAAATATTATATCGTAAAATTGTTCTCACAACGAACTAAAACTGAGTGAGTCTAAACACATAATTATATCTTTAAATTATTCACAAGAAGAACAAGAACTGAGTCACTCTAAATACACAGTTTATCATCAAATTGTTCACAAGACGAATTAGAAGTCAGTCAGTCTAAATACACAATTATATCATCAAATTCTTCACAAAACGAACTAGAACTGAGGCAGTCTAAATACACAATTATATCATGAAATTGTTCACAAGACGATTTAGGACTGATCCAGTTTAAATACACAATTATATCATCAAATTGTTAACACGACGAGCTAGATCTGAGTCACTCTAAATGCACAATTATATCATCAAAATGTTCACTAGACGAACTATAACTAAGCCAGTCTAAATACACAATTATATCATCAAATTATTCACAAGACGAATTCGAAATAAAGTAGAACTGAGCCAGTATAAATACACAATTATATCATCAAATGGTTCTTACGATGTAGTAGAACTGAGTGAGTCTGAATACACAATTTTATTATCAAACTGTTCATACGACGAACAAGAAATTGGTCAGCTGAAATACACAATTTATCATCAAATAGTTCAAACGAGAAAGTAGAACTAAGCCACTTTAAATACACAATTATATCGTAAAATTGTTCAAACACCAACTTAAACTGAGTGAGTCTAAATACAAAATTTTATCATCAAATAGTTCACACGATAAAGTAGAACTGAGCCAGTATAAATACACAATTATATCATCAAATTGTTTTTACGATGTAGTAGAACTGAGTCAGGCTGAATACACAATTCTATTATCAAACTGTTCATACGACGAACTAGAACTGAGTCAGTCTAAATACACCATCTATCATCAAATAGTTCAAACGACAAAGTAGAACTAAGCCACTTTAAATACACAACTATATCGTAAAATTGTTCACACGACGAACTAAAACTGAGTCAGTCTAAATACATAATTATATCATCAAATTGTTCACAAGAAGAACTAGAATTAAGCCACTCTATATACACAATTATATAATCAAATTGTTCACATAACGAAATAGAACTGAGTTAACCTGAATTCTCAATTCTATCATCAAACTGTTCATACGATTAACTAGAACTTAGTCAGTCTAAATACACAATTATATCATAAAAATTGTTCACACAATGAAGTAGAACTGAATCAGTCTAAATACACAATTGATTAGTCAAATTGTTCACACGACCAACTAGACCTGAGGAAGTCTAAATACACAATTATATCATGAAATTGTTCAGACGATGAAGTAGAACTGAATCAGTCTAAATACACAGTTATATCGTCAAATTGTTAACACGACGAACTAAAACTTAGTCAGTCTAAGTACACAATTATATCATCAAATTGTTCAAAAGACGAACTAGAACTAAGCCACTTTAAATACACAATTATATCGTAAAATTGTTCAAACGACGAAAAAGAACTCAGACAGTCTAAATACACAATTATATAATCAAATTGTTTACAAGACGATCTAAAACTGATCCAGTTTAGATACACAATTATATCATCAAATTGTTCACAAGACGAACTCGAAATTAGTCAGGCTTAATACACAATTTTATCATCAAATTGTTCACAAGACAAACTACAACTGAGAAATTCTAAATACACAATTATATCGTCAAATTGTTCACACGACGAACAAGAACTGAGCCAGTCTAAAGACAGAATTATATCATGAAATTGTTCACAAGACAATTAACTGGAACTAAGTCAGTCTAAATAAACAATTATATCGTAAAATTGTTCACACGACGACCTACAACTCATTCAGTCGAAATACGCAATTATATTATCAAATTGTTCACACGACGAACTAGAACTGAGTCAGTCTAAATACACAATTTATCATCAAATAGTTCAAACGACGAAGTAGAACTAAGCCACTTTAAATACTCAATTATATCGTAAAATTGTTCACACGACGAACTAAAACTGAGTCAGTCTAAATACATAATTATATCATCAAATTGTTCACAAGAAGAACTAGAATTAAGCCACTCTATATACACAATTATATAATCAAATTGTTCACATAACGAAATAGAACTGAGTTAACCTGAATTCTCAATTCTATCATCAAACTGTTCATACGATTAACTAGAACTTAGTCAGTCTAAATACACAATTATATCATAAAAATTGTTCACACAATGAAGTAGAACTGAATCAGTCTAAATACACAATTGATTAGTCAAATTGTTCACACGACCAACTAGACCTGAGGCAGTCTAAATACACAATTATATCATGAAATTGTTCAGACGATGAAGTAGAACTGAATCAGTCTAAATACACAGTTATATCGTCAAATTGTTAACACGACGAACTAAAACTTAGTCAGTCTAAGTACACAATTATATCATCAAATTGTTCAAAAGACGAACTAGAACTAAGCCACTTTAAATACACAATTATATCGTAAAATTGTTCAAACGAAGAACTAAAACTGATTCAGTCTAAATCCATAATTATATCATCAAATTGTTCACCAGACGAAATAGAACAAAGCCAGTCTAAATACACAATTATATCATCAAACTGTTCACACGACGAACTAGAACTGAGTCACTCTAAATATACAATTATATCATCAAATTGTTCAGAAGACGAAATAGAACTGAGTCAGTCTAAATAAACAATTATATAATCAAATTGTTTACAAGACGATCTAAAACTGATCTAGTTTAGATACACAATTATGTCATCAAATTGTTCACAAGACGAACTCGAAATTAGTCAGGCTTAATACACAATTTTATCATCAAATTGTTCACAAGACAAACTACAACTGAGAAATTCTAAATACACAATTATATCGTCAAATTGTTCACACGACGAACAAGAACTGAGCCAGTCTAAAGACACAATTATATCATCAAATTGTTCACAAGACAATTAACTGGAACTAAGTCAGTCTAAATAAACAATTATATCGTAAAATTGTTCACACGACGACCTACAACTGATTCAGTCGAAATACGCAATTATATTATCAAATTGTTCACACGACGAACTAAAATTCAGTCAGTCTATATACACAATTATATCATAAAACTGCTCATTCAACGAATTAGAATTAAGCCAGTCTCAATACAAAATTTATCATCAAATTGTTCAAACGACGAACTAGAACTGATGCAGTCTAAATATACAATTATATCATCAAATTGTTTACGACGAACAAGAACTGAGTCTCTCTAAATACAGAATTATATCGTCAAATTATTCACACGACGAAGTAAAACTGAGCCAGTCTAAATACACAATTATATCATCAAATTGTTCACACCACGAACTAAAACTGAGTCAGTCTAAATACACAATTATATCATGAATTTGTTGAGACGATGAAGTAGAACTGAGTCAGTCTAAATACACAATTATATCACCAAATTGTTCACACGACGAAATAGAACTGAGGCAGTCTAATCACACAATTATCTCATCAAATTGTTCACACGATTAAGTAGAACTGAGTCAGTTTGAATACACAATTATATCATCAAACTGTTCATACGACGAACATGAACTGAGTCATTCTAAATACACAATTATATCGTCAAATTGTTCATAAGACGAACTACAACTGAGCCAGTCACAATACACTATTATATCATCAAATTGTCACCAAATGAACTAGAACTGAGCCAGTCTAAATGGAAAATTATATCATCAAATTGTTCACAAGACGAACTAGGACTGAGCCAGTCTAAATACACAAATATATTATTAAATTGTTAACACGATGAAGTAGAACTGAGCCAGTATAAATACACAATTTTCTCATCAAATTGGTCCCACGATGAAGTAGAACTGAGTCAGTCTAAATACACAATTCTATAATCAAATTGTTCATAAGACGAACAACAACTGAGCCAGTCTAAATACCCAATTATATCATAAAACTGTTCATACGACGAACTAGAACTGATTCAGTCTACATACACAATTATATCATGAAATTGTTCACACGATAAAGTAGAACTGAGTCAGTCTAATTACACAATTATATGAACAAATTGTTCACACGACGGACTAAAAGAGAAAAAGTCTAAATACAGAATTATTTCGTCAAATTGTTCACACGACAAACTAAAACTGAGCCAGTATAAATACACAATTATATCATCAAATTGTTCATATGACGAGCTAAAACTGAGCCAGTCTAAATACACAATTATATCGTCAAATTGTTTCCACGACGAAGTAGAACTGAGTGAGTCTAAATGCACAATTATATCATCAAATTGTTCACAAAACGAACAAGAACTGAGCCAGTCTAAATACACAATTATGTCATCAAATTGATTAAAAAACAAACTTGGACTGAGGCAGTCTAAATACACAATTCTATCATCAAATTGTTCACACGATAAAGTAGAACTGAGCCAGTATAAATTCACAATTATATCATCAAATTGTTCTTACGATGTAGTAGAACTGAGTCAGTCTGAATACCCAATTATATCATAAAACTGTTCAATAGACGAACTAGAATTGAGACAGTCTAAATACGCAATTATATCTTCAAATTCTTCACAAGACGAAATAGAACTGAGGCAGTCAAAATATAGAATTATATCACAAATTGTTCACCAGACGAAATAGTACCCAGTTATTTTAAATACACAATTATATCGTCAAATTGTTTACACGACGAACTAGAACTCATTCAGTCTAAATACACAATTATATCAGCAAATTGTTCACACGAAGAACTAGAACTTAGCCAGTCTAAATACACAAGTATATCGTCAAATTGTTCAAAGACGAACTAGAACTGAGCCAGTCTTAATACACAAATAGATCATCAAATGGTTATCACGACGAACTTAAACTGAGTCAGTCTGAATACAAAATTATATTAACAAACTGTTCATACAAAGAACTAAAAATGAGCTAGTCTAAATACACAATTTTATCGTCAAATTGTTTACACGATGAACTAGAACCGAGCCAGTCTGAATACACAATTATATCATCAAATGGTTCACACGACGAACAAGAAGTAAGTCACTCTAAATACACAATTATATCGTCAAATTGTTCACAAGACGAACTAGAACTGAGCCAGTCTAAATCCACAATTATATCTTCAAATTGTTCACAAGACGTACTAGAACTGAGCAAATCTAAATACAAAATTATATCATCAAAATGTTCACCAGACGAACTAAAACTGAGTCAGTCTAAATACACAATTATATCATCAAATTGTTCACATGACGAACTAGAACTAAGTCAGTCTAAATAAACAATTATATCGTAAAATTGTTCACACGACGACCTACAACTCATTCAGTCGAAATACGCAATTATATTATCAAATTGTTCACACGACGAACTAAAATTGAGTCAGTCTATATACACAATTATATCATAAAACTGCTCATACGACGAACTAGAATTTAGCCAGTCTCAATACAAAATTTATCATCAAATTGTTCAAACGACGAACTAAAACTGATGCAGTCTAAATATACAATTATATCATCAAATTGTTTACCACGAACAAGAACTGAGGCTCTCTAAATACAGAATTATATCGTCAAATTGTTCATACGACGAACTAGAACTGAGTCAGTCTAAATACACAATTTATCATCAAATTGTTCACAAGAAGAACTAGAATTAAGACAGTCTAAATACACAATTATATAATGAAATTGTTTACCACGAACTAGAACTGAGTCAGTCTAAACACACAATTATATCATTAAATTGTTCACATGACGAACTAGAACTAAGACAGTATAAATACATAATTATATCATCAAATTCTCACAAAATGAACTAGAACTGAGTCACTTTAAATATACAATGATATCATCAAATTGTTCACAAGACGAAATAGAACTCAGTCTGTCTAAATACACAATTGTATCATAATTGTTATCACGACGAACTAGATTTCAGTCATTTTAAATACACAGTTAATCATCAAATTGTTCAAAACACGAACTAAAACTCAGTCAGTCTAAATACACAATAATATAATCAAATTGTTTACAAGACGATATAGAACTGATCCAATTTCGATACACAATTATATTATCAAATTGTTCATACGACGAACTAGAACTGAGTCAGTCTAAACACACAATTTATCATCAAATTGTTCATACGATGAATGAAAACACAGTCAATCTAAATACACAAATATATCGTGAAATTGTTAACAAGACGAACTAAAACTGAGCAAGTCTAAGTACACAATTATATCATCTAATTGTTCAAACGAAGAACTAAAAGTGAGTCAGTCTAAATAGACAATTATATCATCAAATTGTTTAAAAGACGAACCTGAACTGAGCGAGTCTTAATAAACAATTATATCATCAAATTGTTCACGACACGAACTAAAACTCAGTCAGTCTAAATACACAATAATATAATCAAATTGTTTACAAGACGATATAGAACTTGATCCAATTTCGATACACAATTTATCATCAAATTATTCACACGACGAAGTAGAACTCAGCCAGTCTAAATACACAATTATATCGTCAACTTGTTCATTCGAGGAACTAGAACTGAGCCAGTCTAAATACGCAATTATATCATCAAATTGTTCACAAAACGAACTAGAACTGAGCCAATCTCTATACACAATTATATCATCAAATTATTCTTACGATGTAGTAGAACTGAGTCAGTCTGAACAGACAATTCTTTTATCAAACTGTTCATACGACGAACTAGAACTGAGTCAGTCTAAATACACAATTTATCATCAAATTGTTCACAAGAAGAACTAGAATTAAGACAGTCTTAATACACAATTATATAATCAAATTCTTTACCACGAACTAGAACTGAGTCAGTCTAAATACACAATTATATCGTCAAATTGTTCACACGACGAACAAAAACTTAGGGAGTCTAAATACACAATATTTAGACAAATTGTTCACATGATCAATTAGAACTAAGTCAGTCTAAATACACAATTATATCATCAAATATTTCACAAGGCGAAATAGAACTGAGCCACTCTAAAAACACAATAATATCTTCAATTTGATTAAAAGAAGAACTACGACTGAGCCAGTCTAAATACACAATTTTATCGTCAAATTGTTTACACGAAGAACTAGAACCGAGTCACTCTAAATACACAATTATATCGTCAAATTGTTCACAAGACGAACTAGAACTGAGCCAGTCTCAATAAACAATTTATCATCAAATTGTTCATACGACGAACTAGAACTAAGCCAGTCTAAATACACAATTATATCATCAAACTGTTTTTACACGACGAACTAGAACTGAGTCACTCTAAATATACAAATATATCATCAAACTGTTCACAAGACGAAATAGAACTCAGTCTGTCTAAATACACAATTATATCATAATTGTTAACACGACGAACTAGAATTCAGTCAGTCTAAATACACAGTTAATCATCAAATTGTTCACAACACGAACTAAAACTCAGTCAGTCTAAATACACAATAATATAATCAAATTGTTTACAAGACGATATAGAACTGATCCAATTTCGATACACAATTATATCATCAAATTGTTCATACGACGAACTAGAACTGAGTCAGTCTAAATACACAATTTATCATCAAATTGTTCATACGATGAATGAAAACTCAGTCAATCTAAATACACAAGTATATCGTGAAATTGTTAACAAGACGAACTAAAACTGAGCAAGTCTAAGTACACAATTATATCATCAAATTGTTCACACGAAGAACTAAAAGTGAGTCAGTCTAAATAGACAATTATATCATCAAATTGTTCAAAAGACGAACCTGAACTGAGCGAGTCTTAATACACAATTATATCAGCAAATTGTTCACACGACGAACTAGAACTGAGCCAGTATAAATACGCAATTATAACATCAAATTGTTCATACGACGAACTAAAACTTAGCAAGTCTAAATACACAATTTTATCGTTAAATTATTAAAACGACGAATTAGAATTGAGCTAGTCTAGATACACAATTATAACATAAAATTGTTCACTCGACGAAGAAGAATTCATTAACCCTAAATACACAATTATATCGTGAAATTCTTCACACGACGAACTAGAACTCAGTCATTCTAAATACACAATTATATCGTCAAATTGTTCACAAGACGAACTAGAACTGAGTCAGTCTAAATACACAATTATATCATCAAACTCTTCATACGACGAACTAAAACTGAGCATTCTGAATACACAATTATATCGTCAAATTGTTCACACGACGAACTAAAACTGATTCAGTTTAAATACACAATTATATCGTCAAATTGTTCACAAGCAGAACATCAACTGAGCCAGTCTAAATACACAATAATATCATCAAATCGTTCAGAAGACGAACTAGGTCTGAGCCAGTCTAAATACACGATTATATCATCAAATTGTTCACACGACGAAGTAGAACTGAGTCAGTCTAAATACACAATTATATCATGAATTTGTTCTCACGACGAACTAAAACTTAGTCAGTCTAAATACAGAATTATATCATTAAATTGTTCACAAGACGAACATAAACTGAGTCAACCTAAATACGCAATTATATCATTAAGCTGTTCATACGACGAACTAAAACTGAGCCAGTCTAAATACACAATTTTATCGTCAAATTGTTAACACGACGAACTAGAACTGAGCCAGTCTAAATACACAATTATATCGTCAAACTGTTCACACGACGAACTAGAACTCAATCAGTTTAAATACACAATTATATCAAGAAATTGTTCACAAGAGGAACTAAAACTGTGCCAGTTTATCAAACTCTTCATACGACGAACTAAAACTCAATCAGTCTAAATACACAATTATATCATCAAATTGTTCACAAGCCGAACTAGAACTCAGCCAGTCTAACTACACAATTATATCTTTAAATTGTTAAGAAGACGAACTAGAACTGAGCCAGTCTAAATACACAATAATATCATCAAATTGTTCAAAAGACGAACTAAAACTGAGCCAGTCTAAATACACAATTATATCATCAATTGGTTCAAACGACGAACTAGAACTGAGTCAGTCTAAATACACAATTATATTATCAAATTGTTCAAACGACGAACTAGAACTGAGTCAGACTAAATACACAATTATATCATGAATTTGTTCACTCGATGAAATAGAACTAAGTCAGTATGAATACACAATCATATTTTGAAACTGTTCATACGACGAACTAGAACTGAGCCAGTCTCAAAACACAATTATATCATTAAATTGTTCACACGACTAACTACAACTCATTTAGTCTAAATACACAATTATATCATAAAATTGTTCACACGACGAACAAGAAATCAGTCACTCTAAATACACAATAATATCGTGAAATTCTTCACACGAAGAACTAGAACTCAGTCAGTCTAAATACACAATTAAATCATCAAATTGTTCACAAGACGAACTAGAACTGAGGTAGTCTAAATACGCAATTATATCTTCAACTTGTTCACTCGACGAACTAAAACTGAGTCAGTCTAAATACACAATTATATCATCAAATTCTTCACACGACTAACAAGAAATTAGTTAGTCTAATAAGACATTAATATCATCAAATTGTTCTCACGACTAACTAGAACTTAGTCATTCTAAATACACAATTATATCATCTAACTGTTCGTATGACGATCTAGAACTGAGCCAGTCTACACAAACAATTATATCGTCAAATTTTTCACACGACGAACTAAAACTTAGTCAGTCTAAATACACTATTATATAATCAAATTTTTCACACGACGAACTAAAACTGAGTCAGTCAAAATACACAATTATATCATCAAATTGTTCACACGACGAACTAGAAGTCGTATTTAGAAGCCAGTCTAAATACAAAATTATAACATTAAATTGTTCATACGACGAACTAGAAATGAGTCAGTGTAAATACACAATTATATCATCAAATTGTTCACACGATGAAGAACTGACTCAGTCTAAATACAAAATTGTATAATCAAATTGTTCACATGACGAACTAGAACTCAGTCAGTCTAAATTCACAATTATATCGTCAAATTTTTCGAAAGACGAACTAGGACAGAGCCAGTCTGAATACACAATTATATCACAAACTAATCATACGACGAACTAAAACTGAGTCAGTCTAAATACACAAATATATATATATTTTTTTTTTTCTTTGTGAACCTGACGATGACCGAAGAAGGTCGAAACGTTGTTCGCTCTTCTATTTGAAGTGTTTTCTGGGCCCAGAACAGCCGTTTTTGCATATAAAAGTTCTCAACAAGTGGGTTTCTCGACATCACTGATATCATGAAATTGTTCAAAAGATGAAGTAGAACTGAGTCAGTCTAAATACATAATCATATTATCAAACTGTTCATACGAAGAACTAGAACTGAGCCAGTCTCAATACACAATTATATCATCAAATTGTTTATACGACGAACTGGAAATGAGTCAGTCTAAATACAAAATTATATCATCAAATTGTTCACACGACGAACTAGAACTCAGTCAGTCTAAATATACAATTGTATCGTCAAATTGTTCACACGACGAACTAGAACAAAGCCAATCTAAATATACAATTATTTTGTCAAATTGTTCACAAGACGAACTAGAACTGAGCTAGTCTAAATACGCAATTATATCTTCAAATTGTTCACAAGACGAACTAGAACTGAGCCAATCTAAATACACAATTATATCAGCAAATTGTTCACCTGACGAACTAAAACTGAGTCAGTGTAAATACACAATTATATCATCAAATTGTTCACAAGACGAACTAAAACTAAATCAGTCTAAATACACACTTATATCAAAAAATTTTTCTCAAGAGAAACCTGAACTGAAACAGTCTTAATACACAATTATATCAGCAAATTTTTCACACTACGAACTAGAACTAAGCCAGTCTAAATACACAAGTATATCGTCAAATTGTTGACACGACGAACTAGAACTTTGCCAGTCTAAATACACAATTATATCATCAAATTGTTTACACAACGAACTAAACATCAGTCAGTCTAAATACACAATTAAATCATCAAATTGATCAGAAGACGAACTGGAAATGAGTCAGTCTCATAACACAATTATATCATCAAACTGTTCATACGATGAACTAGAACTGAGCCAGTCTCAAAACACAATTAAATCGTCAAATTGTTCACACGACGATCTAGAACTGAATCAGTCTAAATACACAATCATATTATGAAACTGTTCATACGAAGAACTAGAACGGAGCCAATCTCAATACACAATTATATCATCAAATTGTTCAAACGACGAACTGGAAATGAGTCAGTCTAAATACACAATTATGTCATCAAATTGTTCACAAGACGAACTAGAACTGAACCAATCTAAATATACAATTATATCTTCAACTTGTTCACTCGACGAACTAAAACTGAGTCAGTCTAAATACACAATTATATCATCAAATTCTTCAAACGACTAACAAGAAATTAGTTAGTCTAAAAAGACATTAATATCATCAAATTGTTCTCACGACTAACTAGAACTTAGTCATTCTAAATACACAATTATATCATCTAACTGTTCGTATGACGATCTAGAACTGAGGTAGTCTACACAAAGAAATATATCGTCAAATTTTTCACACGACGAACTAAAACTTAGTCAGTCTAAATACACTATTATATAATCAAATTTTTCACACGACGAACTAAAACTGAGTCAGTCAAAATACACAATTATATCATCAAATTGTTCACACGACGAACTAGAAGTTAGCCAGTCTAAATACAAAATTATAACATTAAATTGTTCATACGACGAACTAGAAATGAGTCAGTGTAAATACACAATTATATCATCAAATTGTTCACACGATGAAGAAATGATTCAGTCTAAATAGAAAATTGTATAATCAAATTGTTCACATGACGAACTAGAACTCAGTCAGTCTAAATTCACAATTATATCGTCAAATTTTTCAAAAGACGAACTAGGACAGAGCCAGTCTAAATACTCAATTATATAATCAAATTGTTCACACGATGAAGTAGAACTGAGTCAGTCTGAATACACAATTATATCACAAACTAATCATATGACGAACTAGAACTGAGTCAGTCTAAATACACAAATATATCATGAAATTGTTTACAAGATGAAGTAGAACTAAGTCAGTCTCAATACACAATTATATCATCAAATTGGTCACACGACGAAATGGAACTGAGTCAGTCTAAATACATAATTATATCATGAAATTGTTCACACCACGAACTAGAACTGAGTCAGTCTAAATACATAATCATATTATCAAACTGTTGATACGAAGAACTAGAACTGAGCCAGTCTCAGTACACAATTATATCATCAAATTGTTCACACGACGAACTGAAAATGAGTCAGTCTAAATACAAAATTATATCATGAAATTGTTCACACGACGAACTAGAACTCAGTCAGTCTAAATATATAATTGTATCGTCAAATTATTCTTACGACGAATTAGAACTAAGCCAATCTAAATATACAATTATTTCGTCAAATTGTTCACACGACGAACTAAAACTGAGACAGTCTAAATACACAATTATATCATCAAATTAATCACATGACTAAGTAGAAATTAGTCAGTATAAAAACACAATAATATCATCAAATTTTTCTAACGACGAACTAGAACTGAGCCCGTCCAAATACACAATTATATCATCAAATTGTTCACAAGACGAACTAGAACTAAGTCAGTCTGAATACACAATCATATTCTCAAACTGCTCATACGACGAAGAAGAACTGAGCCAGTCTCAAAATACAATTATATCATCAAATTGTTCACACGACTAACTACAACTGAGACAGTCTAAATACACAATCATATTATGAAACTGTTGATACGAAGAACTAGAACTGAGCCAATGTTAATACACAATTATATCATCAAATTGTTCACACGACTAACAAGAAATTAGTTTGTGTAAAAAGACATTAATATCATCAAATTGTTCTCACGACTAACTAGAACTTAGCCAGTCTAATTACACAATTATATCTTTAAATTGTTAAGAAGACGAACTAGAACTGAGCCAGTCTAAATACACAATAATATCATCAAATTGTTCAAAAGACGAACTAAAACTGAGCCAGTATAAATACACAATTATATTATCAATTGGTTCAAACGACGAACTAGAACTGAGTCAGTCTAAATACACAATTATATTAACAAATTGTTCAAACGACGAACTAGAACTGAGTCAGACTAAATACACAATTATATCATGAATTTGTTCACTCGATGAAATAGAACTAAGTCAGTATGAATACACAATCATATTTTGAAACTGTTCATACGAGGAACTAGAACTGAGCCAGTCTCAAAACACAATTATATCATTAAATTGTTCACACGACTAACTACAACTCATTTAGTCTAAATACACAATTATATCATAAAAATTGTTCACACGACGAACAAGAAATCAGTCACTCTAAATACACAATAATATCGTGAAATTCTTCACACGACGAACTGGAACTCCGTCAGTCTAAATACACAATTAAATCATCAAAGTGTTCACAAGACGAACTAGAACTGAGCTAGTCTAAATACGCAATTATATCTTCCAATTGTTCACAAGACGAACTAGAACTGAGCCAATCTAAATACACAATTATATCAGCAAATTGTTCACCTGACGAACTAAAACTGAGTCAGTGTAAATACACAATTACATCATCAAATTGTTCACAAGACGAACTAAAACTAAGTTAGTCTAAATACACAATTATATCAAAAAATTTTTCACAAGAGAAACCTGAACTGAAACAGTCTTAATACACAATTATATCAGCAAATTTTTCACACTACGAACTAGAACTAAGCCAGTCTAAATATACAATTATAACTTCAACTTGTTCACTCGACGAACTAAAACTGAGTCAGTCTAAATACACAATTATATCATCAAATTCTTCACACGACTAACAAGAAATTAGTTAGTCTTAAATGACATTAATATCATCAAATTGTTCTCACGACTAACTAGAACTTAGTCATTCTAAATACACAATTATATCATCTAACTGTTCGTATGACGATCTAGAACTGAGCCAGTCTACACAAACAATTATATCGTCAAAATTTTCACACGACGAACTAAAACTGAGTCAGTCTAAATACACTATTATATAATAAAATTTTTCACACGACAAACTAAAACTGAGTCAGTCAAAATACACAATTATATCATCAAATTGTTCACACGACGAACTAGAAGTCGTATTTAGAAGCCAGTCTAAATACAAAATTATAACATTAAATTGTTCATACGACGAACTAGAAATGAGTCAGTGTAAATAAACAATTATATCATCAAATTGTTCACACGATGAAGAACTGACTCAGTCTAAATACAAAGTTGTATAATCAAATTGTTCACATGACGAACTAGAACTCAGTCAGTCTAAATTCACAATTATATCGTCAAATTTTTCGAAAGACGAACTAGGACAGAGCCAGTCTGAATACACAATTATATCACAAACTAATCATACGACGAACTAGAACTGAGTCAGTCTAAATACACAATATATATATATTTTTTTTTTTCTTTGTGAACCTGACGATGACCGAAGAAGGTCGAAACGTTGTTCGCTCTTCTATTTGAAGTGTTTTCTGGGCCCAGAACAGCCGTTTTTGCATATAAAAGTTCTCAACAAGTGGGTTTCTCGACATCACTGATATCATCAAATTGTTCACACGATGAACTAGAACTGAGTCAGTCTAAATACACAATCATATTATCAAACTGTTCATACGAAGAACTAGAACTGAGCCAGTCTCAATACACAATTATATCATCAAATTGTTCACACGACGAACTGGAAATGAGTCAGTCTAAATACACAATTATATCATGAAATTGTTCAGACTATGAAGTAGAACTGAATCAGTCTAAATACACAGTTATATCGTCATATTGTTAACACGTCGAACTAAAACTTAGTCAGTTTAAATACACAATTATTTAGTCAAATTTTTCACACGACGAACTAGAACTGAGGCAGTCTAAATACACAGTTATATCGTCATATTGTTAACACAACGAAATAAAACTTAGTCAGTCTAAATACACAATTATATGAATAAACGAACTAAAAATGAGCTAGTCTAAATAAACAATTTTATCGTCAAATTGTTTACACGATGAACTAAAACCGAGCCAATCTGAATACACAATTATATCATCAAATGGTTCACACGACGAACAAGAAGTAGGTCACTCTAAATACACAATTATATCGTCAAATAGTTTACGACGAACCAGAACTGAGTCTGTCTAAGTGCACAATTATATCATCAAATTGTTCACACGAAGAACTAAAAGTGAGTCAGTCTAAATATACAATTATATCATCAAATTGTTCAAAGACGAACTAGAACTGAGCCAGTCTTAATACACAAATAGATCATCAAATTGTTCACACGACGAACTTAAACTGAGTCAGTCTGAATACAAAATTATATCAATAAACTGTTCATACCACGAACTAAAAATGAGCTAGTCTAAATACACAATTTTATCGTCAAATTGTTTACACGATGAACTAGAACCGAGCCAGTCTGAATACACAATTATATCATCAAATGGTTCACACGACGAACAAGAAGTAGGTCACTCTAAATACACAATTATATCGTCAAATAGTTCACAAGACGAACTAGAACTGAGCCAGTCTCAATAAACAATTTATCATCAAATTGTTCATACGACGAACTAGAACTAAGCCAGTCTAAATACACAATTATATCATCAAACTGTTCACACGACGTACTAGAACTGAGTCACTCTAAATATACAATTATATCATCAAATTGTTCACAAGACGAAATAGAACTCAGTATGTGTAAATACACAATTATATCATAATTGTTAACACGACGAACTAGAATTCAGTCATTTTAAATACACAGTTAATCATCAAATTGTTCACAACACGAACTAAAACTCAGTCAGTCTTAATACACAATAATATAATCAAATTGTTTACAAGACGATATAGAATTGATCCAATTTCGATACACAATTATATCATCAAATTGTTCATACGACGAACTAGAACTGAGTCAGTCTAAATACACAATTTATCATCAAATTGTTCATACGATGAATGAAAACTCAGTCAATCTAAATACACAAGTATATCGTGAAATTGTTAACAAGACGAACTAAAACTGAGAAAGTCTAAGTACACAATTATATCATCAAATTGTTCCCACGAAGAACTAAAAGTGAGTCAGTCTAAATAGACAATTATATCATCAAATTGTTCAAAAGACGAACCTGAACTGAGCGAGTCTTAATACACAATTTTATCATCAAATTGTTCACACGACGAACTACAACTCAGTCAGTCTAAATACACAATTATGTCATCAAATTGTTCATACGACGAACTAAAACTGAGCAAGTCTAAATACACAATTTTATCGTTAAATTTTTAAAACGACGAATTAGAATTGAGCCAGTCTAGATACACAATTATAACATAAAATTGTTCACACTACGAACAAGAATTCAGTCACTATAAATACACAATTATATCGTGAAATTCTTCACACGACGAACTAGAATTCAGTCAGTCTAAATACACAATTATATCATCAAATTCTTGAAACGAAGAACTAGAACTGTGCCAGTCTAAATACACAATTATATCATCAAATTGTTCAAAAGACGAACTAGAACTAAGCAACTTTAAATACACAATTATATCGTAAAATTGTTCAAACGACGAACTAAAACTAAGTCAGTCTAAATACATAATTATATCATCAAATTGTTCACAAGACGAAATAGAACTAAGCCAGTCTAAAAACACAATTATATCATGAAACTGTTCACACGACGAACTAGGAATGAGTCACTCTAAATATACAATTATATCATCAAATTGTTCACAACACGAAATAGAACTCAGTCACTCTAAATACACAATTTTAAAATTAAATTGTTTACAAGACGATGTAAAACTGATCCAGTTTAGATACACAATTATATCATCAAATTGTTCACAAGACGAACTCGAAATTAGTCAGGCTTAATACACAATTTTATCATCAAATTGTTCACAAGACGAACTACAACTGAGAAATTCTAAATACACAATTATATCGTCAAATTGTTCACACGACGAACTAAAACTGAGTCAGTCTAAATACATAATTATATCATCAAATTGTTCACACGACGAACTAGAACTAAGTCAGCCTAAATAAACAATTATATCGTAAAATTGTTCACCCCACGACTTACAACTCATTCAGTCGAAATACGCAACTATATTATCAAATTGTTCACACGACGAACTAAAATTGCGTTAGTCTATATAGACAATTATATCATAAAACTGCTCATTCGACGATCTAGAATTAAGCCAGTCTCAATACAAAATTTGATCATCAAATTGTTCAAACGACGAACTAGAACTCATGCAGTCTAAATATTCAATTATATCATCAAATTGTTTACCACGAACAAGAACTGAGTCTCTCTAAATTCAGAATTATATCGTCAAATTATTCACACGACGTAGTAGAACTGAGCCAGTCTAAATACACAATTATATCATCAAATTGTTCACACGACGAAGTAGAATTATGTCAGTCTAAATACACAATTATATCGTCAAATTGTTAACACGTCGAACTAAAACTTAGTCAGTTTATATACACAATTATTTAGTCAAATTTTTCACACGACGAACTAGAACTGAGGCAGTCTAAATACACAATTATATCAGCAAATTGTTCACCTGACGAACTAAAACTGTGTCAGTCTAAATACACAATTATATGAAAAAATTGTTCAAAAGACGAACCTGAACTGAAACAGTCTTAATACACAATTATATCAGCAAATTGTTCACACGAAGAACTAGAACTGAGCCAGTCTAAATACACAATTATATCATCAATTGGTTCAAACGATGAAGTAGAACTTAGCCAGTCTAAATACACAAATATATTGTTAAATTGTTCAAAGACGAACTAGAACTGAGCCAGTCTTAATACACAAATAGATCATCAAATGGTTATCACGACGAACTTAAACTGAGTCAGTCTGAATACAAAATTATATTAACAAACTGTTCATACAAAGAACTAAAAATGAGCTAGTCATAATACACAATTTTATCGTAAAATTGTTTACACGATGAACTAGAACCGAGCCAGTCTGAATACACAATTATATCATCAAATGGTTCACACGACGAACAAGAAGTAAGTCACTCTAAATACACAATTATATCGTCAAATTGTTCACAAGACGAACTAGAACTGAGCCAGTCTAAATCCACTATTATATCTTCAAATTGTTCACAAGACGTACTAGAACTGAGCCAATCTAAATACACAATTATATCATCAAATTGTTCACCTGACGAACTAAAACTGAGTCAGTCTAAATACACAATTATATCATCAAATAGTTAATACGACGAACAAAAACTCAGTCACTCTAAATACACAATTATATCATCAAATTGTTCACACGACGAACTAGAACTGAGCCAGTTTAAATACACAATTATATCATCAAATTGTTAACACGACGAACTAAAACTTAGTCAGTCTAAGTACACAATTATATCATCAAATTGTTCAAAAGACGAACTAGAACTGAGCCAGTCTAAATACACAATTATATCATGAAATTGTTCACACGACGAACTAGATCAGGGTCAGTCTAAATGCATAATTATATCATCAAATGGTTCACACGACGAAATAGAACTGAGTCAGTCTAAATACAGAATTATATCATCAAATTGTTCTTACGACGAACTGAGTGAGGCTGAATACACAATTCTATTATCAAACTGTTCATACGACGAACTAGAACTGAGTCAGTCGAAATACACAATTTATCATCAAATAGTTCAAATGAGAAAGTAGAACTAAGCCACTTTAAATACACAATTATATCGTAAAATTGTTCAAACGACGAACTAAAACTCAGTCAGTCTAAATACACAATAATATAATCAAATTGTTCACAAAACGAACTAGAACTGAGACAGTCTAAATACACAATTATATCGTCAAATTGTTAACACGACGAACTAAAACTTAGTCAGTCTAAGTACACAATTATATCATCAAATTGTTCACAAAACGAACTAGAACTGAGACAGTCTAAATACACAATTATATCATCAAACTGTTCACACGACGAACTAGAACTGAGTCACTCTAAATATACAATTATATCATCAAATTGTTCACAAGACGAAATAGAACTCAGTCTGTCTAAATACACAATTATATCATAATTGTTAACACGACGAACTAGAATTCAGTCATTTTAAATACACAGTTAATCATCAAATTGTTCACAACACGAACTAAAACTCAGTCAGTCTAAATACACAATAATATAATCAAATTGTTTACAAGACGATATAGAACTGATCCAATTTCGATACACAATTATATCATCAAATTGTTCATACGACGAACTAGAACTGAGTCAGTCTAAATACACAATTTATCATCAAATTGTTCATACGATGAATGAAAACTCAGTCAATCTAAATACACAAGTATATCGTGAAATTGTTAACAAGACGAACTAAAACTGAGCAAGTCTAAGTACACAATTATATCATCAAATTGTTCACACGAAGAACTAAAAGTGAGTCAGTCTAAATAGACAATTATATCATCAAATTGTTCAAAAGACGAACCTGAACTGAGCGAGTCTTAATACACAATTATATCATCAAATTGTTCACACGACGAACTAGAACTGAGCCAGTATAAATACACAATTATAACATCAAATTGTTCATACGACGAACTAAAACTGAGCAAGTCTAAATACACAATTTTATCGTTAAATTTTTAAAACGACGAATTAGAATTGAGCCAGTCTAGATACACAATTATAACATAAAATTGTTCAAACGACGAAGAAGAATTCAGTCACTCTAAATACACAATTTTATCGTGAAATTGTTTATACGATGAAATAGAACTCAGTCATTCTAAATACACAATTATATCGTCAAATTGTTCACATTACGAACTAGAACTCAGTCAGTCTAAATACACAATTATATCATCAAACTCTTCATACGACGAACTAAAACTGAGCATTCTGAATACACAATTATATCGTCAAATTGTTCACACGACGAACTAAAACTGATTCAGTTTAAATACACAATTATATCGTCAAATTGTTCACAAGCAGAACATCAACTGAGCCAGTCTAAATACACAATAATATCATCAAATCGTTCAGAAGACGAATTAGGTCTGAGCCAGTCTAAATACAAGATTATATCATGAATTTGTTCTCACGACGAACTAAAACTTAGTCAGTCTAAATACAGAATTATATCATTAAATTGTTCACAACACGAAATAGAACTCAGTCACTCTAAATACACAGTTATATAATTAAATTGTTTACAAGACAATCTAAAACTGATCCAGTTTAGATACATAATTATATCATCAAATTGTTCACAAGACGAACTCGAAATTAGTCAGGCTTAATACACAATTTTATCATCAAATTGTTCACAAGACGAACTACAACTGAGAAATTCTAAATACACAATTATATCGTCAAATTGTTCACACGACGAACAAGAACTGAGCCAGTCTAAAAACACAATTATATCATCAAATTGTTCACACGACGAACTAGACCTAAGTCAGTCTAAATAAACAATTATATCGTAAAATTGTTCACCCCACGACCTACAACTCATTCAGTCGAAATACGCAACTATATTATCAAATTGTTCACACGACGAACTAAAATTGGGTCAGTCTATATAGACAATTATATCATAAAACTGCTCATACGACGATCTAGAATTAAGCCAGTCTCAATACAAAATTTATCATCAAATTGTTCAAACGACGAACTAGAACTCATGCAGTCTAAATATTCAATTATATCATCAAATTGTTTACCACGAACAAGAACTGAGTCTCTCTAAATACAGAATTATATCGTCAAATTATTCACACGACGAAGTAGAACTGAGCCAGTCTAAATACACAATTATATCATCAAATTGTTCACACGACGAACTAGAACTGAGTCAGTCTAAATACACAATTATATCATGAATTTGTTCAGACGATGAAGTAGAACTGAGTCAGTCTAAATACACAATTATATCGTCAAATTGTTAACACGTCGAACTAAAACTCAGTCAGTTTAAATACACAATTATTTAGTCAAATTTTTCACACGACGAACTAGAACTGAGGCAGTCTAAATACACAATTATATCATGAAATTGTTCAGACGATGAAGTAGAACTGAATCAGTCTAAATACACAGTTATATCGTCATATTGTTAACACGACGAACTAAAACTTAGTCAGTCTAAATACACAATTATATGAATAAACGAACTAAAAATGAGCTAGTCTAAATACACAATTTTATCGTCAAATTGTTTACACGATGAACTAGAACTGAGTCAGTCTAAATACACAAGTATATCGTCAAATTGTTCACAAGACGAACTAGAACTGAGCCAGTCTCAATACACAAATAGATCATCAAATGGTTATCACGACGAACTTAAAATGAGTCAGTCTCAATACAAAATTATATTAACAAACTGTTCATACAAAAAACTAAAAATGAACTAGAACCGAGCCAGTCTGAATACACAATTATATCATCAAATGGTTCACACGACGAACAAGGAGTAAGTCACTCTAAATACACAATTATATCGTCAAATTGTTCACAAGACGAAGTAGAACCGAGGCAGTCTAAATCCACAATTATATCTTCAAATTGTTCACAAGACGTACTAGAACTGAGCCAGTCTTAATACAAAATTATATCATCAAATTGTTCACCTGACGAACTAAAACTGAGTCAGTCTAAATACACAATTATATCAAATTGTTCACACGAGGAACAAGAACTGAGCCAGTTAAAATACACAATTATATCATCAAATTGCTCACACAACGAACTAAAACTGAGTCAGGCTAAATACACAATTATATCAAATTGTTCACACGAAAAAGTAAAACTAAGCCAGTCTATATACACAATTATAACATTAAATTGTTCATTCGACGAACTAGAACTGAGTCAGCTTAAATACACAATTTATCATCAAATAGTTCAAACGAGAAAATAGAACTAAGCCACTTTAAATACACAATTATATCGTAAAATTGTTCACACACCAACTTAAACTGAGTGAGTCTAAATACAAAATTATATCATCAATAGTTCACACGATAAAGTAGAACTGAGTCAGTATAAATACACAATTATATCATCAAATTGTTTTTACGATGTAGTAGAACTGAGTCAGGCTGAATACACAATTCTATTATCAAACTGTTCATACGACGAACTAGAACTGAGTCAGTCTAAATACACAATTTATCATCAAATAGTTCAAACGAGAAAGTAGAACTAAGCCACTTTAAATACACAATTATATCGTAAAATTGTTCACACGACGAAGTAGAACTTAGTCAGTCTAAATACACAATTATATCATCAAATTGTTCACATGACGAACTAGAACTAAGCCAGTCTAAATACACAATTATATCATCAAATTGTTCACACGACGAACTAGAACTGAGTCAGTCTAAATATCCAATTATATCATCAAATTGTTCACAAGACGAAATAGAACTGAGTCAGTCTAAATACACAATTATATAATCAAATTGTTTACAAGACGATCTAGAACTGATCCAGTTTAGATACACAATTATTACATCAAATTGTTCACAAGACGAACTAGGACTGAGCCAGTCTAAATACACAATTATATCATGAAATTGTTCAAACGATGAAGTAGAACTGAGTCAGTCTAAATACACAATTATATCATGAAATTGTTCAGACGATGAAGTAGAACTGAGTCAGTCTAAATACACAATTATATCGTCAAATTGTTCACACGACGAACAAAAACTTAGTCAGTCTAAATACACAATTATATGAATAAACGAACTAAAAATGAGCTAGTCTAAATACACAATTTTATCGTCAAATTGTTTACACGATGAACTAGAACCGAGCCAGTCTGAATACACAATTATATCATCAAATGGTTCACACGACGAACAAGAAGTAGGTCACTCTAAATACACAATTATATCGTCAAATAGTTCAAAAAAGAACTAGAACTGAGCCAGTCTAAATAAACAATTTATCATCAAATTGTTCATACGACGAACAAGAACTAAGCCAGTCTAAATACACAATTATATGATCAAATTATTCACAAGACGAACTCGAAATTAGTCATGTTTAATATAGAATTATATCATCAAATTGTTCACAAGACGAACTAAAATTGAGCAAGTCTATATACACAATTATATCATAAAACTGCTCATACGACGAACTAGAATTGAGCCAGTCTCAATACAAAATTTATCATCAAATTGTTTAAACGACGAACTAGAACTGATGCAGTCTAAATATACAATTATATCATCAAATTTTTACGACGAACAAAAACTGAGTCTCTCTAAATACACAATTATACCGCCAATTTATTTACACGACGAAGTAGAACTGAGCCAGTCTAAATACACAATTATATCATCAAATTGTTCACACCACGAACTATAACTGAGTCAGTCTAAATACACAATTATATCATGAAATATTTGAGACGATGAAGTAGAACTGAGTCAGTCTAAATTCACAATTTTATCATGAAATTGTTTAGACGATGAAGTAGAACTGAATCAGTCTAAATACAGAATTATATCGTGAAATTGTTCACACGACAAACTGAAACTTAGTCAGTCTAAACACACAATTATTTAGTGAAATTAATCACACTATGAATTAGAATTGAGTCAGTCTGAATACACAGTTATATCATCAAACTGCTCATACGATTAACTAGAACTTAGTCAGTCTAAATACACAATTATATCATGAAATTGTTCAGACGATGAAGTAGAACTGAATCAGTCTAAATACACAGTTATATCATCAAATTGTTAACACGACGAACTAAAACATCGTTGTCTAAGTACACAATTATATCATCAAATTGTTCACAAAACGAACTAGAACTGAGATAGTCTAAATACACAATTATATCATCAAATTGTTCAAAAGACGAACTAGGACTGAGCCAGTCTAAATACACAATTATATCATCAAATAGTTCACACAATAAAGTAGAACTGAGCCAGTAAAAATACACAATTATATCATCAAATTGTTCTTACGATGTAGTAGAACTGAGTCAGGCTGAATACACAATTCTATTATGAATCTCTTCATTCGACGAACTAGAACTGAGTCAGTCTAAATACACAATTTATCATCAAATAGTTCAAACGAGAAAGTAGAACTAAGCCACTTTACATACACAATTCTATCGTAAAATTGTTCTCACAACGAACTAAAACTGAGTCAGTCTAAACACATAATTATATCTTTAAATTATTCATAAGAAGAACTAGAACTGAGTCAGTCTAAACACATAATTATATCTTTAAATTATTCACAAGAAGAACTAGAACTGAGTCACTCTAAATACACAGTTTCTCATCAAATTGTTCACAAGACGAATTAGAACTCAGTCATTCTAAATGCACAATTATATCATCAAATGGTTCACTAGACGAACTACAACTAAGCCAGTCTAAATACACAATTATATCATCAAATTATTCACAAGACGAACTCAAAATAAAGTAGAACTGAGCCAGTATAAATACACAATTATATCATCAAATTGTTCTTACGATGTAGTAGAACTGAGTCAGTCTGAATACACAATTCTATCATCAAATTGTTTTTACGATGTAGTAGAACTGAGTCAGGCTGAATACACAATTCTATTATCAAACTGTTCATAGACGAACTAGAACTGAGTCACTCTAAATACACAATTTATCATCAAATAGTTCAAACGACAAAGTAGAACTAAGCCACTTTAAATACACAATTATATCGTAAAATTGTTCACACACCAACTTAAACTGAGTGTGTCTAAATACAAAATTATATCATCAAATAGTTCACACGATAAAGTAGAATTGAGCCACTATAAATACACAATTATATCATCAAATTGTTTTTACGATGTAGTAGAACTGAGTCAGGCTGAATACACAATTCTATTATCAAACTCTTCATACGACGAACTAGAACTGAGTCAGTCTAAATACACAATTATATCATCAAATTGTTCACACGACGAAGTAGAAGTAAGACAGTATATATACATAATTATATAATCAAATTGTTCACACGACGAAATAGAACTGAGTTAACCTGAATTCACAATTTTATTATCAAACTGTTCATACGATTAACTAGAACTTAGTCAGTCTAAATACACAATTATATCATAAAAATTGTTCATACGATTAACTAGAACTTAGTCAATCTAAATACACAATTGATTAGTCAAATTTTTCTCACGACGAACTAGACCTGAGGCAGTCTAAATACACAATTATATCATGAAATTTTTTAAACGATTAAGTAGAACTGAATCAGTCTAAATACACAATTTATCATCAAATAGTTCAAACGAGAAAATAGAACTAAGCCACTTTAAATACACAATTATATCGTAAAATTGTTCACACACCAACTTAAACTGAGTGAGTCTAAATACAAAATTATATCATCAATAGTTCACACGATAAAGTAGAACTGAGTCAGTATAAATACACAATTATATCATCAAATTGTTTTTACGATGTAGTAGAACTGAGTCAGGCTGAATACACAATTCTATCATCAAACTGTTCATACGACGAACTAGAACTGAGTCAGTCTAAATACACAATTGATCATCAAATAGTTCAAACGAGAAAGTAGAACTAAGCCACTTTAAATACAAAATTATATCGTAAAATTGTTCACACGACGAAGTAGAACTTAGTCAGTCTAAACACACAATTATATCATCAAATTGTTCACATGACGAACTAGAACTAAGACAGTCTAAATACACATTTATATCATCAAATTGTTCACACGACGAACTAGAACTGAGTCACTCTAAATATTCAATTATATCATGAAATTGTTCAGAAGACGAAATTGAACTGAGTCAGTCTAAATACACAATTATATAATCAAATTGTTTACAAGACGATCTAGAACTGATCCAGTTCAGATACACAATTATTACATCAAATTGTTCACAAGACGAACTAGGACTGAGCCAGTCTAAATACACAATTATATCATGAAATTGTTCAGACGATGAAGTAGAACTGAATCAGTCTAAATACACAATTATATCATGAAATTGTTCAGACGATGAAGTAGAACTGAATCAGTCTAAATACACAGTTATATCGTCATATTGTTAACACGACGAACTAAAACTTAGTCAGTCTAAATACACAATTATATGAATAAACGAACAAAAAATGAGCTAGCTAAATACACAATTTTATCGTCAAATTGTTTACACAATGAACTAGAACCGAGCCAGTCTGAATACACAATTATATCATCAAATGGTTCACACGACGAATAAGAAGTAGGTTACTCTAAATACACAATTATATCGTCAAATAGTTCAAAAAAGAACTAGAACTGAGCCAGTCTAAATAAACAATTTATCATCAAATTGTTCATACGACGAACAAGAACTAAGCCAGTCTAAATACACAATTATATGATCAAATTATTCACAAGACGAACTCGAAATTAGTCATGTTTAATATAGAATTATATCATCAAATTGTTCACAAGACGAACTAAAATTGAGCAAGTCTATATACACAATTATATCATAAAACTGCTCATACGACGAACTAGAATTGAGCCAGTCTCAATACAAAATTTATCATCAAATTGTTTAAACGACGAACTAGAACTGATGCAGTCTAAATATACAATTATATCATCAAATTGTTTACGACGAACAAGAACTGAGTCTCTCTAAATACACAATTATATCGCCAATTTATTTACACGACGAAGTAGAACTGAGCCAGTCTAAATACACAATTATATCATCAAATTGTTCACACCACGAACTAGAACTGAGTCAGTCTAAATACACAATTATATCATGAAATATTTGAGACGATGAAGTAGAACTGAGTCAGTCTAAATTCACAATTTTATCATGAAATTGTTTAGACGATGAAGTAGAACTGAATCAGTCTAAATACAGAATTATATCGTGAAATTGTTCACACGACGAACTGAAACTTAGTCAGTCTAAACACACAATTATTTAGTGAAATTAATCACACGATGAATTAGAATTGAGTCAGTCTGAATACACAGTTATATCATCAAACTGCTCATACGATTAACTAGAACTTAGTCAGTCTAAATACACAATTATATCATGAAATTGTTCAGACGATGAAGTAGAACTGAATCAGTCTAAATACACAGTTATATCATCAAATTGTTAACACGACGAACTAAAACATAGTCAGTCTAAGTACACAATTATATCATCAAATTGTTCACAAAACGAACTAGAACTGAGACAGTCTAAATACACAATTATATCATCAAATTGTTCAAAAGACGAACTAGGACTGAGCCAGTCTAAATACACAATTATATCATCAAATAGTTCACACAATAAAGTAGAACTGAGCCAGTATAAATACACAATTATATCATCAAATTGTTCTTACGATGTAGTAGAACTGAGTCAGGCTGAATACACAATTCTATTATGAAACTCTTCATTCGACGAACTAGAACTGAGTCAGTCTAAATACACAATTTATCATCAAATAGTTCAAACGAGAAAGTAGAACTAAGCCACTTTACATACACAATTATATCGTAAAATTGTTCTCACAACGAACTAAAACTGAGTCAGTCTAAACACATAATTATATCTTTAAATTATTCACAAGAAGAACTAGAACTGAGTCAGTCTAAACACATAATTATATCTTTAAATTATTCACAAGAAGAACTAGAACTGAGTCACTCTAAATACACAGTTTATCATCAAATTGTTCACAAGACGAATTAGAACTCAGTCAGTCTAAATACACAATTATATCATCAAATCGTTCATAAAACGAACTAGAACTGAGGCAGTCTAAATACACAATTATATCATGAAATTGTTCACAAGACGATTTAGGACTGAGCCAGTTTAAATACACAATTATATCATCAAATTGTTCACACGACGAACTAGATCTGAGTCATTCTAAATGCACAATTATATCATCAAATGGTTCACTAGACGAACTAGAACTAAGCCAGTCTAAATACACAATTATATCATCAAATTATTCACAAGACGAACTCAAAATAAAGTAGAACTGAGCCAGTATAAATACACAATTATATCATCAAATTGTTCTTACGATGTAGTAGAACTGAGTCAGTCTGAATACACAATTCTATCATCAAATTGTTTTTACGATGTAGTAGAACTGAGTCAGGCTGAATACACAATTCTATTATCAAACTGTTCATACGACGAACTAGAACTGAGTCACTCTAAATACACAATTTATCATCAAATAGTTCAAACGACAAAGTAGAACTAAGCCACTTTAAATACACAATTATATCGTAAAATTGTTCACACACCAACTTAAACTGAGTGAGTCTAAATACAAAATTATATCATCAAATAGTTCACACGATAAAGTAGAATTGAGCCAGTATAAATACACAATTATATCATCAAATTGTTTTTACGATGTAGTAGAACTGAGTCAGGCTGAATACACAATTCTATTATCAAACTGTTCATACGACGAACTAGAACTGAGTCAGTCTAAATACACAATTATATCATCAAATTGTTCACACGACGAAGTAGAACTAAGACAGTATAAATACATAATTATATAATCAAATTGTTCACACGACGAAATAGAACTGAGTTAACCTGAATTCACAATTCTATCATCAAACTGTTCATACGATTAACTAGAACTTAGTCAGTCTAAATACACAATTATATCATAAAAATTGTTCATACGATTAACTAGAACTTAGTCAATCTAAATACACAATTGATTAGTCAAATTGTTCACACGACGAACTAGACCTGAGGCAGTCTAAATACACAATTATATCATGAAATTTTTCAGACGATTAAGTAGAACTGAATCAGGCTAAATACACAATTTATCATCAAATAGTTCAAACGAGAAAATAGAACTAAGCCACTTTAAATACACAATTATATCGTAAAATTGTTCACACACCAACTTAAACTGAGTGAGTCTAAATACAAAATTATATCATCAATAGTTCACACGATAAAGTAGAACTGAGTCAGTATAAATACACAATTATATCATCAAATTGTTTTTACGATGTAGTAGAACTGAGTCAGGCTGAATACACAATTCTATCATCAAACTGTTCATACGACGAACTAGAACTGAGTCAGTCTAAATACACAATTTATCATCAAATAGTTCAAACGAGAAAGTAGAACTAAGCCACTTTAAATACACAATTATATCGTAAAATTGTTCACACGACGAAGTAGAACTTAGTCAGTCTAAACACACAATTATATCATCAAATTGTTCACATGACGAACTAGAACTAAGACAGTATAAATACATAATTATATAATCAAATTGTTCACACGACGAACTAGAACTGAGTCACTCTAAATATTCAATTATATCATGAAATTGTTCAGAAGACGAAATTGAACTGAGTCAGTCTAAATACACAATTATATAATCAAATTGTTTACAAGACGATCTAGAACTGATCCAGTTCAGATACACAATTATTACATCAAATTGTTCACAAGACGAACTAGGACTGAGCCAGTCTAAATACACAATTATATCATGAAATTGTTCAGACGATGAAGTAGAACTGAATCAGTCTAAATACACAATTATATCATGAAATTGTTCAGACGATGAAGTAGAACTGAATCAGTCTAAATACACAGTTATATCGTCATATTGTTAACACGACGAACTAAAACCTAGTCAGTCTAAATACACAATTATATGAATAAACGAACAAAAAATGAGCTAGCTAAATACACAATTTTATCGTCAAATTGTTTACACAATGAACTAGAACCGAGCCAGTCTGAATACACAATTATATCATCAAATGGTTCACACGACGAATAAGAAGTAGGTTACTCTAAATACACAATTCTATCATCAAACTGTTCATA
>MU033948.1:0-43046 GCA_011833715.1 Carcinoscorpius rotundicauda
CTATTACTCGATTTTAAAGATGGGCTCAAACATTTACGACAAATAGTATTTAATAGCTGTCTTACCTCCATTATATCATTTCAAAATTAGGAACGGCTAGTGGCCTGGCATGGCCGAGCGCGTTAAGGCGTGCACTCGTAATCCGAGGGTCGCGGGTTCGCGCTAAACATGCTCGCCTTCCCAGCCGTGGGGGTGTATAATGTAACGGTCAATCCCATTATTCGTTGGTAAAAGAGTAGCCCAAGAGTTGGCGGTGGGTGGTGATGACTAGCTGCCTTCCCTCTAGTCTTACACTGCTAAATTAGGGATGGCTAGCACAGATAGCCCTCGAGTAGCTTTGTGCGAAATTCCAAAAAACAAACAAACAAACAAAACAAGGAACGGCTAGCGCTGAAAGCCCTCGTTCAGCTATCCGCGAAATTGAAAAACAAACAAATATAACGGTGTCTCGACAGCACATCTGTGTGCGTCACATTATTACTAAAAAGACCTAAAGATGTTTAACTAAAACAGTGTACGTCCCAAAACATAACTTAAATCTTTGTTTAACATATTTATTTTTATGTACATAATGTTGTTTTTGTGAGAAAATAAAGTAATTTGTCCAAATGCAAAACAAATGTTGTAATATAAGATTATAACTTTGTTGGATTATCAAAACGTAAGCAGCGTCTCATAAGTTCTGAATAAAACTATTGGAAAGAATTGTTAACAAGTAAGCGAAAAACTTCATCAGTAGTGACGTCAGACGTTCAGTGTTTGTGGTCAAAATGGTATCGTTATTTATGTGGGAAATTTAGAGTAAAGAGAAATTTGTAAAAATTACTGTTTTTAACAGTGTTATAAAAACACAGAAACTACCATTCAGTGGATACGATTTGATAGCATAAAAGAATAATGTACCGTAATAAGAGTAGAAACTAATTATAAAACTTAATACAGTAAGTGAAGCGATAAAACAAACTGGCTTTATTAAGTAGTCAATGGAAAGACGGTTTGTTTAATTTGTGTTACATATTCTTAGGATTTAAGTGAATCGTAGTTGATTTAACTCAATGTGTTATACTGAGTTCTATAATATGTGAATTATCGTAAAGAAAATGTAGAGATTTTTCTTATATAGTGTGATCACGTGTGTTTGGAATGGAAAGTCAGTAGGTTTCTTGTTGTATTGTCTGTTAATATAAATATGTTCGAAAACCAAGCTGATTTTGTGTTATATAACTATATAGTTGTTATTATTACATAACTGTACTACTTGTCTACTGGTATGGATCTCAAATAATATAACAAGCGTAATTTGTCTTTGCTAATTATCTGTTTTAACTGTAAAGAAAAACATATATACAGTTGTTATCAATGATTAATATGAAAATGTATTATAAATGTGAGGAATATCATATTTATTTAATTGAAAATGTTTAATATGTTAAATCAAGTTTATTTTTTCGTTTAAAGAATTATACACTTTTTTATTATTATTAAGTTACATTTGAAGTTTTCTTTCTGTTTCGTGTAATCGATACAATGTGTAAAACAACTCTTTCTCTTAAGATCCCACTGAAGTGGTTCTCAAGGTTACTTTCCCCTGGGCTTCCAAACCTACAGTTGTAAGGTATCTTTGGTGGATGGAAGAACTAACACTAATTTCGATTTGTCTCATTACTTTGTGGTAAGTTGCATGTTATCTTCCAGTTCTTGATAATTAAAGTATGTGGAACAGGGGTAAGAGAACATCTGACCTCAATACTCAATTATCTTTTAACTGAATAGTAGGGTTGGATGTTTTGGTAGTTAATTTGTGAAAACATTAATGTGAACCTTGTAAAGCTGAATATGTTTTATGAACCTTACAAATGAGGTCAAAATAACTTTTCAATTATAGTTAACACTTCTTACGAAACTTCTATATGGTGATTAATCAAGTGTGTTTGTAGATCTATTTGCTTACGAAAAGAACAACAAAAAAGACAACTATTTGGAGTTAATCTTTAATAATATTGTTTATATAAAAAACTGAAATAAATAAATCGCGTTTTTATTTATTATTATTTTATTATTGTTTAGTGTTCTTTGTTGCTTCTGCAACATAAATAAAAAAGCCCGGGGCAAATGGAAAGCTCTAAAAAAACCACATCCTCGGGTCTTGTGGTGTTTTTACCAATACAAAGCTAGAAGACCAAGAGCTTGTAACTGAAAAGATCACCCCCAGGGAATTAGACATTTTGGAAGCTGTTTCAATGATCCCTGACTGTGAGAAGGTTCCAACAAATAAGTTCAATAAAAGAGAAACTAATATGGTGTTAAAGGAAAGTCAAACAGAACCAACCATCTTGCAGACAATAAATGAAAATCACGCAGTAGAAAAGAAAACAGAAAGAACAGAAAATGAGCAAACCTGCTTCAGGTTCTGATAAAACTAAATTAAAGACACGCGTTAGGACAATCGTGAATGATGACAAACCTGAAGAGACATTAAACTCTGATTCACTGACAACGGTTCGTATACGTTTAAAGTTCTTTTACTTTATAGTACTCAGTATTACACAGCATAAGTATATAAATAGGATGTGTTCTTAATATTAAACTTTCACATAGTACAAGTTTATTTATACCTACATATATATATATTGCAAGAAGCAACTAAAATATAATGGAATTAATAGTACATTATTTATGTTGATGCAAAATTACTGTTATGAAATAATTACAACCATTCTCATATTTAATTTCTGTGAATATCTGGTTCAAAATTGAATTAATTTCTCATTCATATTACGTTTATGATTAATATTTGGTAGAGTTAAAAACATTTCACTTTAATGTAATGTATACTACGTCAAACTGTGTGATCAACATGATATCGATGTTGCATGCTTACAATAAGTGTTGTTAAGACATCCACAGCTACAGAAAAACATGCGTTTAGAGTCATTTGAATACATGTAATTCTTCTTCCAAAAGAGACCTGTACATGTTCGATACTATTGAGGTCTGATAAGTCTGTACCTGTTAAACTGGTCAATTACCTCTTCTTTAATATTATTACATGTGGGAATACAATTATCATCCATTTAGCTGAAGCCAGAACCAAACGTAAACATGTATGATAGTGTAAAAGGTACTTCCATTGCTATTATGTATAGCCTTAATGACATCTAAAAAACATAAAGGTCACAGTGTCCGTTCGTGATTTTTCATTTCCACACATACTTCCACTACTGATATTAAAGTGAGTTAATTTGTGTCTTACTATAACAATAATATACTTTTTGTTGGTTAATCTTGTCAAGTTTCCTGTGTTTTTAACCGAACATACACTGAAACGAAGTTCTGTTGTAACTACGAACATCTGATTCTGTTTTTAACAGTTATTACATAATTGCTGCGAATCGTTAGATAACGGTAACTTACTTAAAATGTGGATTTTATTATTCTTAGTTTAGTACCAGTGTATTTGTACCATTTTGTTACAAGTGATTCCACCATATCTTGTTAATAACACTTTGAGACATTTTACAACAGTGTTTGTTTTTTACAGTCAGCCAACTTTCATTGGTCTGATAGACATTTAGTGAAATATCCAGCTGTCTTCTCTTGGACTTTCCTAAGATTATGAATATTTTAAAGTACTATAAACTCTGTGATTTACTTCAGTGTTACAACTATGATAAGACAGTTTGAATTTTTTTTCTTTTTATAGTCATTTGTAGTTCAGATTGCATAACTTTTCATGTTTAATTTATATAACAATGAAATGAGGAAAATAACTGACATTTGTTTATAACAATAGTTTTATCTTGTTTTCGCAAGTTAGTATTTGTGAACGTACAAAACATAAATGTTAAATATTATTTAAAGGTATTGTCTGCTCTATATTACCTTCCTCACTATTTGGGACAAAGCTTGAGATATATTTCGTAGTTTCGAGAAAACGTTTATCAGATACCTGAAACCAATTTCATAATTTACAATCTTCATATAAACACTTATTTGGTTTTAGTCATATTATAGTAAAATTATTGTTACATAAAGAATAAATTATGTATTTTTAAAATGGTTATTAACTGATTATTGTTATTAAAACATTTTTTTTCGATTGATAAGTGTTGTTGCCTCGCTAATTATGATTTACATATTCAGGCAGAAACACCAAAAGAAGTAAAAGAGGATGAACGTATCCAGAGGGAGGTGTCAAACAACATCAGGCCTCCCCCTACTAGACTTGTTCACAATGTTAATAAAATTATTACTGTAAGACTTGGCAGTAAAACAGAACATTACCAGAGACACGTTTTTATTGCTATTGAAAATGTTGAAAACCGAAACAAATTTATTGTTGGGAGAGCTACGAAACCAACACCCATGTGCCAATTAAAACGTAGACAAAGCAAACATCATCTTATTGGACATGAAACTAAAAATAAAAATCAAGTTAAATATCTTGACATCCCTCACAAGATTGTTTTTACAAGAGATCCGAAACTGGAACCAAAACCCAAAAATTAAATAACCCATGGGGTGCTCACAAGCATACCATATTACAAAGAATAACTTTACCTTATCTCATAAGTTACTATTTTTTACATTTTACTCAGTGATATAAATAATAAATAAAACACACATATGAAAAACAAAGAATATGATATTCGCCTGGGTCTTCTCTTTTTTGTTGTCACTGTCATTAAACATAGGCTCACTTTTTGATGCACTAAAGGTATTGATACAATCAATAATGTGTTTATGTAATTAAATAATACAATAAGAACAGAGAATAACAATACACAGAAAACACTGTCCTGAAACACTAAAGATAACTATTAGTATTTGTGAAAGATGGAATTGCAAGAGTTGGTCTGATTATCTAGTTAATGGTTTGCAGACGAATAACAAATAGAGTTATATCCCTGTGTTAAATTTTGTGTTAATCGAACAAGAAACAGACACATACTGATATTTATTTATGTAGATTCAATGATAGTGAACATTTTAAAAATTCAACTACAGCCCAGTAAAGTATGGCTGAAAACTCAATTGTCGAAAACAACAGGTCGTAATGAAACTCCTTCTTTACAAATATTAGGTAAAATTCAAATTGTGTTTATAATTAATAATGTTATCTTTATTGATTTCAATGAACATCTTGGCAGTTTTGTCATCACTTTTATTAACAGCGTTTCTATGTAGCTCCTCTGCCTTTACTTTTAACTAAAGTTAAATGTCTATAGAAATTAGACAGCTGAAACATCTATTTTGTTTGATATATTAGTATAAATACTGTATTTCTTTTTGTGTTAAAAATGCTGAATTTATCACGACTCATATACGTACATCAATTTAACTTGAAAACTAAGTCGATCACAGATATAAAACATTAAATGTGTAATCGTAACATCTTTTTTTAAAGATTTGATGGTCCTGAAAAGGACCTTTAATTGTAATTCAGTAACTAGGGAAAATTATTATCACCTTGTACAGATCCTGTTGGATCTGTAAAACAGAAAAAAGAACATTTTATATCTGAACGATTTTAGATCCTGTTTATGCATCACTTTTCAGCTCGCAAGTCTCATTTTACTTTTAAAAGATGCTGTCATATAGTAATCATAAAGTCGCATGTTATAGACTTGAAGGATATGACATTTGATGTAAATTAGACAACAGATATAGTTTTATTCTCGAATGATTATTAGGAGTGTTTTAAAGTTTCAATATATTCTATTTAACCCTTAAATAGTGGGAATGTTCTAGGAAGCAGGATCAGTTGATGATTGCTGCTGTTTAAGGGATGAATTTGTAAGAACTGTAGATTGTTGTTCAATATCAAACATATTCAGGACCATATACTTCACTGATGATTAGTTTAGGTTTCTCTATTGAATACTTTGATATGCGCAGTTTCTCAGTCCAACTCTGACCCCCGATGAGATGCGATCTTCATCAAGTTCATCTGTAAAATGTACGAGAAACTATCCTAGAGGTGGATCAGAGTGGTGTATAATGAAGAGCTAGAGTTACTCATACATATAACCGCACACATGAAAACAGTGTTGGTGGATATGAGAGGGAATTATCATGCGTTGAAAAACATCTTGTCCTTCGATTAGATAAAGTACTATCGGAATATGTCGATATCAGAACGGCATATGTGAATAAAAACTTTCAGTTTTATCGGTTGGTTATGTACATATATTTTAAAAATGTACAAAAACTCAATAACAAAATATCTTAATATTTGATGTCAGATATCAAAATAATTCCTGTACATATGTTTCTGTAAAACAAAGATGTAACTTTCCTCCCGTTACTATCGATGTCATTCCAGAAATTTCTTTCGAAGTACTGTTGGCATGGTGTCTTATGAATAAAGTCTGATGTTTGGTTCGTGTCCCTGGCAATTATCTGTGGTTCTTCTGTGTAACAAATATGTGAAATATTCCTTCTTTTATTTTAGTCAGTCAGAACACAGCTAAAGTTACAGTAATAAAACAGAGGTTGTTAATGTCATTCCCTAACTTGAAGTATTTTATCTCCACTGACAATGATACTTGTCTTTGTGTAGTTTTGTGTTTAACGTCAAACAAACAAGTTTTATACCATTTAAAAATTGTTTTCTTACCATCAAAATCATGGACCACTTGGTAATAAATTTCATTTCTTCCTTTATTAGTGTCAAAATCATATTTTTGTGAAATATCTGTAACATCCCTAAACTGAAGAAAACACAAATGATTTGGTTCTTTGAATGTAAATTTTAAAGCCTTCATACTTGATTTTTCCACGCCAACAATTCTCTGGAGAAACGTTGTTTTTATTGTTTGTTTTTTTTCAAGATTTTGAAATAATATCTGTATCGATAACACCTGAGATAATAGAGCTGGAGTTTTATCTGTAATTTTTACCTGTTATAACAGCTTACCGATTTGAAAAACCTGATATTGACCTTCTGCAGAAATGTTCTACCAATAGGTAGAACAATGATGATCATTTAATTGTGCAAATCCTTTATCCAAATTCGAGAAATACAAACTTGAACCAAATGAACCTTTCCACGTACTTTTGATCGTGTCTGTGAAAAGAACAAATAACAGAAAAACGACTAGACTGATCTTCATTAGAACGAGAACACTTGACCCTTGATATATACCCCCAAAAATGTCTATTATAAAATAATCTGTAAGCATGTGAAAAAAATCTAATTATACGAAAAGATTTCTCCCTTCTTCATCCTACATAATCAAATATCTTGTTATCGTCTGTTTCTTCAGCTTGTAAGTTTACTTATATGCTAATAGCTGAGAGTGAATGCAGTAAAATCTAAACTGTAAACAGTCTGTCTTTCTAGCTTTTCCATTTCATTAAAATTAGTGGATAGTGAGTTTAATTCCAACACAAAAATAACAAATATACATATTAATTCAAGCTTCATAAAACAAAAATATGAATAAAGGGTAAATGCGCTTACAAAGTCAAAATCACATTACAGAAGTAGATAATGTTTGTTACTTAATCTTCCTAAACATTGCAGAAGCAATTGACCGATATGTGTAACATGCTCACTTTATACACAAAAACTTGACCGTCAAGCTCTAGTTACATATTTATAACATATATATCTGAGAACATTAAATGTATAAATAGATACTTTCATATACGATAGTCTTGAAACAGGTGAATACAACTGTACTACATTACTTGGCTCGGCGATAAGACAAAGGGCTTATAACGCTACAAATTTGGTTTCATTACTTTTGGTGAGAAGAGTATAGATATATGTTTGGGTAGTTTTCTGCTTAATAACAATTACATAACACATTAATACGTTACAATTAGTGAAACATTTCTTGAGTTTGTACATTTTATGAGTAGGGTGACACGAAACAGTCCTTTCAGGAAGACGTAGATAACACACTATCCTCTGGTGCCACTTATTAGAACTATACATTCACTAGCAAATTATTATTCTTCATCTGGATTCAGTCCATGTTTTGGACAATGGAGAGACAGGTATAACGTAGACCTCTTCCTCCCTCTCTGGAACTGTTATTTTATCTGCACTACCACTAAATCCTGGGTAATTAATTAGCATTGTCACTTTGTTGTTGTTTCACTTACAGTACACTAAATTCTGCCCATTGTCTGCAGTTTTAATTAACATAACCTATTCATGGAGTAATATTAATTCATATAGTTTTATAGCTTTTCTTTTTTATGATCGAACTATTAGTCTGTGTTTAGAATATAGTGATATTCGCCCAAACACATAATCCTATTTTTACATACAAAATTTTAAAATAGAGCTACGTTTCTATCTACGACTAAATTAGCTTAGCACTGTTTGGACTTTTAAGTTTTTTATTTATGACGTTCAGAGGGGAGAGGTACTTAGAGCTAGATTCTTCATGTGTTATGTAACTCTCTTGTTTGCTCATCAATTCATTTGAATTAATTTTTCTGTTATAATATTGAAGTAAGCTATCCAGGGGTCTGTTTAATAGAATTGGCATGTTTGAACAGTCGTGTAGAAATATTTAGTTTGTTGATCGTTGGACTGTATATGCTTGCGTTAAAATACAATGTTGTATATGCTGTTGTTTGTTGATAAGTGTTTTTGACACATTTATCATTGTTATACAAACATATTCTACGACTGGTCTGATGTATGTTCTGTAAAGTTTTAATATGTTTTCTGTTGAATCTTCTTTTTATCATTTACATTCTTAAAGTAGCTCGCTATTTTCCAAATTCTGGTTTTTATCCTATTAATGTCTTGTATACAGTTTGAGTCAAAGTAATCCTAAAGAATTTTCCTGATATTGTTACCTGTAAGAGTCACGTCTAGATATAACTGTAATATTAATTTGCTTTATGTTCTACCAAACATGCTTGTCCTTTCACCCAAGGGGGCGTTATAATGTGATGGTTAATCTCACTATTCGTTGGTAAAAGAGTAGCCCAAGAGCGATGGGTGGTGACGACTAGCTGCCATCCCTCTAGTATTACACTGCAAAATTAAGGACGGCTAGCGCAGATAGCCCTCGTGTAGCTTTGCGCGAAATTTAAAACAAACCAAACCTTTTCTACGATTTCGCAAATAATATGGCTTGTATTTTATGCGCATTTATTTTAATTTTCCACTTAGTGCAGTGAAAATTTTATATTGTTTAGCAGTGGTTGTTTGTTGCTATTATTGGTTTTTCGACACTCTTCCAGATTGCAACATCACCTGAGAACTGTGAGAGAATAGTGTGGTTTGTGTCTTTCAGAGAATTGTCCCTGACACGCCCCCTATCAAAACGCTCCTAGAAATAAAACTCCTACAAATATTGTATCTTTACACCCACCAACTGTTGCTTCAATTTTCTAAGTATTTAACACTGGAGTTTGTTTGTTTGTTTTGGAATTTCGCACAAAGCTAATTTAGCAGTGTAAGACTAAAGGGAAGGCAGCTAGTCATCACCAACTCTTGGGCTACTCTTTTACCAACGAATAATGGAATTGACCGTCACATTATACACCCCCACGGCTGAAAGCGCGAGCATGTTTACTCGATTACGAGTTACACGCCTTACGCGCTCGGCCATGCCAGACCTAAACACTAGAGAATAAGTTATTTTTTCCTACATTTCTGATGTAACAGACAAAAATAGGAAATATATAGGTCTGGTGTCAGAGATTATTAAGGTTGGGATATATTCACATCTAATTTTAAGCTACTTACCAAAAGGAATGAAATCAGTCTTCACCTATCTACTCTAAATCAAATAAAATGATTGATTTCACTCTAAAATTACCCCCATAGCTGAAGATATAAATCGTGTTCAGCAACATATCGTAGCTCGAACCTTCGATCTTCTAATATGTACAAAATATACATTTTTTTCAAAAAATTTAAATGAATTAATATAAATCGCTCGTGTAAAATATCCTTATGTAGGTTCTTTGAAGTGTTTATTACTCTTCAGGAAAAAACTTTCGAAGAATCTTTTATTCGGAAATTTAAGAGCAATCTCCAGCTAGAACAGCAGTAAGTCTAAGGATTTACAACACTAAAAAAGGTGCTCGATTCTCCTCGACGGACATAGAAGATAGCCCGATGTGGCTTTGCTGGAAGGAAAACACGCGTGTGTTTTCAAAATAATCTTTATTTAAGCTACAGACAAAAAAGACTTTACATCTACAGAGAATGAGGAATAGCAGAATTAATATACTGTTTTTTATTTAAATTATATAATTTTTTCATTATTTTATTTCTTCTTTACACATTTATTCAATTAATAATTTTAACATCAATATTAATTTTTAACACAGAGCCATGAATTTGAAAGAAACAGTCATGGAGACTGTACTGTTCTCGAATGACATCAGCAAAAACTATTAATTCTAATAATAATAGTACACGTAAACTTGTAATTGGTAACTATTAAGTTTAATTCAAATTTAAAAAAAAAAACTTATGTTTTCCAAAATTTCAATCTCTTAAAAATACGGTGAACTCCATTTTTAATTTTAGTCGTGTTTGGCCTTGGTTGTTCTTCCCAAATGTCTGTAAAGTAACAATTGGGTAGTGAGATTTTCCGTTGATCTATTGCGCCACTCAGAAGAACACGTGATGGTGTATTTTAGTCTTGACACAGAATGAAACAGAATGCAATTATACGCATTTACAAACTTGTAATACTTTTTAAAACACATGGACACCTTCCATCCAAGATTTATAAATTGTTTGTCAGCCTTTGGTTTCACTTTTGGTAAAATTTCCATCAAACTTTTCTTCGATCCGTGAATCGTCATTAAATATCCACGATCAGTAAATTCCGTTTGAAAGATTAAAGTTTCATCAATGCAGCTGATAAAATCATCCTTACGCTCTTTTTGAAATTGAAGAAGAGCAAGGTTTTGTGAAACAAGAACTTCTGTTAGTTCAGTTTCGTAGTATTTAATTTCTTGCAGGAATGTGTTAATATTCCTATCGTCTCCAGGAACAATGAAATGTTTTGACTTTATATAATGAATAAGGAAAGAAAATATGTTCCCACCTCCTTGAAACTGATATTTCTTATCTTTAGGCAGATGCCAAAGTCGTTGACGTGCTGGAGTGGTGAGACAACTGTTTACTTCACACTTGGAGAGCTTTTCAACTGGAATCCTGTGTCTGATTCCATTGACACTCAAACGTATTGTTTTTATTCCTTCAGGAAACATGGCAAAATATCGAGCTATAGCAACCTATTTCACTTGAGATTCTTATTTCCCAGATTCCTATTATTTTAATTGCTGTTGTTCATTGACTTGTCACGTAGTAACTATATTTCATAAACGTGTTTGTCTTTCCGTATCTAAGCATTACCTTTTAATTATTGTTACGTAATGCATTGTTTTATCAATAAACCACAACAGCTAATAATACTTAAACATTCACAAATATTATTGTCGAGTGAAATAATAACTATTATTGAATAAATTTTCCTTCCACGTTTTGTCATTTCTTAACCAATCAACACAAAACTTGACACAAACGGAAGGCAAGCGCAAATAATCCTCACGTAGATTTGCACGAAATTAAGAAATTAAATTAACAAACTGTGGCCTATCATTTCAAACGGCCCGGCTGAAGCGTTCGACTCGTAATTCGAGAGTCGCGGGTTCGAATCCTCGTCACACCAAACATGCTCGTCCTATCAGCCGTGGGGTGTGATGATGTTTTAATCAATCCCACTATTCGTTGGTAAAAGAGTAGCCCAAGAGTTGGCGGTGGGTGGTGATGACTAGCTGCCTTCCTTCTCGTGTTACACTGTTAAATTAGGAACGGCGAGCGCAAATACCTTTAGCGTAGCTTTGCGCGAAATTCAGAGACAAAACAAAGTATGAAAAATAACAAATCATTTTACCAGTACTGGCGGCTATGCGTAGGAACTTATTTTATTAGCTATCCAAGAAAACTTCTGAAACAAACCAAAGTTTAAAAGTAACTTTGTTAGAAAAAAATGTGCAATTTTATGTGTATGTACGTGCACTTATCACAGTTTGAAAATTATAAAAATCTATTTAATCTATTATTAATTGTTTTCAAATCAGTTAAATTTTACAAATAGATTTATTCAAAAGAAACACATTAATTAATGTTGTTTGTACTTTTTTAAAATTTAATCTTTGAAGAGTCGTCACAAACGCTACTTGACTGTGATTGGCGAAACCAATTCAAAGGTGAAAGTTGTGAATATATGGCGGCGTGCTTGAGTTAGGATGTGATTTGTAAGTGTCGTCATTGACATTAACACAAAAACCAAAAGAAAACAACACAACCATACAAGAAACCAATAGTAACACAACAGATAAAACAAGCCTGTTCTCAACAGTGTTTAAAAATGTAATAACAGAGTTTATAACAGAATACACCAAACCAAATCAGACAACTAATTTTATAGAACTACTGATCACAATTACGATAAAACACGTCACACCTCATATACCATACATAATAACTACACTAACAGGTTACATGCTCACAGCTCAATGTTCACAGTAGTGTATATCAACATCCAAGGTGCAATAGCTTCCAAGAAACATGAGATCGAAGACCTAATAGAAGAATTAAACCCCCAGATTATAATAATAAGTGAAACTTTAACATATAATAATAATAGATTTAAAATACCTTATTACTCAATAATTAGAAAAGACAGGAAAAATAAAAATGATGAAAACAGAGGCGTTATGCTGCTCCACAAAGTAGATTTATCTGTAGAAGAAATAGAATTAAACAGTAACAATGAACATGTTACTGTAGATATCCTCCAATCAAATAATACTAAAATAACAGTAGCAGGAATTTACTGCTCACCCAATAAACAACTAGATACAACTTTACTAAATAACATCTTTTCCCACAATCTAAACACCATAGTCATAGGAGATTTAAATAGTAAAAATGTTTCATTTGGATGCCGAAGCTCTAACTCAAATGGTAGAAAATTAATAAAATTTATTGATGATAATAATATAGCTCTATTAAACGATACTACCCCAACACATACATCCTATTCTACTAACTCTAGTGACATACTAGATCTGTGTATGTGTACATATAATTTAAGCCAGAAATTAGTAAAATTTCAAGTGGGAAAAGATGTAGATAGTGATCATCTCCCAATTTTTTGCGTCTTCGATCTCACCCCCTATAAAAATATAACATATAGGAAAGAAAAATTTAATTACAGTAAAGCAAATTGGCAATGCTATAAACAAGAATTAGATAATCTACTACCAAATGAAATTATTAAAGAAGTTAAAACGCACGTCAAAATGGACAACTATTGTCAAACAATCACGGATTGCCTTCAGAAAGCAGCCAAAGTAACAATACCAAAACAACACCACAAAACAACAATCAACACATGGAAACCAACCACAGAAATAATCAACCTAATAAAAAAGCGCAGACAACTAAGAAGACAGTACATGATTACAAGAAACAGAGAAATTAAAACACAAATAAATAACATTAGAAATCACATCAGAACTCAAATAAAACAACAAAAACAAAATAAATGGGACAATTACTGTAATAAACTAAACGACATAACTGACCCGAAAAAATTCTGGTCACATCTTAAAAGATTCCCAAGTGAAAACACAAACACAAAGAAATATCCTCCACTTGAACATAATAACACCATTGCACGTACAAATAAAGAAATAGCCGAAGCTTTCAAGGATCAACTCCAAAATACATTTAAAACTCACACAGATCCAGAAATGAATACACACTTCTACAATAAAGTCACTAATCACATAGCAAACAATAAACATCAATATGAACCAATATTTCCAGTAAACATAACTGATACAAATACAAGTTCTAACACTGATTTTGAAAGCACATTACTAACAAAGGAAATATCCCTACATGAAATACTAGAAGCAATAAAAAACACCAAAAACAAAGCGCCAGGAGAAGACGAAATACAAGCTATTCTCCTAAAAAACGGCACTCCGAAATTGTTTGACCATCTAAATTCTCTATTTAACTTATCGCTATCCTCAGGATATATCCCAGTTTCTTGGAAGCTAGCAAATATTTTAATGTTCCATAAGGAAGGAAAACCAGCGAATAAACCAAATAGCTATCGACCAATCAGTCTGACCAGCTGTGTAGGCAAAATTCTCGAAAGAATAATAAGTAATAGACTCTCCACATTCTTGGAGGTAACATCAAAATTACCAGAAGAACAGAATGGATTCAGAAAATTTAGACAAACGACAGATCATTTAATAAGATTAACCGAAACCATTATAGATAGTTTCAACAAAAAAGAATGTACAGTCGCTTGTTTCCTCGATATCGAGAAAGCATTCGACACCGTTTGGCACGATGGTCTAAGGTTCCGAATGAATGAAATGGAACTACCGCGAGGAATTATTCGCTGGTTATCTAACTTTCTGGAAAACAGAAAATGTAGAGTAAACGTAGAAGGAACTTTTTCCGAATACTTTACTCCACTAGCTGGTGTCCCGCAGGGAGGGGTGGTTAGCCCTATACTCTTCATCATGTATGTTAACAATATGCCATTGAAGGATCCAAATCATGGATTCTCATCACAGTTCGCAGATGATGTGGCAATCTGGAAAAGTGCTGCAACACCCACGATAGCAGCTACAAACATACAGCCACAATTAAATAGAATTAGTGAATACTGTGAAAAGTTTGTTTTTGTTTGTTTTTTTGGAATTTCGCACAAAGCTACTCGAGGGCTATCTGTGCTAGCCGTCCCTAATTTAGCAGTGTAAGACTAGAGGGAAGGCAGCTAGTCATCACCACCCACCGCCAACTCTTGGGCTACTCTTTTACCAACGAATAGTGGGATTGACCGTCACATTATACACCCCCACGGCTTGGAGGGCGAGCATGTTTAGCGCGACTCGGGCGCGAACCCGCGACCCTCGGATTACGAGCGTACGCCTTAACGCGCTCGGCCATGCCAGGCCCTACTGTGAAAAATATAGAATTAAAATAAACACAGCAAAAACTCAGCTCGTACTCTTTACGAAATCGCCAAAACACAGAAAACAATAGTTAGAAATATATATGAATGGCACGCTGCTCCAGATTGCCCAATCAGCAAAATTTTTAGGTCTGACTTATGATTCAAAATTAACTTGGATCAATCATGTCAACGAAATTAAAAATAAAATTTGGCGAAGAACCAACTATGTTAGGAGTCTAACTGGTAAACACAGTGGAGCATCCACAGATAATATTTTGAAAATATACAAAACATATATTAGACCAGTAATAGACTATGCAGCTCCAGCATGGGTAACTGTAAGTAATGTAACAATCAAAACCAAACTACAAAAAATACAAAATGCACTTCTCACAACAGCATACAGAGTTCCGAGAGCAACATCATCTAAATTCATCCATAATTACTCGAACATACCAATAATAGCAAATAGACTCCTAAATATTACAATTAGGTATTTTAACAAAAATTGGAAGAAAAATGATTTGTTATGCGAACTAGATAGGTACCTTATACATGATGAAGATATTCCTAAATACCTCTCCCCAATTAACATATATATTAAATATAAAGAAAAAAAATAAATTAAAGTAAAATATGTATGTATATAAATTTTAAATCTTGTATTTATAGTTTACATACTTATGTATTTTAAAATAATAATAAGATTAAAAAAAAAAATGCCACCAGCAAGCTTGACTACTGTGAATAAGAGACTATAAATGGACATTGCCCTGAAAAGGACCTAACATAACATCACGAACAGTTAGGGAAAATATGTTAAGGAAGGAGGAAGAGGTCAAAGTGAACCTGACCCTCCAGGGCAAATACCCAAACACCATCGATCAAGAAGTCGTCATTGAAGTTTTTAGTTAGTGTTAATAATTTGATACCTGTTAATTATTTTTTTTATGTATCACCACAATAATATATTATTAATTTGCACTTACAAGAATATCTTCATCATGCGGACATATTTGATACCTAACTTTGAAGAAAAAATAGATTATGACACCAAATCCGATTCACACTAAATGAAATTGGATGTCTAATTCGATTTCTAGCCAAATTTAGCTCTTTGGAAACTGAAGTGACACAACAACTTGTTATGTACATCTTGGCCTCTTATATCCAGACTTAGATTTAATCATGATTTTAAGTACATATTTTAAGGTATTAGTAATAAAGCGCGAAGGAAGTTGTAACAATGTGATAAAAACGAAGTAATAACTAAGAGTTTGTTTATTAATAGGATTAATAGGAACTGAGAATGTCTTTCTATGTGTATATTTTAATTTATAATACATTTTCATATTACTATGTTTTTATAATAAGTGAATATTATTTTTGACTTTTTTATCTTCAGTTTAATGTGTGAAGAATAGATGTAGATGACTTAATACAGAGAAAAGTGATGGAATGTAGAAATAAACGTAATATATTGAATAGTTATATAGTTTAACATTTAGGATAGCTTAAAGCTATGAAATGGGTTAAAAGTAATTTATCAAAATAGACAATTAAAAGCATTAAATAAATACAGTGAGGTGTGACAATTGCTCTTACAAGGCTGTCCGTAAATATCCTTTTCTGAGAAAGTAGAGATTTTATTCAGAAAGAAAACATTAATTTCTCTTTTAAGTTATCTGTAAGTACTGACCTCCACTTGTGCAAACAATAATTAATTTCATAAACCAATCACACTAATATAAAAATAAGTCTTGCTGGTACCTTGCCATTGTTTTTTAAATTTTAACATTGTGCCCTCTTGTCATAATGGGGTATAAACATTGTTTAATGAAATTTAATCAACTTATTGTAAATTTGCTAGTGAGGAAAGCTGAAGAATACTAGTAAATAAAAGGTTGTTACTGATGGAATTTTGGCAAGCTGTAGTTTGTTGTATACATTGATCAAAGTGAAAGAAACTTAAAATTTAAAATGAATAAACATGAGTAAAATGTTGAGAAAAAAAGGTAAAATTTGTACATTTTGTGAACATGCATATCGTATCAGTCTTATTTATTGGAAAAGAACTGTAATTTTGGATCAGTTGAATGAAATAACAGCTGGAAATATTGGATAATTTATGAAAGAAATGAAAGTGAAAGTAATTATAAATGAAGATAAAGGTTTGGCAAGTCAACTGGTATGTGAATGGCATGTTATTCTGAAAGTTCAGTATATTAATTAAGTACTCACATGATCAGTGGCTTTTTACATATTTATGGTTTCCGTGTAGAGTACCTGGTTTGACACTATTTAAACTTTCCAAAAAACATTGATCACTTGAGTGCCTTAATTAAACTGTACCCTTGTTACTTATGGAGTACCTGAGGGTCAGTGCTTGGGCTTGTATTCTTTCATATTTACATTAATCATATTGCTAGAGGCATGTCATGAGAATTTACTGAGTTACATTCAAAATTTAATTAAGTTACTTTTATTATCATGGTAAGTAAACTTGGCAACAAAACTTAGCTTGTAAAATAAATTTGGAAATTATAGTTTTTGTTTCCTAGTTTTATAAGACAACATTAAAAATGTCATCAATTTTCCATTGTTTCAGTATTGTGATATTTGCCCTTTAAGTATTTTCTCTTCTCTTATTCATTGACCACTTCTCAAAGAACTACAAAATTTGACATAAGTCGCTCATTATAATATTGTTATTAGTCAGATAAAGTATAATTTTTATAACCTTCAATCTTATTTGGTTACAGAGCTATAAACTAGAAAATTAAGCCACTTTAGCCACACCTATACATTAAGTTTTCTCTTTCACAAGTTTCCAATATTCAGTTCTCTTTGATATTTAAAATTGTTACTTTTAACCAAAAGAAATCCAAATATTATATTACATCATTTTCTGTACAGGAGTTTGTCTATTTTGCTTCCAGTGCAAATTTTATTCCCACAGGAAACACATTGGGAAGTTTAGCTAATTTTTTATTGGGTCTAACCAAATAGTAAGAAAGCCAGAAAATTTTGATAGTACTAGGACAATATGTTCTTTTAGCATGTTATTTTGTATTCTTTGTTGCATTTTTGATTAACTAAAAATCATTTAGTGCAGTGATACCATTATAATAATAGTTTTAATTAAGAGTTGATAAAAAAAAGACCCAGGTAAGAACTATATTTCTAGTTTTTCATGTGTATTATTTATTATTATGAAGATAAATAAAATACAAGTTTTGGATTAGGTTAAATAAATAAAAAAACAAAATGTTTTCCTGTGATATGCTCATTAGTAACCAATGCATTACATAATTTCTTCAGGTAACGTAAGCTACATGTTTACAAAGTGGTTCACAACTTGTGTGGTGATATCATTAGTTAGACACAGTTGAAAGAGCAATAAAATTTAAGCATAAATACACATATATTGTTAAGGGCTTAAAGCTATTTAAGGTAGCCAAATGTGTCGTGAAGTCATTCTTGAAAATAAAAAGGGGCAATATGTTTTCATGGTATATGAGGTGTAGAGTTAGAATGGGGAAAATAACATAATACGTAAAGTTTTCCTGAAAAAACACACATTGAAATTCCAGTGCAATTACCCACCCTTTATCACAGTTATAGCTATTTTTCATATGATTTCCTTCTCGTGCACAGATTGTCACTCATTATGAGCTTTGAATTACTATCTAATTACACATGTATGCCACATGTGCAAATTAGCATTCAACAACTCTCCACCAGTATGAGTGTGTGACATTATTATTCTGATATTTATATAACCACATCAATGTACCACAATCAAGGCAGGTTATCTTAATTGCAGGGTATAGCCATACATTGCAAACCCTCTCAGATATTTCCAGTGTCAGTGTTTTGGTGGCTCAAAGACGTCATGTTGTGGTTCATTGAACTGTGCTCATTCTTGTCCAGAATGGTTAGAAGAAAAAGAGATGCAGCATTTGAAAACGATTCATAATATTACTTATCCTGAGGCTTGAAAATTGCTGTCCAGCAATTCATCTTAGATGTTTGGCTGCTGCTTGTCAACCCACAACTACAGTGGGAGTGCAAACAGATATCTCTGTGCCTCCAAAAGAATCATTCTCAAACCAAATGAAAAGGATTTTGACCTGCATTGTTAAAAAAGGTGATGAATCAACTAAACATCCACCTCTGTCCCTAACATACATTCCAGTAAATCCCAAGATCCACTTCCTCTGGTTCGAGGTACAGGCATTTCTTTGGGTGCATCATCTTCTCCCACCACAAGATGCAAAAGGATCATTTGTTTTTGTCATCAGTCACTGGAATTCTCTTTAAACGGCATAGACCTACCCAATCGACCCAGGGCAGGATCAATGGAGGTTGACAGACCTCCCTCAAATAAAGACAGTAAAGAAAAAAAGACATGGTCGAAAACAGAAGGGTTCTTCACCCAACTTACCTGTACATAAATAATAATGTCCAACTTGATACAATGGAACTGTCAAGGTTTGTGTTGTAATCTAGATGACATCAAAACACAGATTGCTTCCTACCATTCTGCATGTCTTTCCTTACAGGAAATATATCAGTAACCTGCCAATACAGTTATCTTTCAGCATTTTTTTTGCACAGAAATGACAGACTGTGTAATGGACGAGTGCATGTAGGGGTGGCATTGTTGGTTGATTAGCATGTGCCCACCCTATCTTTGCCACTGGATGCACTCTTGGAGTCTGTTCCTATCTTGCAAGGTGTTGCTGTACACTCATGCTAGTGATAATTTATTGTTTATGCATGACAACTTGTTAAGAGGATAAAATTGGTCTTACCTGAAATCTAGTGGGTCTTTTTAAAATCCTAAATTAGTATATTCTTATCCTTTGATTTTTAGATTTATCACAAGAAATCACAACACATTCATCCTTCCTGAATATTTTATATATTTCAATAAAATCTATTTTTTGTCTTCTTTTTTTTTAATGCTCTTAACTTGCTTTACATAAGTTGCCAGGTAAGTCAATCAAGTATTTTAGTTGAAAACAGAGAATCTACCTAATTCTATCTAGTTTATTTTGTTTTGTACATTTCTTGTCAACAAGCTTTTTTATTTTGTAAAATCTCAGTCATCAACATTATTTTAACTGAACTTTTCATGTTCTTAATTAAAGGAATATGTTTTAAAGTAATTTTAAATACTTTATTGTTAGAAAGAAAAATGTAACGTTGATTGTATTGTACTTAATGGGCATTTTCAACTCAATCATACAAAATTAAATATAGTCATGTTGTTTTGTGTTCAGTCAGTAAATCAAACCACCCCACCCACTCCCCCACAAAAATTATATTTACCAAAGAATTTTACCTACTTCAAAGGCATCTTCACATTACAAAAGAAGAAAAGTTATGACATTTGTGAAAAGTTGTTTTACACCTTATGCAGAAAATGCTAAATCACATGTTCATTGCAAATTTAATCACTTTTCATACCCTTATTTTAAAATAGACCAGAAAATAGAGAGAATGGTGTTTCTAATTTTAAATATTTCTGGGGGAGCATGCCTCTGGATCTTCCTTAAGATATTATGCATAAAATATGGTGCAGAGTCACAAACCAGCACTACATGGTACACTGACAAGATTATCTCCCTGATTCATTATTATCACCCACTTAAACATACTGAATACCCTGTCTGTTGCACTTTTCTGAAGAAATCTTAATATAACCTTTCCATCCCTGGAGTAATTTTAGCAGCTGTAGTGTGAACAATTTACAACAAACCAGAGTCATCACTCAGACAAAGCTCACACAATATTTCAAGTGAAGACTATTGAGGACCAACTGGTGACTTGAATAGAAAGATAATGGCCTCTTTTTTACTTGATAATCATTTTAAGTCGCATCACTCTGAACAGTCCTTTATGCATCACTATTTTTTCTTGTGTATGAAGACCAAAATACTTCATAAGTACTTGGTGGATCAGAGCAAGTTATATTGATTACCTTTCTCATAAAGTAGTTTGATCCTAGAGGCACTTGACATCTTGTAATTCAGAAGTTACTTTTTTATTTCATAAATGTTTAACAGAATTTGAATTAATAACTTTTTCTTTAATTATGTTTTTATGTAAGTCACTAAGATTTTCTATACTTAATCTTTTCCCATAGAAAGGGATTTTAAGATAATAAAATTTATTTATTTTATAATAATTTCTTCAATAAAGAGATATTATTTGATATAAAAATGTAGAAAAACTTGCCAACAGTATGGTTAACAATGTAACTGGAATGTGTCTGAAGTAATTAACCATCTTAATACAAAATATCCAATACCAAATAATTAGTAGTAAACTGTATTTTAACAAAAAGATTAATTATGGGACTTTGAAAAACAAACTATATGTTATGTATTATAAACATTCTCCCTGATTTTATTCCTCACTCATGTTTAAAATTAACTGCAGCAAGTAAATTTGTAAAAGTAATTTATTTACAGCATCCAATAAGAGCAATTTTCCTGATGAAGTCACTGGTGGTGTTTTATCAAAAGTGAAAAGAAAATTAGGCTTACTAGAAGTTTCCAAAATGGTAAGTGTATATGAAGAATTTAAAAAAAAAAAATGCACTTCAAACAAAAACATTCAGACCACTGATTTTGATCCACATACATATTCCATTATCAATTAAATTATATTCTTTTAAACCTGTATGTGTGCTTGGTCATTCTGACCAGTTCTGTAATTTCCATGTGACCATGAAACTACATGAACTACTGAAATGTTCTAATATACGAAGTGTATCATCATGATACATTTCGGCAAATGTTTATGTAAAAGTTACAAGCCATTTTTTAACTGAAATTAAATTTCAAGTAAATTGCTTTCATAAAACATTTATCCATTAAGTTATGAATTCTCTGTCAATAAATTCTGTGTGAAGTGTGATTTTTCATGCTAAGAATAAAATTACTTGTGTTCACCTAATGGTTTTTATGTTTAATTTACATTACTTATAATACCATCTAAATGGATATAATTTTATTTATTTTTCATTGAACTTTAAACTTGCTCTCTTATCTTCCCTACCATAATACCAACTGTAATGAAAGGAGTGAAACAAATGTTGGACATACAAAATAACTACAGATTGTGAAAATGCAATAACAATTTTTACTTTAGCACAGCCTCAGTTTTCTAAACATTTCCTGATTGGCTGCTTTTGATTTTATTACTTTACAATGCCTTTCTGACCCAATATAATGATGTAATAGTCAAATATACATTGTAGTAAAACTTAACCAACTGACTGAAATACAAAGTGTACAACGGCACTGAACATCTTCAACATCCAGATTCCTTCTTCCACCTCTTGTGAAGCAGATTGTTTTTTTGTTCAAAACTGGACTATTTGTCTCTTGTCTAAGTTTCTGCCAGGACCTTGGCCTTGAAGATGCTGTACTCTATTCACCATCTGAGACTTCAGCCTTGAACAGGGTCTTTCCATACGTCTCCAGTTCAAAGTCTATACGCTGGATTCCACTGGTTATACTTTTTGGGAATATACAGTCTGTCATTCTTCCCTTTGGTTTTCATATTTAGGTGAAGCTGACTGAGCTCAGTATATCACAGATTGACGTTGCTTTTTCCATCAATTAGCCCACCACACTGTTTCATTACAACTTCTTCCTGTTACCTTTCTCTGAGTCATCTGAGGAAAGTTGATACTTCCATTTGGTTGTACGATTTTCATTGCCAAACATATCTTGAACCTGTCTTTCATTCCCATTTATACAGATGGTTTAAAATCAGTTAAGTCTATTGGATCTGCCATGGTTTGTTGTAGCTAGGTGGTTTTGTACAATATCCCCTCTACAGTTTCTGTGTTTACTGTCAAGTTATATGGCATTTCTTTTGTTGTGGATGATATCAAAGCTACACAGTACACTCAGTGTTCTATTTATACTCTTCACTCTCTACTGGTCAGAGAATCGCTTTGTGTTAATTCTCACCTTATTGTTGCAATATTCAACACTGGCTGGCCTATTTTTCTTCTATCTTCTATTTACATCCAGTTTTTCTGGATAACTGGCTATGTTGGTATTCAGGAACGAGTTGCTGACATTAAGTTTGTCTGTTCTGGTGCTGTCACTGCTTTGCTTGTTCTGTATATGGACTATAGTACTGTATTCAAGGCTAAGCTTTGTACCAGTTGGCAGTCTTCTTAGAATGAGCAATGCCATGAGTTTTTCTAAGTCAAATCTTCTGTTTCTCTTTAGCCATCTTGTTTCAGTAAGGATTGGAAGGAGGAAGTTGTCCCGGCTAGGTTATGCACTTTCATAGGTTAATAATCAATAATTTTGTTTTATTTGGGATTGATGCACCATTATGTGGCTTTTGTGACATTGAAGTCTCAATAGCTTACATTTTATTGTTGTGCTGTTATGAATCTGAGTGATGGTGCCATTTTAGACATGCACTTTTCACAGGTTTACCTCTGACCATGGACAATGCCATTATCAATGGTGACACTGTCGAACTTGTTTGTGTTTTCAAATATTTCTGGGACATTGTCCTTTTTAATTCTGTTTAAGTTTTTTAGTTGCTTTTGGAACAATATTTGGTTTTTAACTTTACTTTTAAATTGTATAATATTTGACTTCAGTATTATTACCACATATTTGCATAGATAGTATTGCTTTGTGACATAAACCACCAGTTGACAAACCAACCAATGAGAAACAACAGTTATGAAAAATGCAAGTGAATTTATGTACTTTATCTATAAAATGTTTTTATAATGGACAAATTCTTCTGTATCAAAAAATTAAACATGGTAATATAACTTGTTTGGAATTTCCTATTTAAAAATGAAAATATAACTTTAAAAGTTTAACACAATTAATGATGGTGATATTTAAATCTAATTGGTTTGCTTTATTTCTAGCAGAAAAGTTTTTTCTAGAGTAAGCTCTGGTCAACATAAAGAAAGCTGTGCCCAGAAAACCTATATGTCTGCAAAGCTTTTCTATAGTCTGACTTGTAAGGTTTGCAATGTGGGGAAATTTTAGTCTAAATAAATAAAGATCTGCAACTTGTAGACTAATGGTGTTTACAATATAATTAGTTGTGAACAAAGATGAGAACAGTAATGCCTATTTGATCTCTGATAAACTCTAACTTATGAAAGTGTCTACCAATTTACAACATAATATTAAAATTTAGATGAATTATTCTAAACTCATAATAACATTTTTTCTTTAAACTTATGGACAACATTTAAAAATATCTCCTTCGAAAAATTAATTTTTTCAAATTTATATCCAATGTTATTTAACCTAATTACATCTATTATGAAAAACCGAGACAAGGAAGACATGATGTATAATAAGTGACAGAAAGGTATTTGGTAAAATTTTCATGTTTTCCTAAAATGATATGTGTTGAATTCTCAGACTAGCCAAGTATCCTTTATTAAACATGCTTGTTTTAGAAATTCCCGTAAAAGGCCTTTCTCCTCCATATCCACTAACAGAAACCCCAATGGATTTTGTCTCCTTTCAATTATCCTTTGTGTCCATAACATCAAAACAATGCAACTAATAATTAACACATGAAGCTTCTCCTCACTCTGTAACCCTATATTTCAAAGAAGCTTCTTTTATCAAAATCATTTACATATGTTTCTGTAATTCCTATTATATCACAATTATCTTTTCATACTAGTCCTTTAAAATCATATACTTTTTCTCTTACACTCCTAGCATTACAACAGTAACAATCAACTCTATCGTTTTCTGCTACTTCTGTACTAACTTACCCTGGTAAATCTTTCATTTCCTCTTATTGTTTTTGTGTTTAGCTTTTTCTGGTCCTCACTACTGTTTAGTTTTAGGTTAAAATCTCCCTTATAGCTGAGTTAATAGTCTTAGAAAACAAACCAGCTGCTACATTATTTAAATGTAAATACAAATGCTCCCTTCTTCCTCTGAACTGATGCAAACATGTCCAGTCAGTCTGCTTATCCTTACAATTTACTTATTAAAATATAAACCTATCATTTAACCTTAGTGACCTACTTATAACTTCATCTACACAGTTAATACTTTGTTATATCTCAACAAAAATTAATCTTTTCTTTGAGTATAAATACCTTTAATAATCCAATACACTTATCAATTATCTCCTCTGACCTACCTTTGCCTATGTTATTAGCCCTCACATACACCATTACACAAAAAACTTCATCTCTATGAGCCCCCTTTATCATATTTCCTCTTTTGTCACTATCAAGTTATATTCTCCACCCAAGTAATGAAATTGGACATGCAAGATGATGCAGTATGACTAAAGTGATAAAAACCACACATGGTGGGTTATCTACAGTCCAAAACCAGACAGTATCAGGTATTTCTCATCCACTCTGCATTAGAAGAAGGATCTAGACCATTCACACCAACAGAACACCACTGCTCTACTTTCCACTAAGTAAAACTGGTTACACTCAGGAGGAAGTCTCTGATCCATGACCCCAGCAACTAAAAACTAGCAATTGGCAAGAACTCCCATACTCTACTAAATAAAAGGGGAGTAAAAATGCACTGGGGAGGTTGGAGGAACAAAACACCTTAAGACAATGCAATAATTGAGCATGGAACCTTACTTTTAAAAGGCTTCCAGTCCTGGTTTATTAAACTAAAACCAGAAAAATGGGCAGTTATTCCAACACTAGTTTGCTCATGACAGTCCATGAGCAGGTATGGTTTGAATTGGGTTTTGTTTAACAAATAAGATACCATGAGAACAACCTCTAGTGGTCTTTTGGAACATCCCATCTCAACAGTGAGCATTACAGACTTGATTGGCTGCAGGATGCAAATTTATATTTTAGTATACCTTGTTGGGCATCCACATGCCACTGAGTAGGTTACTGAGGTGTAGAATAGAGCACCTATAAAAGTAAGAGAAAAAAGATAAATGATTTGAGGGTTGCAAGTCTTTTAGACTTACCCTGTCCCATCAGGATATATCAATTTAAACAGGTTTATCACACACTCCACTTTAAACTCTGAAATTCAAGGAGTAGATATATTATTTTAGAGTTGGAAAATACTTACACCTGGCAGGGGTATGTTAAATCATGAAGTTGTGACATGTCGGGTAAAGCATAACTGTTCCTTGACATAACTGAGAAGTAAACTTTCCAGCATGAGTTACAAACTCTGTGAATGGAGTGAATTAAATATTTGCTCCCAGATCTTTCAGCCATCAAGTAAAGTACAGCAAAAGCAACCAGGAAAAGACCCAAAACATTTGTCTGATATATGTTTCCATTTCACTACAAGTAAGATATCTAACAGCCTCAACTGAGAATGACTCCTCCCACTCTGATTATTATACAATACCAGATATGGGATGGGAGAGACCTGATTTGGCTCTATGCCAAATATAATAATACTAGAATTCACAAGTTAGCTTGTCAATAGGAAAAAAATTATGAAAATAATCTATAAAACACAGATAACATTCAAAGTATCTCTGAATGATCATAGTACTAGGAAACCCAACAACAGCTCTTTGTAGAGAAAAGTTATAACATTATCTTAACAAGACAGATACAGTACAAAGACAGAAGACACACTGACAAAGTTGGAAAGTGTTACAAGATCAATATTGCTAAGAGCAATTGAGTGGAATACAAAGGACTAGAGCAAGTGATACAAAATCAGACCAATGTTTAGACAAGCAAAGAAACCCTAGCAGTCATGGAACAGTTGCAAGTTGCAGAGGAGGTAAGTTTTGTAATATTTTTTGAACATTCTTCCATGTTTCAAAAGAAAGATAGTCATTAAAACAGCACATACTATTATTTCAATTTAAATGTTTAAAGCATTATACAAGTATAAACACAATGTTATAATATGTTTTATTTCATTGACATCAGTACTACTCTTATGAAAAAGGTGTGTTCATTTGTATAAGGTCTAATTTGAACCATTTGCATTTGGCATATTTATGAGGATACATGTGAAAATTACAGAGAAACCTACATTTTCATAAAAGCAATTGTTTAATATTTTGAGACAAACATTTTAAATACAGCTTTACTTTACAACATAATGCACACAAACTTACTTAATTTCTGTTTAATTCCCAGTTTTTACAATTTTCTCAAGCATCACCAAATTTTAAAGACTATACTTTCTTAATTCCTTAAGGAAGACTTTCTTTTCACTATAAGAAAATTAAAATTTTAAAATTATTTTGAGAAAAATCTAACTGTCAACTTACATGAGATAAAACCACTAATATCTGTGCTTTTTCTCAAAATATTAAAAACAGAAACTCGTTCTTAACAAGTGTGCTATACTCTTCTCTAATAAACTCTGAACTGAAAGAATAAACTTGGAAAATATTAAAAACATATATTAACAGCAAAAAGTATGAAATGTATATATATATAAAAATAAAAAAACTTCAACATTAAAAGTAGTAAAGTTTTATTTTAAGCTTATTATATGCAAACAGCCCTTGAAAATATTGCTTTACAGATTTTACCTTTTGGAATAATTTGGCTGATACCATTGCAAATACTATTAACTTAAATTGTTGCAAAATCTCGTTATATAAATACAAAAGAGAAAAGTGATGCTTTAGATTTTAATTTAATGCTTTATATGCTTGGGTGGACTTTATTACCATGTTTGTTTGTCTTCTTATGTTCTTGTAAAATAATATAATGAATACTGCAAATATTTTATATGTAAAATATAAATAATAAGTAAGCTCATTACAAATATACCGAAAATTAAAAGTTTCCTACACTGAAAATGCATTTATAATGGATACTTATCTCTTTCACATAATAGCTTTTCTCGACTTGTATTGAGCTCTATGTGCACAGTTTTTGTTCTACACTAGCCTTGATGTTTCCACCTATCTTTACATATGATAGAGCTTCACCGTAACATGCAAAAACCCACCACCAACAGGATTATCACAAACCCTCTTTGTACAGTCGCTCTGATCTGGATATCCAAGGAGTGTTAAAGTAAAATTTTAGGCTCATCTCATTTGTCAGCCGGACACGTATTTTTGGTATTTGATTCACTTGTCATGTGCGTATTAACTACTGAGAAAGACATAGCTCGTTTCCAATGTTGAGTAAAAATCATCTGCAAAAATGACTGATTTGACAACATTCACAATGACCAAGTTCAGCTTATGGGCAAGTCAATGTACGTATAGAGCCTGTAGCATGATATCTTTTATTCTTTACTGAACACAATTACACTTGCCACCCATAACACTGGCATCAACATGCACCGAGTTGTCAAATTTCGTACATCAATTACACTTTATACTAGCTTCTCCTGGACATGTACATTTGAACTTTCTGCTGTCATGAAACCAGTAAATTCTTAATAGATTACTCATTCGAAGAAATTTCTATTAACAACTAAAAATTGCTCCCTTCTAGACAAATCTTTGAATTCATCTACCAAAATGGAGAATAGCTTTGCATTTGCTACTTTTTCCTTGTTTCATCTAAAATGATATCTGATATAATTTCAAGTAACGCATTTTGTAATGTGTGATTATTATACTTCGCATTAGCTTGTTCTTCTGCCAGCTTGGATCGCAGCATTTCTGAATATTTTTTTTGCAATAGATCCGATACTGTTATGAGATTGACTTCATTAACCTCATAATTTGTTCCTCAATGTCTCCTTTGTGCAGTGTTTCGGACCACTGTTAGTCTGACCGTATCCACTACAGTTTTGATGTATTAACGATTTGTACTCGTCGTTTCTTATTGCTGTTTATGTATTGGATGTGTTACTGTATTTTTTCGCCGTTTTACTTTTTGTATGCAGCATATCTGCCTTTACAGTCAACGTGTCACTCTGATTTATTGTGGTTAAGTTTTAGGTTATTCTTATATGAATCACCTGTACACTTTTTCCAACTCTTAAAGCTTTCTTATACGAAGGCGTTCTCTTCACTTTTTTGTAGGCCTGGCATGGCCGAGCGCGTTAAGGCGTGCGCTCGTAATCCGAGGGTCGCGCTAAACATGCTCGCCCTCCCAGCCGTGGGGGTGTATAATGTGACGGTCAATCCCACTATTCGTTGGTAAAAGAGTAGCCCAAGAGTTGGCGGTGGGTGGTGATGACTAGCTGCCTTCCCTCTAGTCTTACACTGCTAAATTAGGGACGGCTAGCACAGATAGCCCTCGAGTAGCTTTGTGCGAAATTCCAAAAAACCAAACCAATCACTTTTTTGTCGGAAATGTGTCGTTATCTGATCTCTAAAATTGAGATGGAAAAACAGCTAACAGTCTAACACTGCATTTTGGTTGGATGTGTACTTCATCTGATCTTAGTGGCTGTTCATAGTTCAAATATATTAAAGGAGCATCATTGAAGCATATGAGAAAAATAACTAGATTTTAATGTTTACAGACCATTAAATTTTTAATAATATTTATTACGACATACACAACAAGAGAAATATATCTGAAGCAATTTGACAAAACAGAACACCTTTTTTGCGTGTGAATAAAGGTCGGTCAGACTCTGCACATACATATTTCCGTATACATTAATTTCTCGTGTAGACATAACGTCCTCAACATCCATCAAAGACATTTGACATTGATAGTCAGTAGACCAACCAATTGATTTTTAGGAAGTCACTTCATAAATTTTCGTCTGAACGAATTAAAGTTTCAGGTGGTGTGTTGCAGTAACCCTGTTATCATTCTACTATCAGGACCCTTTTAAGCTATATGTAACTAATAATTAACTCTAAATAATTTGCTTATTACGCTATTTGAGCTCTACTGGTAGTAATTATGTAAAGAGTGAATAAAATTAAAATATTAGATTTTTTTTCTAATGACACTGATATAAGTGTGAGTGTTACCTCTAGAACAGTACAATACGTGTGGCCTCAGTCGATGTTTTGTTGTTCCAAACCCACTGCTTAGATGGAATCATCAAACGAAAACTCTAGAAGGCTTGAGGAGATTGTCCTTACAAATGCACCCAAATTCAAATCATTTGACAAACGTTTGTGACAGCTTCTTTAGTCGTGAATAGGGAAGTGGTATCAATATATAACATGTTCAGTGAAGTAAGTACACCACATCTCAGCCAATGATGTTAGATAGTATCCTGACAAGTACAACATAATCTTGTTCATCATGTCAGCTTTCAAAGACAAGACCTGTTGGATAGAGTTTCATAATCCAGACAAACCGAGACCCCAGACATGCAGAAAATGTGAGGGAATAAGAAATAGGAGGAAAATCACTCTCAACCATGTCTCAACCAGCTAGATGTCCAGATACAAACATTTTAAAAGGCTGTATAGACTAATATGAAACTGGAAAGTTCAAGCAGCAACCTGAGAATTTAGCTAATTTATGTGGTATAACAGTTTGAAGTAATAATTAACAAAGATACATTAATGGACTTATGTTATCGTGAAAACAAAATATACTGATAGGTTTAAAACAAATATAAAATTACTACATCACAGAACGTATCTACTTTGTGTTTGTATTTATTGTAAGAGTGACAAGCTGCACATTTAAATATAACTATTCATTCTTTTTACTCATCAGTGTGAATCACCTGCACATTTCCAAATTATTTCCACTGTTATATGTCCCATACGCAGTTTAACAGTATACATAGTTATAAAATTTATTATTATAATTTCATGAATAGGTTTTTAGCATTTTTTCTCGACATCATTAATATGGAATCTGCAATTCAGGTGCAAAAAATAAAAAAAACATTCTCACGACATAAAACTACTTGAAAACATGAATTGCAATATATTTCTTAATATCCGTTTTTTTTCTTTGTTACAATCCACAGCCAAGAATTGACAAATCGTGAGATATATTTCAAATATATATAATACAGTGTTTCCTCGTGTATCGCGGTAGATGCGTTCCAAAACAGCCCACGAAAGAAGATTTTCCGCGAAGTGGGATCGCCGATTTTTACGTATAAATTTATGTGCATTTAGACTTTTAAAACCCTCCCATTACAATACTGTTCATTATTGCTGAAATAATAAGAACAATTATTAAGATATTAAGCATTAACATTAAAAATTACATATCTTCAGCAGGTGGTGTCTTTTCGGGGGACACCACTTCCTTTTCTGTGGAAGGTGAATCGGCAATTTCTTCGTCGGTCGTTACAACTTCACGAACAGTACTTGCCACCGGTACCCTTTCTTTCTTGCTCGGCTGGAAAAACATTGTTATTGGCAATTGTTTTCTCTGCCTCTTTAGCCTATCGAAAATCATTTGATAAGGAGTCATCAGTTCTTCTATTTTATTGCAAAATTGTACTGTTCGAACCATATCGTCTCATTCCTGTGAGCATTCCTTCACTTCGTTAATTAGTTTCATTAGTTTACCTAACCGCTCTAACGACCATCCACTTTGCTCGATTGTTTCCTCGGCTTCTTTCGGTGTTTCCTCTTCGTCGTCTTCCTCGGCAGCAGACTTTGTCAGTGCTTCTAAGTCTTGGTCGGCGAGTGGTTCGGATGCTAAGTCAATCATTTCATCTACGTCTTCCTTCGTCGTATCGGCAAATCCTTCACCTTTGATTAACGAAGCTAATTGCACAGCTTTTTGAACAGCCGAGTGTTGGATTTCTTCAAGCGTGAATCCCTTGTCGTCGTGCACAACCTCAGGTTACAACTTCTTCCAGCTTGCATTAACGGTGCACGGCTTCATCTCTTGCAATGCCTTATGAACATTTTGAAGACATGTAGCAATGATGAAAGACAATCAAAATGGGTAGCTGTCATTGGCCGTCTTTCATTTCTGCACCAATCATAGCCCGTCTTGCACATCGCTACGCCATGAAGTTGATCTCGCGTAGCCTTCGCAGACGCACAATGCGTACATCTATAACCTTTCCAGTTGGTTCTGTTTCCATTTTTACGCTGTGATAAACTCAAATATATGTTTATATCTCAAAATATACCTGTTTTTTCTCTTTACACTATTAATTATATTTATTTTTAATATTTTAATGGTATTTAATGCTATATTTTAGATTTAATGTTTATTATTTTATATATATGTGGGGGTCGGCCGAGCCCGCGAAGTGGTGAAGCCGCGAAAGAGGATCCGCGAAGTGACGAGGGAACACTGTATGTCTTTTTGTCTTCTGCTGGCTTTGTTTCATTGAGTCTCAGCTGCCAGATTGTTAGCATAACGAAGGAAATTGTAAAAAAGTTTTTGCCAAAACCCAGGGCTAGTTAGATAAGCCAGATGGTTTCCTCTGGGGATCTCAACTCCTTCACTTATGGCTAACAAGCATAATAGAGCGGAATTTTTCCCACAATCTCCAAACACCACCAACGTAGGAGTCTAAAATATGATAAAAACTATTGGTAATTTTCTAGAAGACTAACATTGAACACCAGACGTGTTTGTAGAGGTCGGGGAGATAATCTTGATTTCCAGAAGACTAACAATAAACACTAGACGCGTGTGTAGAGGGAGGGGGGGATAATCTTGATTTCCAGAAGACTAACATTGAACACCAGACGTGTTTGTAGAGGTCGGGGAGATAATCTTGATTTCCAGAAGACTAACAATAAACACTAGATGTGTGTGTAGAGAGAGGGGAAGATAATCTTGATTTCCTGAAGACTAACAATAAACACTCGACGTCTGTGTAAAGAGAGGGGGAGATAATCTTGATTTTCATATCTTCTTTTACATGTTTATTAGATGCTACATTCTACTTCCAGATAGACATGGTTTACATGAAGAAGAATTATTAACATTTTGATGACAGATCTAAAAGTTTATTAACTTTAATTATTACTATCTATAAAATATATTAAATAATTAGATGCCCTCTTCTCATGGCTTAGCTGGAAGTCTCACAACTTGAAAAGATAAAATTCGAGTTTTGATACTTGCGATGAATAGCTCATTGTGTAGCTTTGTACACAATAACACACAAAAATATTAAAATATATAGGAGAATAGCTTTACTTTATCACAACTGACAAAAACTGAAATATTCAACCTTTTCAAATATGTTTTAAATAATAATATAAATTCAATAAATAAATTAATTAAGTGTCTTTCTTAGTAATTTAACTCATAAAATTTCCAATGAACATTACAAACACAATTTAAATTCTCTGTAAAATACCACGTGATCCATAATGTGTTTTTAATAAAAAATATATGATATAACTGAATATCAAACGTATAAACCTGATTTTGAAGGACTGAATGTATTGATGAAACTGGTGCTCCTTGTTTCTTAAGATAACTTAATGTATAAACCAACAGATAAAAGTCAAACATGAAATTTGATCAATTTCAACGTAGAATAAGAAATAACGTTTTCATTTTAAAATGTTAAGAAAGTTGAAAGTGCACCTCGCAGAAAAACTAATTAGAAATTTACCCAAAATTTCTCGACTTATTTAAAATATCGAAAATCTAATCTTGATTAATGTATCTGTTGTGATTGTTTTTGTGTTTTTAATAGTCGTGAAACACCTGAAATACAGTTTACTGATGTATAACTGGTACAACATTTCTTTTAAAATCGTCACATAACCATAACTTGAACTTGACTATTTTAACAAAATAAAATGACTTGTAGGGGTATTTATTTAGGTTTATAATTATTTTAGGAGAATAAATAGTAAAGTTTACTTCGTGTACTTAACTCAACTGAACGAAAGACTCGATAAATGATGAAATGCATATAAACAAGTAAACATATTCAGTTACATCTAAATTGTGAGTAAAAGTTCTGAAATTGTGGGTTTATTTAGGTAACTGTATTTTATATAAAATTTCAAGATCAAAAGTACGTTGATAAAATGTTTCTTAAACGAAGTGAAATGTGCTTACCAGGTATCTTACGTTTGAAAAGGTTTCTACCCCACACTGTTTATCAGTTATTTGTTTCGTTTGATGTTGACATTTAAATTGTTTACCTTAAAACAACCACAAGGTTGTCTTTCTAGAATGCTTGTAGCACCGGGTGCAACTGGAACATATCCACCCATGTCCGTTGAATGTTTTACCAAGTACGGAAGAGCAAAAGCTCCACTCATACTAGGACTGACCACCACAGGACGTATCAAGTTCAAGGCTTTAAATAGTCATTAATGAACTCGCCGCGGTCAGAGATGCGTGCCCTCTCACTGTTACCTGTCACAAAAATATTCAAACATAAATGTACAATAAATAATATATATACAAACAATGATCGCGCCGCGTAGATTGCAGGTCACCAGGATTAAACCTTTGCATAACACCTTTATGCCTAAAATAAGAAACACAATTGTAGATTTACACAATTGATAGATTATTAAACATAATCGTTTAAAAACGTTCAATTTTTAAGAATAAAACATACTAATTAATTACATACTTAACGAGATATCCTATTTCATTACACAAGAGATACACAACTGTGTTTGAAACTCTATTCACAACTGGTCAGGGTCCAAAATGGCCAGGTGGTTTAGGCGCTTGATTCGCATCTGAGGGTCACGAGTTTAAATCCCCCTCACAACCTAACATGCTCGCCCATTCAGCCGTAAATCCAATATTTATTGGTAAAGGAGTGGACCAAGTCTTACACTGCTAAATTAGGTACGGCTAGCGCAGGTAGCCCTCGTGTAGCTTTGTGTGAAATTTAAAAAAAACAAACAAAGAATGTAATTTATGATAAAGGTCTTGACTACCTATCTCTTCATTCAGTGATGAACTGACACCTATATCCAAACATTGTAATGTTAAATTAGCAATGAACTGGAGTCTATATTAAATGTTGTAATGTTAAGTCAGTAATGAACTGGAGTCTATATCAAAATATTGTAATGTTAAGTTAATGATGAACTGACACCTACGGTGACCTACCTACCTCTAAATGTTGTAATGCTAAGTTAGCAATGAACTGACACCTACCTTTAAATGTTGTAATGCTAAGTTAGTAATGAACTGACACCTACCTCTAAATGTTGTTATGCTAAGTTAGTAATGAACTGACACCTACCTCTAAATGTTGTAATGCTAAGTTAGTAATGAACTGACACCTTCCTCTAAATGTTTTAATGTTAAGTTAGTAATGAACTGAAAGCCCACCTTGTACATACACCATTGCCACAGTCCGTTAGCCCATTGCAGCCAACACTTGTATTGTTCCCAGGCCCAGCCAGGTTTTGGAAGAAAACGCTGCTCTGTGCAGTAGAAGGATGGAGATGTGGAAATTGGAAGTTTCCTTAGGTAAAGCTTCACGGTGGAAAACTTTGACATTCTGGTTACAGTTATGAAAAAATCATGATTACAAAAAATAAAACAATAACGGAATATAAATCACAAACACGTTTCGTTTTTTCTTTTTCAGAAAATCGTAACAAAACGTCAAATTGGTATGATTACCAACTACTGTTTCCTTTTATATATAACCCATCTATCTATATAAATTACACACTATGTATATATTATATACGGTAGTTTATAATTTCTAACAATATTTTAGTGTTTCTAACAAATGTGAAACTTGAGGCAAATTGTTACTTCTAAAAACATTTTCAGGTTCAACTTGAAACCGAAATAAAAATAACTGTGTGAATAATGTATTAATTTATACACATTGACAAGTAGTTTATGAGTAACAACAGGTCTATACAAATTGACAAATAAAGTTGTAATTTCTAAGTAACAAAAGTAATTCATCTTTCACGAAATGTATTACACGTACCTATCCACACAGTGATGAATGGTGAGTCTACACAATATATTCATACACAAAATACAATACTCACTTAGACGATCAGGTTTAATTCAGTTTTCAATTCACACAATAAAAATACATGAATGTTATATTTCAAATTATTTTATTAAAGTGTTTATTTGTTTGAAGTGAAGACCAAAGGTTTGTGACGTTGTGAGTCCGCAGAGATACTGCTGTGTTATCGAGTCATAAAACAGAACAAAATGTAAAGATCTATAATTTATTTTGACTTGACAATGAGCGTATGTTACCGAGCACAAACTATAACATCATATAGTATCAGGATTTACATCCACTTACCACAGATATTCCATTTGCGGCAACAGCATCTACATTCCACTAACCAGAAATATTTCATTTGGGGCAACAGCATTTGCATTTCATTTTCCAGAAATATTCCATTTGGGGCAATAGCACCTACGTCCATTTAGCAGAAACATTCCATTAGAAACAACAGGCTATACAACCACTTACTTCAAATATTTCATATGGAACAACATAATCTACATACACTTACTACTTGGAATATGAACATAATAAAATTCTTCCTACTAATTCAGACATGTAAAGTTATAAATAAATATAGAAGTTGATGGTTATTCAGATTTAAGATAAAACCATTATAATATATTGTGTGTGTATTGGTACTCTTGTTTTTAAAACAAGTCCAAATGGTTACCTCTCGACGTGGATTCCTTTACATGATGAGGGAACCTTGTAGGACTTTGAAGGGAAGAAGAGGATTCTATTGGTTGAGAGGCGTCGGAGGCACTAAAACACACCACTTGACCGTAAAGTCCTGTAGCTGGGTGAACTTGTGATGCTTTCCTCTAAAGTCAGTCATGTGATCCTGCTGGGCAGAGGTAAACTGAGTACTGGTGTTGAACGTTCTCAACGGGTATTGTGGGCAGTAAGTCTGATACTAAAGTTTGGGTATAACAGTCACAAAACTATGGCATAGCTACACTGTCCCAGTTGGGTAGTGTAGCGCGTCCTCTTATTGGACTCCATGGATGGTGGGGTCAATGAGTAATGAATCATTCTGTATTCCTTATGGATAATAAAAAATAATGAACATCAAACTAAAATAAAATTCATTAGTAAACGATCAATCATAAGGACAAATGGCTCCCCTTTTCATTCAGAAGTAACCAAAGGCGCTGATTAGCTCTTCTGAGTTTGTCAAAAAGCTAAAATATGAAGAGATCTCTGTTGAAATATCTTAAATACAGGATAGCACACTCCTCACGAAATCGAAGTCCATTGAGAATATGCCTTTCAAGATTACTCCCATGCTAATCTGAATTCCTCAAGAGGAGTGATCATGAAGAAAAATCTACTTAACATCCCTGAATCGGAGATCCTCGCTTGTTTCTCCAGCCAAGGTGTTTTGGCTGTTCGGCCTCTCTCCATTTTTAAAATTGGAACAATTTGATTAGAAACGTTCTGATGTTGCCGTTTAAACTGCTATCTCTGCCTGCCACTATCAAAGCAAATTATCTGTCACATGTTTCCAATGCTAAAGGTTCAGAGATTCTAAGAAATCATGTTGTAATTCTTTGACACGTGCTTGTTCTGGAGGCTAAAGCCGCAACAGCTATAAGTGTCAGTCTGACCCACATTGCTCTAACTGTAATGGTTCCCACCCTCCATGTTTTCGTCCTTGCCTGAATTAGCAAAGGAAAAAGAGGTGTATTTTTTGAAGACCATAAAAAATATTTCTTATCCAGAAACACATAAACTGTTGTTTCCTCTTCCACCTCTGATGTATGCTGTTGTACTCCATTCTACTGGTACAACGGAGGTACAGACAAATTTGTCTGATTCTCTTATAAAGACTTTCTCTTATCATGTGAAGAGTCTTCTACCCTCCAAGAATACACGTATTAATAAATCTACGTCTTCTCCTGTCTCTTTTGCAGCTTGGACCTCTCTCCATCGGTTCCCCCGAAGTGCAGGCAAGTTATTTGATGACTCCCTCACTCATTGAATTCTAATTTCTCCAACATGGACCTGCCTCACTGTCCCGTAGCAGGGTCCTTGAGGGTTAATAGACCTCTTTCTACTAAACAAAAACTAAAAGACACTGCATACAGTTCTTCTACATAATAAAAATGGCTACCTTCATACAGTGGAACAGTCGAGGTTTCCATTTCAGTTTATATGACACTAAAGCGTCGATTGAGCTCAATCATCCTGTGTGTCTCTCCTCACAGAAACATTCCTTAGGCCTGTTGCTGCTGTTACATTTCAGCGATTTTCCTTGTAAAGGAACGAAAAATTATGTGATGGATGAGTTCTGCTGGTTAACTAACTAAAACATAGCTGTTAAAGTTCTGGGAGTACCAACTGAAACATAATTGTTAATGCCCTAAGTACATTATGGAAAAGAATATAAATATGGCAGATTATTCAAATAGGCTGCACTAAAATAATAGAAAAAAACACTGGTAAGTCGGCTTATTGGTGATTTTTGTTTGGGACGTGGAAAACATAAAATATAATTTCCAATGAGAATAACGTAACTTTAGAGAAAAATTTACATATGTTGCATTCTAGCAGTAAATAATTCCACAAGAGCAGAAAACATGAAATCAACATATTTCACTTTTTCAGCATGTTTCCTATTATTATCAACAACTGGAAACGTTTTTGAAACTCCTAGAACTTTGTTATGACGAATGTGGGTTTTTAATTACAACTACAAAATACACTTTTAATTTGAAGGATGTCACTGACTCTCCATCCGCTTTGTCAAAAGAAAGTACCAATCTTTAGTAACAAGATAAAGAAATGTTGTATTGTAAAACTCTACAAGTTTGGAATCAGGACAATAGAATATCTTTTCAGGAACCACAAAGAGATACAATAAATCTTTAGATGAGGTATAATTTTCTTCTAATGACGAATAACGTGTAGAAATTCAACTGAAGATAATACTTAAACAGAGGTTAGGACTATGAAGATGAGTTGTCTGGAAATGGTAGAAGTCTAAATATGGCAGTACTCCTCCAGAGCGGACTGTTCTTGTTATTAACAATGAAAAACAAACCATTCTTAATAGTCCTGCTTTACTCCCAAATAAAAAAAAACAGAAAAATATCCCCACATCAAATCTCTGAAACCTGTTACAAGAACTTTCATAGTTTTTGCAAGGTGCAGTATCAGAGGTACTTTTCAAAGAACCTCCTTCTTTAATGATCACAGCAGTGAGTCTGCAAGTCTACTGGCTAAAAGCCGGATTTTGATGTTCGTGATGGGCATTGTACCGATAGCCCTTTGTATATCTTTATGTTTAAGAACAATCAAAATAATTTGAAATCGTATGCAAAAATTAAAATTGCAATGCAATATCATTGTGCTGTTAGAAGTACGAATGGTAAGGATGCAATGATAGATCTGTTGAAATATCCAAATGAGAAAAATTTAGGAAGATTGTATAGTTATATGTAAAAATATAAGTAATTGAATAATATTCTCAAGTCTGAATAAACTTTAGGTAATTTGTAAAAATAAAGCACAACTAATAAAGTCCCTGTGACTGCCACTACGTTCGTTTAATCTTTTGTGGCTTTATGAAATTTATTTGGCTCTATATAATTTTATTTAAACTGACTGAATGTAGAAATAGGAGGATGGTTACAGTTCGCAGATGTTATGACTGAAGTATTAATAAATTGCATCCTTCCATATATAATATATCTTTAAATTTTATGACAAGGAACAAACATTTTTCGACCCGGCATGGCCAAGTGGTTAAGGCACTCGATTCGAAATCCGAGGGTCGCGGTTTCGAAACCCCGTGACGCCAAACATGCTAGCCCTTTTAGCCCTGAGGACATTATAATTTGCGTTCAATCCCACTATTCGTTGGTAAAATAGTAGCCCAAGAGTTGGCGGTGGTTGGTGATGACCATCTAGTCAAATAGTACAAAATTAGGGACGGCTAGCGCAGATAACGCTTTGAGCGAAATTCAAAACAGGCCAAACCTATCCAGAATTTTACATCAGAGAAATCAACAGAAAATTATAAATCAGATTCACTGAACATAATAATGAAAAACTCTCCCATGTTTTCCACCATTGTAATTCAAAAATCCACAGTACATCCACAAAAAAACAGTGTAATTTTAAACAAAGAATCAAACAACGACAAAAGAGTGAAGGAATCTATCTTAATTAAACAAAACAACCCCGCTCAAAAACTAACACGCAGTGTACTCAGATACCTATACCATGTTGTGAAGCAATCTCCAGTCATGTGACCTCTTTATTCTTTAGTGTGTGTATTACTGTGTCACTGTAAACTATTTGTATCTGATAATGAAATAATCAGGTTGAAACGGTGTGCATTTATAATAAAGTTTTATTTGTTACCAAATCAAACTGTTTCCACTTTATTTGAATATATCTTTATTCGAAGATTCCCTGATGAACAAAATTCCATCTTTTGAAATTATTTAAGCTACAGGACTTCAATTTTTTATTATTTATTTATTTATTTATGTTTTCTTAACATCATGAAAATATTCAGGTCTATCCATAATATTTTACTCTAATTGTCCTTGCAGTTAACGAAATTTTTAGTTGTCCGTAAACGTGAGTTAATCCTTCTACTGTAATTTCTTGGAATACAGCCTATTAAAACAGGAAATACATAAGCTTCTGATAAATGCACAGGAAAGAATTTAGTTAACATTACCCACCGCTAACAAGAAAAGTAAAATTAATCGCACATTAAAACGCTTCCACGGCTTAAAGATCGAGCATGTTTGATGGTGGGATTCAAACCCACAATCAGTAGTAGTTCGTGAGTCGAACGCCAGGTGCCCCAAGGTAACAGAATACTGTGGTAGTGTTGAACAAACAATTTTATTGTTTTAAATTAAACATTGGTTTACTTGCTTTACCTTACCATCCGTGTTCGATTTATTCTTCACTTAGATAGTTCTGTGTGCACGATTTTCAGACTTATCTGTAGCTAAGTGTCACATGAACATGATTCCGTGAGAAAGTCTGAAAAAAATTATCTGCAACTGTTCGAAACTGTGACAGTTTTGTAAATGACTACCTGTTTGTATTTCCGACCTAGGAAGTTGCAATATTATTAATCATGTTGTTTAATATGATAAAATAATAAACAGTACAAACTATCTTTACCATCAGTCAAAATTATCAAACAGTGCATAAGCCTTCTCACAATTCCATTATAAAAAATATCATTTAAAAGTCAGTTTTGAAACAGTGTTAAGTTAACATTAACATTACAGACTGTTTAGGTGTCTAAACATACAAGTAGGTTCTACACATTACATCATATTGCTACATCTATATTATTATTACAACATTCAGTATAAAGAACTTTATAACAGGATGAAATTACTGGTTTTATATATAAAGCACATAGCGAACTCAAATATTCTATTTGTAAAATACGCAAGACTTCAAATACTTTATATATGAAACAAATAGAGAATTCAATATACATTTGTGAAAATAGTCGCATTATGTCTTCTTTTTTCTCAACATTACTCATTTTGGATTAAGGTGGGTAAGACATTCGATTCGTAAGCTGAGGGTCGCGGTTCGAATCCCCGTCACACTAAACATGCTCGCCGTTTCAGCCGTGGAAGCGTTATAATGTGACGGTCAATCACACTATTCGTTGATAAAAGAGTAACCCAAGAGTTGGCGGTGGGTGGTAATGACTAGCTGCCTTCCCTGTGTTTTTGCACTGCTAAATTAGAGTAGCTTTGCGCGAAATTTACAACAAACCAAACCAAAATCATATCTAACAATTATTCAATTACAGTATTGTGGAAAAGTGTTGTCCTCCGCTGTTATGGTGGTAAGTCTACGGATTTACAATGCTAAAATCAGGGGTTCAATTCCCCTCGATGGACTCAACAAATAGTCCGATGTGGCTTTGCTATAAGAAAACACGAACACAAAAGTATTAGGGCAGGAAAATATTTTGTCATCCTTTCCTTTTTGTGGGGCTAATTCTTCCATGTCACCACGTAAGAAAACTCAAATATTTTATACCTAAAACAACATGGTAATACTTTAGTGTTGACAACCGATGAACCAGTATGAGAATACATGTCATTCTTTAGAATTTCCGTAAACTTGTACCAAGGACATATCATAAGGGTTTTGCTTGAATGAACATACTGATTAATTTTAAGGTCTGAAATAACTGTCATGGTGCTCAATGCAGTGTGTTAACTATATAGAAAGAAGCTAGTAAGAAACGAACATATGGTACCGGTGTATGTTGGAAATCAATTTAATAACACTCCACAAATAAATCTTCATACAGAGAGTGTGTAACACATTATATTAAGTCTTATTTTCATGGCCCAAAAAGCTTAGAGAATTGTCAGTTGAGCAGAGAGTTCGTACAAAAACTTTACGTGGTGCTGATTAGACTCTCCAGCAAATTGCTTCAGAATTGAAATGTACTCCTCGAACTGTCAAGTACACCCGAGATCATGAGACTGAGACAGGTAAGTTAGAAAATAGGAAAGGAAGAGGAACACCTAAACTCAGTTATACTGATGTTAAGTATCTTTGTTTGTACAGCTTTTAGGACAGAAGGAAGATTACACTAGATAAACAGCCATGAACCAAATGTCAGAAAAGTGTCCTGATATACAGTGTCAAGAACATACTGAATGAAATATTTGGTTGTATAACAGTTAGAAAACCTTTACTTATATCTCCAATCATCATAAAGAGACTTGAATCTGCTAAAAAATACAAAAGCTGGACTGCTAATGATTGGTAAATGGCTTTTTGAGTGGATAAGTTCAATTTTGAAATATTTGGTTCAAAATGTAGGTCGTACGTCCGACGGAGGAAAGGTGAAAGATACTTACCTCGGTACATAGCACCAACCATGAAATATAGGTGGAGTCAGTGTAATAATATGGAGGTGTTTCTTTGTTAATGTCACAGGAGATATTTGGAAAATAAATGGAATAATGAATCAGTACATATACCATCAGATACTGATACGCCATGGTGTATAAAGTGGTTTGTGTATTTTATATGCAAAAACGGCTCGTTTGGGTTGAGAAAATATTTTAAATAGAAGAGCGAACAACGTTTCGACCTTTTTCGGTCATCGTCAGGTTCACAAAGAAAGAGGTGACTGACCGGAAGCTGACCATATGTTTGGAAGGGGTTGTGTAACTGAGTGTCGCAATGTAAAGGGCGGGGTTAGATGTTTGAATATATAATTTTATCTATAATATTAATA
>MU033948.1:43124-58604 GCA_011833715.1 Carcinoscorpius rotundicauda
GGGTTTTATTTGGAAAAGCTTGTTTTCGCGTTGCTCACTCCAAGTCGACTGCCAGCTGGCACAAAGCCGAGTCTTGAATACATGACCATAGTCCATGTATGGCACAGTGGTGATAGTGCCAGAGCAAATACATATAGCTGCCGTGTCTGCAAGCTCGTTCCCGCGAATACCAACGTGGCCTGGTATATATATAAAAAAACTGGATAGAAGTAAATGTCAATGAGAAATGGGCCAGTCGGTTTTCAATATCAGCGAGAACAGGGTGTGAATCAACGTAAAGCAATTCCAGGGCCAGTATAGAACTGCGAGTCAGTATAAATAGTGCAGTTGGAGTGCTGCTTAGCTTCAATATGATCTAGGGCAAGAGAAATGGCATACAGTTCAGCAGTGAACACAGAAACTGAAGAGGGAATTCTGCGTGCAACCACCAAACCGCAACAAACCATGGCAGAGCCCACAGAATCACCTTATTTAGAACTATCCGTACAATTTGGAATGGAAAGATTGTTCGAAAGATGTTCAATAAATAGTTAAGGACTGCCTTATGATATCATGGTACACCATGATATCTACATATGTGTGGGAGAAAACTGTGCTATATATTTAGACAGTACATTTTGAATATCGTGATATCGATTAACATTAGTGTGAGAATGACAATTGATGGTGGTGGATTATCAGGTTCTAATATTTATCAGTTTCAGAGCATGGTCGTCCCTAATTTTTAACTGATAGACTAGAGGGTAGAAAGATACACTCTCGAGCTGCTCTTATCTGACGAATTAGTGGTATTTGAACGTCATTTCTAAAGAATGACTTTCCTGTAACTGGAAAATTCATAAATTCTTGGGTTAACTTTCTGGATACGATAACCACAGCGATCCGAAATAGCATTACATTCATACACACCTTTAAGTATTTTGTTTTGTTCGTTTGTTTTTGAACTTCGCACAAACCTACTCGAGGGCTATCTGTGCTAGCCGTTCCTAATTTATCAGTATAAGATTAGAGGGAAGGCAGCTAGTCATCACCACCCACCGCCAACTCTTGGGCTACTCTTTTACCAACGAATAGTGAGATTGACCGTCACATAATAACGCCCCCACGGCTGAAAAGGCGAGCATGTTTGGCGCGATGGGGATGCGAGCCCGCGACCCTCAGATTACGAGTCGCACGTCTTAACACGCTTGGCCATGCCGGGCCCGTAGGGTGAGATAACATTATGTTTTGTCTGAGAAACAAACAAAAACGCCTAATTTTGTTTGGAATAACGCTTCGTTTTAGATATTATAAGCAGTAAAATTCCCTTAAAACTATAGAATGTGATGAGAAATGGTAAATCGAGTGATAGACTAGTCTTTACGTTAATTCTTAATGGTCCGACATGGCCAGGTGGTTAGGGTGCTCGACTAGTAGTGTCAGAGGCGTGGTTCGAATTCTTGTCACACCAAACATGCTCGTCATTTCAGCCATGGGAGCATTATAATGTAACAATCAATTTCACTGTACGTTGGTAACAGAATAGCCCAAGAAGTGGGTGGTGATAACTACCTGCCTTCCATCTTGTTTACATTGCCAAATTAAGGACAGCCAGCACAGATAGCCCTTGTGCAGCTTTGCGCGAAATTAAAAAAAAAACAATCTTTAATACATGTACTATGTTTTCCAAGTACGTAATATCTCGTGTTTTATCAAATTAATTTGAAATATATAATCTTATTTTTAAATGACTGAATTATTCACATGATCTTCAAACAACGAACAAAAACGTTTTAAAACGTATGAGCTAAAAACAATTTTTCTGATCTCGTAAATAACAGCTGACCCTGCTTTCTAATATTGTCACTTTGTCAGCTTCAATAACGTTATTTATTAAAGACTATTTATTCAGTGAACTGAAGAAAATAGCACGAAAGAGTAAACTATATGCTCGTACTTTTATATGCAGAAACGGCTCGTTTGGGTTCAGAAAATATTTTAAATAGAAGAGCGAACAACGTTTCGACCTTCTTCGGTCATCGTCAGGTTCACAAAGAAAGAGATAACTGACCGGCAGCTGACCACGTGTTTGGAAGGGGTTGTGTAACTGAGTGTCGCAATGTAAAGGGCGGGGTTAGATGTTTGAATATATAATTTTATCTATAATATTAATATAGGTATAATGGCGTTCCTTTATATTGGTTTATTTTGGGTTTAAGTTGTTGTATAAGTAAGGCTTCTTTAATATCATTTCTTAACCTCAAAATTATAAGAACCGACACACAATTCAAAACAGAAATCCACCGAAAAATCACCCATACTGGACTATACATTCCTTGGGACACAGCACATGAAACAAAACAAAAACTCAACATACTAAGAAACCAGATAAATACAGCCATAAAACTATGCTCACCAGATAAAATTAACGATGAATTAGACAAAATAAAACAATACTTCATCAACATCAATAAGTTTCCTCCACAAACCGTAAAAAACATTATACGCACACACCTAGACAGAAAGCAAAGTCAACCAACAAAAGTAAATATATCTCACGAATCAACAAATCACGAAACCATATACTGCTGTATACCATATATTCCTGACATCAGCAAACAAATAACCAACATTTGGCAAAAACTAGTAACAAAATATAACATTCCAGTTAATACTAAATTTATTCAAAAACCAGGCACAAAACTAAGGTCTATACTATGTAAGAACTACACTGACAAACAGCACACCAACATTATTTATAAAATACAATGTGATAACTGCCACGACTTCTATATTGGAGAAACAAGTAGAAAAATGGAAACCAGATTCAAAGAACATAAAAAGTCACATTCACACGTTTTCGAACACTGTAAGTCAAATAAACACAACATAACCATAGAAAACACTAAAATACTAAATAAAGAAACAAACATAAACAAACGCAAAATTAAAGAAGCCTTACTTATACAACAACTTAAACCCAAAATAAACCAATATAAAGGAACGCCATTATACCTATATTAATATTATAGATAAAATTATATATTCAAACATCTAGCCCCGCCCTTTACATTGCGACACTCAGTTACACAACCCCTTCCAAACATGTGGTCAGCTTCCGGTCAGTTACCTCTTTCTTTGGGAACCTGACGATGACCGAAGAAGGTCGAAAGGTTGTTCGCTCTTCCATGTAAAATATTTTCTGAACCCAAACGAGCCGTTTCTGCATATAAAATTCTCAACAAGTGGGTTTTTCGACATCACTGATTATATGCTCGTACTAGCCACGTGATCAACACGAGTGCTCGGGTTACGAGCACTTGAGAACCCATCTTAAGTATTTGAGCACTTTATGAACGAACTAAAATCTTCCCATCACACTTCAGTTTCTAACAAAATGTAGACAAGCGTCACATGATAGCCTAAAGCTACAGTAAACGCTCTGTTTCTCCACGAAAGGAAAACAAATAAAACTAGTGTCAACTCTGGAAGCATTCAGAAGACAGAGGTTCTTCAGTCGTTAATTATGCCTGTAAACACAGGGAACTAATTGAATACATCATAGCGTAAAAGTGGATTAAGAGTAGAAAAGTCAAGAACAGCATAGAAAACTGCCAGCTGCAAGCTCGTGCTGCTGTCATCTCTTTTAAAATTTATGCACAAAAATATTATCTGTTCAAGTAAAAATAAAAATAAAACACAGTTCTGCCTGTACTATACATGTCACGATCCCAAAGGATGGTTACGACAGCTTGTGTTGCTTGTTGTAACGACTGAAAGAGAAGTAACCAGTGCTAACGGTGATTTTTATTAGAAAGAGAAATGACGAAAACCTTGGGGTTTTGGAAAAAATCAACTGAGAAAACAAAACAGAAACTAATATTACAATTTAGAACTTACTCATAAAAAGTCATGCTTTAATATACTGACTAATAAAATTACAAGGCATGCTTGTGATCGTTTACAATCGGCATTAAAAAAAAAAGAATAGCCTAGTTTGGCCAGATAATTCAGGCGCACAACTAGCAATCTGAGGATTGCGGGTTCTCATCCCCGTCAAGCCAAACATGATTTCCATTTCAGCCATGAGGACATTATTATGTTACGGTCAATTCCACTATTCGTTGGTAAAAGAGTAGCCCAAGAGTTGGCGGTGGATGGTAATCACTAGCTGTCTTACACTGCAATATTACGGACGGTTAACGCAGATAGCCCTCGTGTAGCTTTGCGCAAAATTCAAAACAAACAAACCATAACAAAATTAAGTAAAGCTTTTATGAAGTCATTTTAATTTTTTTCAGTCAATCCATTCCATAAAAATCATAATTCAGAACTTTGCCTTTGATCTTCCAGCTGATCAGCGATAAGTTTATGTGCTTACAGTGCTGAAATTTGCGGTTCGATTCCAGCGATAGACAGAGTGCAAATAGTTCATTGTGCAGCTTTGCGCTAAAACACCACCAGCAACAACGCCTTTGGTCTCGAATACTAGAAAATGACACAGAATTGAGTGTGCTGTTCAATATTTAATTTAAACTGTATCATAATACAGTTTTGATACCCCTGAAAGTTTTTAACCACTTTGTTATAAAAATTTAGATTTTTGCAATTTAAACAGTTTAGATTAGCATCATCTTGAGTCATGTATACGCAATGATGCCAATAGTTTTAACAACTACCAACTTTTGTTATTTGTTTGCTAATGTAAGGAATATATGGTATACAGCAGTATATGGTTTCGTGATTTTTTGATTCGTGAGATATATTTATTTAAGTTGGTTGATTTTTCTTTCATAGCATGGACATTCTCCAAATATGTAACATCAGCAAGCTCATTCATCAAAGACTCTTTTAATTTCAAGTCTAATCTAAATCAACTTAATCATAAAGCCTTAATGGCCAGTTTCGATGTTATATCCCTCTTTACAGAAGTTCCAACAACAGAAGCCTGCAAGATAGCCTTAGAACTCTATATCCGAGACCCTAACCCAATTATAGACATTTCCAGTAACCAGTTAGCAACCCTCATAGAATTCTCCACAATAAAGACAAATTTCATGTTCAACAACCAAAACTATATACACACAAATGGCCTAAGCATGGGCAACCCAGTATCACCAGTTCTAGCCAATATTTTTATGACACAAATTGAAACACAAGCAATTAATACAGCATTACATCCACCACTATACTGGTACAGATATGTAGATGACACGGTTGCGGGATTCAAATCTACAGAACACATACTTAATTTTTTCAATCACATTAACTCTATACATCCCAACATTAACACCACATGTGAACAGGAAGAAATCAATCAAATATCATTTCTTAACCTCAAAATTATAAGAACCGACACACAATTCAAAACAGAAATCCACCGAAAAATCACCCATACTGGACTATACATTCCTTGGGACTCAGCACATGAAACAAAACAAAAACTCAACATACTAAGAAACCAGATAAACACAGCCATAAAACTATGCTCACCAGATAAAATTAACGATGAATTAGACAAAATAAAGCAATACTTCATCAAAATCAATAAGTTTCCTCCACAAACCGCAGAAAACATTATACGCACACACCTAGACAGAAAGCAAAACAAAAGTAAATATATCTCACGAATCAAAAAATCACGAAACCATATACTGCTGTATACCATGTATTCCTGACATCAGCAAACAAATAACCAACATTTGGCAAAAACTAGAAACAAAATATGACATTCCAGTTAATACTAAATTTATTCAAAAACCAGGCACAAACCTAAGGTCTATACTATTTAAGAACTACACTGACAAACACCAAACCAACATTATTTATAAAATACAATGTGATAACTGCCACGACTTCTATATTGGAGAAACAAGTAGAAAAATGGAAACCAGATTCAAAGAACATAAAAAGTCACCTTCACACGTTTTCGAACACTGTAAGTCAAATAAACACAACATAACCACAGAAAACACTCAAATACTAAATAAAGAAACAAACATAAACAAACGCAAAATTAAAGAAGCCTTACTTATACAACAACTTAAACCCAAAATAAACCAATATAAAGAAACGCCATTATACCTGTATTAATATTATAGATAAAATTATATATTCAAACATCTAACCCCGCCCTCTACATTGCGACACTCAGTTACACAGCCCCTTCCAAACATGTGGTCAGCTTCCGGTCAGTTACCTCTTTCTTTGTGAACCTGACGATGACCGAAGAAAGTCGAAACGTTGTTCGCTCTTCTATTTAAAATATTTTCTGAACCCAAACGAGCCGTTTTTGCATATAAAATACACAAACCACTTTATACACCATGGCGTATCAGTATCTGATGGTATATGTACTGGTTCATTATTCCATTTATTTTGCAAATATCTCCTGTTACATTAACAGAGAAACACCTCCATATTATTACACTGACTCCACCTATATTTCATGGTTGGTGCTATGTACCGAGGTAAGTATCTTTCACCTTTCCTCCGTCGGACGTACGACCTACATTTTGAACCAAATATTTCAAAATTGAACTTATCCACTCAAAAAGCCATTTACCAATCATTAGTAGTCCAGCTTTTGTACTTTTTAGCAGATTCAAGTCTCTTTATGATGACTGGAGATATAAGTAAAGGTTTTCTAACTGTTTTACAACCAAATATTTCATTCAGTATGTTCTTGACACTGTATATCAGGACACTTTTCTGACATTTGGTTCATGGCTGTTTATCTCGTGTAATCTTCCTTCTGTCCTAAAAGCTGTACAAACAAAGATACTTAACATCTGTATAACTGAGTTTAGGTGTTTCTCTTCCTCTCCTATTTTCTAACTTACCTGTCTCAGTCTCATGATCTAGGGTGTACTTGACAGTTCGAGGAGTACATTTCAATTCTGAAGCAATTTGCTGGAGAGTCTAATCAGCACCACGTAAAGTTTTTGTACGAACTCTCTGCTCAACTGACAATTCTCTAAGCTTTTTGGGCCATGAAAATAAGACTTAATATAATGTGTTACACACTCTCTGTATGAAGATTTATTTGTGGAGTGTTATTAAATCGATTTCCAACATATGATTACTGATGACAGTTATTTCAGACCTTAAAATTAATCAGTATGTTCATTCAAGCAAAACCCTTATGATATGTCCTTGGTACAAGTTTACGGAAATTCTAAAGAATGACAAGTATTCTCATACTGGTTCATCGGTTGTCAACACTAAAGTATTACCATGTTGTTTTAGGTATAAAATATTTGAGTTTTCTTACGTGGTGACATGGAAGAATTAGCCCCACAAAAAGGAAAGGATGACAAAATATTTTCCTGCCCTAATAGTTTTGTGTTTGTGTTTTCTTATAGCAAAGCCACATCGGACTATCTGTTGAGTCCATCGAGGGGAATTGAACCCCTGATTTTAGCATTGTAAATCCGTAGACTCACCACCATAACAGCGGTGGACAACACTTTTCCACAATACTGTAATTGAATAATTGTTAGATATGATTTTGGTTTGGTTTGTTGTAAATTTCGCGCAAAGCTACTCGAGGGCTAACTGCGCTATCCATCTCTAATTTAGCAGTGCAAAAATAGAGGGAAGGCAGCTAGTCATCACCACCCACCGCCAACATTTGGGTTACTCTTTTATCAACGAATAGTGTGATTGACCGTCACATTATAACGCTTCCACGGCTGAAACGGCGAGCATGTTTATAAGAGAATCAGACAAATTTGTCTGTACCTCCGTTGTACCAGTAGAATGGAGTACAACAGCATACATCAGAGGTGGAAGAGGAAACAACAGTTTATGTGTTTCTGGATAAGAAATGTTCTTTATGGTCTTCAAAAAATACACCTCTTTTTCCTTTGCTAATTCAGGCAAGGACGAAAACATGGAGGGTGGGAACCATTACAGTTAGAGCAATGTGGGTCCGATTGACACTTATAGCTGTTGCGGCTTTAGCTTCCAGAACAAGCACGTGTCAAAGAATTACAACATGATTTCTTAGAATTTCTGAACCTTTAGCATTGGAAACATGTGACAAATAATTTGCTTTGATAGTGGCAGGCAGAGATAGCAGTTTAAACGGCAACATCAGAACGTTTGTAATCCAAATTGTTCCAATTTTAAAAATGGAGACAGGCCGAACAGCCAAAACACCTTGGCTGGAGAAACAAGCGAGGATATCCGATTAAGGGATGTTAAGTAGATTTTTCTTCATGATCACTTCTCTTGAGGAATTAAGATTAGCATAGGAGTAACCTTGAAAGGCATATTCCCAATGGACTTCGATTTCGTGAGGAGTGTGCTATCCTGTATTTAAGATATTTCAACAGAGATCTTTTTATATTGTAGCTTTTTGACAAACTCAGAAGAGCTAATCAGCACCTTTGGTTACTTCTGAATGAAAAGGAGAGCCATTTGTCCTTATGATTGATCGTTTACTAATGAATTTTATTTTAGTTTGATGTTCATTATTTTTTATTATCCATAAGGATTACAGAATGATTCATTACTCATTGACCTCACCATCCATGAAGTCCAATAAGAGGACGCGCTACACTACCCAATTAAAACAGTGTAGCTATGCCATAGTTTTGTGACTGTTATACCCAAACTTTAGCATCAGACTTACTGCCCATAATACCCGTTGAGAACGTTCAACACCAGTACTCAGTTTACTTCTGCCCAGCAGGATCACATGACTGACTTTAGGGAAAAGCATCACAAGTTCACCCAGCTACAGGACTTTACCGACAAAGTGGTGTGTTTTAGTGCCTCCGACGCCTCTCAACCAATAGAATCCTCTTCTTCCCTTCAAAGTCCTACAAGGTTCCCTCATTATGTAAAGGAATCCACGTCGAGAGGTAACCATTTGGACTTGTTTTAAAAACAAGAGTACCAATACACACACAATATATTATAATGGTTTTATCTTAAATCTGAATAACCATTAACTTCTATATTTATTTATAACTTTACAACATGTCTGAATTAGTAGGAAGAATTTTATTATGTTCATATTCCAAATTCACCAAGTAGTAAGTGTATGTAGATTATGTTGTTCCATATGAAATATTTGAAGTAAGTGGTTGTATAGCCTGTTGTTTCTCATGGAATGTTTCTGCTAAATGGACGTAGGTGCTATTGCCCCAAATGGAATATTTCTGGAAAATGAAATGCAAATGCTGTTGCCCCAAATGAAATATTTCTGGTTAGTGGAATGTAGATGCTGTTGCCGCAAATGGAATATCTGTGGTAAATGGATGTAGATCCTGATACTATATGATGTTATAGTTTGTACTCGGTAACATACGCTCATTGTCAAGTCAAAATAAATTATAAATCTTTACATTTTGTTCTGTTTTGTGACTCGATAACACAGCGGTATCTCTGCGGACTCACAACGTCACAAACCTTTGGTCTTCACTTCAAACAAATAAACACTTTAATAAAATAATTTGAAATATAACATTCATGTATTTTTATTGTGTGAATTGAAAACTGAATTAAACCTGATCGTCTAAGTGAGTATTGTATTTTGTGTATGAATATATTGTGTAGACTCATCATTCATCACTGTGTGGATAGGTACGTGTAATACATTTCGTGAAATATGAATTACTTTTGTTACTTAGAAATTACAACTTTACTTGTCAATTTCTATAGACCTGTTGTTACTCATAAACTACTTGTCAATGTGTATAAATTAATACATTATTCACACAGTTATTTTTATTTCGGTTTCAAGTTGAACCTGAAAATGTTTTTAGAAGTAACAATTTGCCTCAAGTTTCACATTTGTTAGAAACACTAAAATATTGTTAGAAATTATAAACTACCGTATATAATATATACATAGTGTGTAATTTATATAGATAGATGGGTTATATATAAAAGGAAACAGTAGTTGGTAATCATACCAATTTGACGTTTTGTTACGATTTTCTGAAAAAGAAAAAACGAAACGTGTTTGTGATTTATATTCCGTTATTGTTTTATTTTTTGTAATCATGATTTTTTCATAACTGTAACCAGAATGTCAAAGTTTTCCACCGTGAAGCTTTACCTAAGGACACTTCCAATTTCCACATCTCCATCCTTCTACTGCACGGAGCAGCGTTTTCTTCCAAAACCTGGCTGGACCTGGGAACAATACAAGTGTTGGCTGCAATGGGCTAACGGACTGTGGCAATGGTGTATGTACATGGTGGGCTTTCAGTTCATTACTAACTTAACATTACAACATTTAGAGGTAGGTGTCAGTTCATTACTAACTTAGCATTACAACATTTAAAGGTAGGTGTCAGTTCATTGCTAACTTAGCATTACAACATTTAGAGGTAGGATAGGTCACCGTAGGTGTCAGTTCATCATTAACTTAACATTACAATATTTTGATATAGACTCCAGTTCATTACTAACTTAACATTACAACATTTGATATAGACTCCAGTTCATTGCTAATTTAACATTACAATATTTGGATATAGGTGTCAGTTCATCACTGAATGAAGAGATAGGTAGTCAAGACTTTTATCATAAATTACATTCTTTGTTTGTTTTTTAAATTTCACACAAAGCTACACGAGGGCTACCTGCGCTAGCAGTACCTAATTTAGCAGTGTAAGACTTGGTCCACTCCTTTAACAATAAATATTGGATTTACGGCTGAATGGGCGAGCATGTTAGGTTGTGACAGGGATTTAAACTCGCGACCCTCAGATGCGAATCAAGCGCCTCAACCACCTGGCCATTTTGGACCCTGACCAGTTGTGAATAGAGTTTCAAACACAGTTATGTATCTCTTGTGTAGTGAAATAGGCTATCACGTTAAGTATGTAATTAATTAGTATGTTTTATTCTTAAGAATTGAACGTTTTTAAACGATTATGTTTAATAATCTATCAGTTGTGTAAATCTACAATTGTGTTTCTTATTTTAGGCATAAAGGTGTTATGCAAAAGTTTAATCCTGGAGACCTTTAACCTGCAGTCTACGCGGCGCGATCTTTGTTTGTATATATATTATTTACTGCACATTTAAGTTTGAATATTTTTGTAACAGGTTTCGGTAACAGTGAGAGGGCACGCATCTCTGACAGCGGCGAGTTCATTAATGACGTAGTTAAAACCTTGAACTTGATACGTCCTGTGGTGGTCAGTCCTAGTATGAATGGAGCTTTTGCTCTTCCGTACTTGGTAAAACATTCAACGGACATGGGTGGATATTTTCCAGTTGCACCCGGGGTTACAAGCATACTTGAAAGACAACCTTGTGGTAATGGTAAATCAAAAGAAATGTCCCTTGACAGTGTATGTGAAAGCCTAAAGGATTACTTTTCACTTCCCTTTCATGTCTTAAGTTGTTTTAACGTAAACAATTTAAATGTCAACATCAAACGAAACATATAACTGATAAAGAGTGTGGGGTAGAAACCTTTTCAAACGTAAGATACCTGGTAAGCACATTTCACTTCCTTTAAGAAACATTTTATCAACGTATTTTTGATCTTGAAATTTTCAATAAAATACAGTTACCTAAATTAACCCACAATTACTAAACTTTCACTCGCGATTTAGATATAACTGAATATGTTTACTTGTTTATATGCATTTCATCATTTATCGAGTCTTTCGTTCAGTTGAGTTAAGTACACGAAGTAAACTTTACTATTTATTCTCCTAACATAATTATAAACCTAAATAAATACCCCTACAAGTCATTTTATTTTGTTAAAATAGTCAAGTTCAAGTTATGGTTATGTGACGATTTTAAAAGAAATGTTGTACCAGTTATACATTAGTAAACTGTATTTCAGGTGTTTCACGACTATTAAAAACACAAAAACAATCACAACAGAAACATTAATGAAGATTTAATTTTCGATATTTTAAATAAGTCGAGAAATTTTGGGTAAATTTCTAATTAGTTTTTCCGCGAGGTGCACTTTCAACTTTCTTAACATTTTAAAATGAAAACGTTATTTCTTATTCTACGTTGAAATTGATCAAATTTCATGTTTGACTTTTATCTGTTGGTTTATATATTAAGTTATATTAAGAAACAAAGAGCACCAGTTTCATCAATACATTCAGTCCTTCAAAATCAGGTTTATACGTTTGATATTCAGTTATATCATATATTTATTATTAAAAACACATTATGGATCACGTGGTATTTTACAGAGAATTTAAATTGTGTTTGTAATGTTCATTGGAAATTTTATGAGTTAAATTACTAAGAAAGACAATTAATTAATTATTTTATTGAATTTATATTATTATTTAAAACATATTTGAAAAGGTTGAATATTTCAGTTTTTGACAGTTGTGATAAAGTAAAGCTATTCTCCTGTATATTTTAATATTTATTGTGTGTTATTGTGTACAAAGCTACACAATGAGCTATTCATCGCAAGTATCAAAACCCGAATTTTATCTTTTCAAGTTGTGAGACTTCCAGCTAAGCCATGAGAAGAGGGTATCTAATTAATATATTTTATAGATAGTAATAATTAAAGTTAATAAACTTTTAGATCTGTCATCAAAATGTTACTATTTCTTCTTCATGTAAACCATGTCTATCTGGAAGTAGAATGTAGCATCTAATAAACATGTAAAAGAAGATATGAAAATGAAGATTATCTCCCCCTCTCTTTACACAGACGTCGAGTGTTTATTATTAGTCTTCAGGAAATCAAGATTATCTCCCCCTCTCTCTACACACACGTCTAGTGTTTATTGTTTGTCTTCTGGAAATCAAGATTATCTCCCCCTCTCTCTACACACACGTCTGGTGTTTATTGTTAGTCTTCTGGAAATCAAGATTATCCCCCCTCCCTCTACACACACGTCTTGTGTTTATTGTTAGTCTTCTGGAAATCAAGATCATCTCCCCCTCTCTCTACACACACGTCTAGTGTTTATTGTTTGTCTTCTGGAAATCAAGATTATCTTCCCCTCTCTTTACACACACGTCTAGTGTTTATTGTTAGTCTTCTGGAAATCAAGATTATCTCCCCCGACCTCTACAAACACGTCTGGTGTTCAATGTTAGTCTTCTAGAAAATTACCAATAGTTTTTATCATATTTTAGACTCCTACGTTGGTGGTGTTTGGAGATTGTGGGAAAAATTCCGCTCTGTTATGCTTGTTAGCCATAAGTGAAGGAGTTGAGATCCCCAGAGGAAACCATCCGGCTTATCTAACTAGCCCTGGGTTTTGGCAAAAACTTTTTTACAATTTCCTTCGTTATGCTAACAATCTGGCAGCTGAGACTCAATGAAACAAAGCCAGCAGAAGACAAAAAGACATACAGTGTTCCCTCGTCACTTCGCGGGCTCGGCCGACCCCCCCCCCCATATATATATATATACATATATATAAAATAATAAACATTAAATCTAAAATATAGCATTAAATACCATTAAAATATTAAAAATAAATTCATTTATTTTGTTTGTTTGTTAATTGAGTTTCGTCCAAAACTACTAAAGACACTCTTTGACTAGCTGTTCCTAATTTAGAGGTGATGGATAAAAGGGAAGGCGGCAGTCAACACCAAACACAGCCAGTTCTTGACCCACTTTTTATAAACGAATAGTAGGATTGACTGTAACATTATATCGCCCTCACCGCTGAAAGGTGGAACATATTCGGTGACGTATTTTGATCCAGAGAGCCGAAGATTGTGTCATAATCACCTGTGCCATGTCTGGAAAAGTCCAGTTCACTTTAAGAAACCTACTCGTTTTTTGAAACAAAGAGAGTATTCATCTGAAATTAGGGTTTGATGGTTAGGGCTCTTTTCTTGCAATCAGTAGAGCAGCCATGTTTAACAGTTGAAAGGGGATAAGAAAAGGTAAAGGAGGTCAATAAATTGAAAAGTTGAGACTGATCTAAATGTTTAATAAAATGGTCATTAAATAAATCAAATGAATTTATTTTTATTAAATTATACAAAACGAGTTTATTATACATAAAAGCTGAAAAATAACATGTGATCAATATTCCTACATTTTTCAGAGGACTGCCTCTCTTCCGACTATGCTTCTGCAAGCAATCCACAGGTCACGGGTTAGAATCCCTATCCCCAAACATGCTCGTCTCTTTAGGTTTGCTCTCAGGGTCATGGGCTCGAATCTCCGTCACACTAAACACGCTCGACCTTTCAGTCATGAGAGCGTTATAATGTGATGATCTATTCCACTGGTAAAAGAGTAGCCCAAGAGTATGCGTAAGGTGGTGAAGACTAGCTGCCTTCCCTCTAATCTTATACTGCTAAATTAGGAGTGGCTAACGCAGATAGCCCTGGTGTAGTTTTGCGCGAGATTCAGAAACAAACAAATAAATATAGCGTGAACGAAATGGTACCATGCAGTCCTTTACCACACATCAGGGTGAACTATTCAAGTATAAAAATCCCTGTCTAATACAAAATACCCGAGTAGCCTTTTCTAAATCTGAGTGGGAATAAGGTAAATTGAAAAAGAAAAGTGACTATCTGAAATACTTAGTTGTCGTAAAAGATGTTTTTTTTAAACATAGACTTTGCAAACTGTCACCAAAACCACAACATTAGACACTTTTGTGTCCAACGTATAACTTTTTGTATCAAACTCATAAGAGTAGTACGTTTAACTCTATTTTTGTTTGAGATTTTTGTTTCCAATTTCTGAGTAACAAACTTATTTTTTTTTATGAAGTTTGAAGATAAACACAAAGCTATACAAAGGGCTTTCTGTGCTCTGATCACCTCTGGTATCGAAACCCAGTTTCTAGCGTTGTATTTTCTTCGATAATATTTCAGATTTTTATATATAAAGATATGCACTAAAATTTAGTGAGAAAAATACGCCTCCTTCAAAAAAAAACAAAAAACTGTTTGTTTGTTATCAAGCGTAAAACTGTACAGTGGACTATCTGTGCTCCGTCCATCATAGGTACGGAAAACTTACATCTTTCAGGATCGCAAGACGACAGGCTTTCTGCTGTACTACTAGGATGGATCAATGGTATCTGGGTATTTTGCCCTGGAGGGTCAGGTTCTCTTTGACCTCTTCCCCCAAGAAAAAATGAGGAGGGAGGGTTTGTTTTGAATTTCGCGCAAAGCTACACGAGGGCCATCTGCGTGTGAGGGAGGGTATTTCTAGTTTTATTGTAAAAAAACGATTTTTCAAATAACATCTTCATCGAGTTCTTTTGTTATGAATTTGTGAATGAGGGCTATCTACGCTAGATTGATCATCACGTTATAACGTCCCCACAGCTGAAAGGGCAAGAATGTTTGGTGTGGTGGGAATCAAACTCGCGACCCTCAGATTTCAAGTTCAGTGCATAACCACCTGGCCATGCCGTGGCCCCTTTTAAAGTACGTTCGTAACTGTAAACTTATCAAACATACGAATTGAGATAGTTTATAGAGTTTTTTTTCGCAAATCTACACTAAGGGTTAATTTTAACCTGATAGTCAACAACAATAATCGTCAACTTTTGG
>VWRL01001181.1:0-58414 GCA_011833715.1 Carcinoscorpius rotundicauda
CTCTCGTTCCTAGAGACATTTCTCCTACTACTTACATCCCGTTGCTAGGGACATTTATTCCACTGCATACATCTTTTGCTCAGGACAATTCCTTCTTCTTACATCCGGCAGCAAGAGACATTTCCCCCTCTACTTACACCCCGTTGCTAGGGATATTTTCCCCATTGCATTCCACCCATTGGAATGGATATTTCCGACAATACATACACACCGTTTCTAGAGACATTTCCCCAACTGCTTACACCCCGTTGCAACAGATATTTCTCCAATTGCTTTATTTCCGTTGCTAGGGATATTTATCACACCACTTACACACCGTTGCTAGGCACATTTATCCCACTGCATACCTCCCATTGCTAGAAACATTTCCCCCACTGTTTACACCCCGTTCCTGGGGACATTTTTTACACTACTTACAAACCGTTGCTAGGGGCATTTCCCTACTACTTAAATCCCATTGTAGGGACATTTCACCATCTACTTACACCCAGTTGCTAGGGACATTTCCCTTACTACTTACGTCACGTTGCTAGGGACATTTCTTCCTCTGCATACATCCCGTTGCTAGGAACATTTCCCCCACTACTTACACCACGTTGCTATGGACATTTCCCCAACTGCATACCTCCCGTTGCTAGAGACATTTCCACTGCATACCTCACATTTCTTTGGACATTTCCCTTGATACTAACATTCCTTTGCTAGGGACATTTCTTCCACTACTTTCATTCCGTTGCAAGGGACATTTCCCACACTACATTAAATCTCGTTGCTAGGGACATTTCCTCCACTACTTACACCCCAAAGCTTGAGGCATTTGCACACTACTTTCAACCTGTTGTTATAGACATTTCGCCCATTACTTACACCACGTTGCTAGGACATTTCTTCCACTGCATTACTCCCGTTGGTAATGGAAATTTTCCAACTACATACTTCCGTTTGCTAGAGACATTTATTCCACTACATATTTCCTGGTGGTAGAGAATTTCCCACTCTAATTACATTACTTTGCTAGGGGCATTTTCACCATTACTTTCTCTTCGTTGCTAGGAGCATTCCTTCCACTACTTAAACCCCGTTCTTAGGGACATTTCCTCCAATCCTTACATTCCGTTGCTAGGGACATTTCTCCAAATGCTTCCACCCCGTTTCTAGGGACATTTCTCCACTACGTAAACGCCATTGCTAAGGTCATATCAACTACTATACACACCCCGTTGAGAGGAACATTTCCACCACTGCTTACATCCCGTTGCTAAGGACATTTCCATCACTGCCTACGTCCAGCTGCTAGGGATATTTCCCCAACTGCATCACTTCCGTTAAAAGGGACATTTGATCCACTGCATACCTCTCGTTGCTATGGACATTTCTTCCACTGCATACATCCCGTTGCTAGGAACATTTCCCCCACTACTTACACCACGTTGATAGGGACATTTCCCAAACTGCATACCTCCCGTTGCTTCAGACATTCCTTTCACTGTATATCTCCCGTTTCTAAAGACAAATTTCCCTTAATACTAACATTCCATTGTTAGGGACATTTCTTCCACTACTTACATTCATTTGCTAGGGACATTTTTCTTACTACTTACAAATCGTTGCTAGGGACATTTCCCTCACTTCTTACACCCCGTTGCTAGGGACATTTCCCTCACTTCTTACACCCCGTTGCTAGGGACATTTCCACCACTGCTTACACTTCGCTGCTATAAACATTTTCCCTAATGCTTACACCCTGTTGCTTGTGATATTTCCTAAACTGCATATTTTCCGTTAAAAGGGACATTTCATCCACTGCATACATCCCGTTGCTAACAACATACTGTTGCTGGGGACATTTCCCCAACTACTGACATCCTGTTCCTAGGGACATTTTTCCAAGTACTTACATCCTGTTGCTAGAAACATTTCCCCCACTACTTACACGTCGTTGCTAAGGACATTTCCCCACTACATAACCCACTTCTTAGGGACATTTCCCCCACTGCTTACACCCCTTCGGCTAGGGACATTTGCCCCACTGCTTACATTCCTTTGCTAGAGACATTTCTTCGACGGCACACTTCCCGTTGCTAGGGAATTTCCCCATCTACTTACTTTCCGTTGCTAGGGGCATTTCACCTATTACTTTCATCCCGTTGCTAGGAGCAATTCTCTCACTACTTACACTTTGTTGCTAAAAAAATTTCCCCCACTGTATAACTCTCGTTGTTAGGGACATATTACCCTCTACTTACATCCCGTTTCTAGGGACATTTCCCTTACTATTTAAACCCCGTTGCTTTGACATTTCCCCCACTAGTTACACCCAGTTGCAAGGGAAATTTTCACCAATGCTTACACCTCGCTGCTAGGGACATTTCCCCCACTGCTTACACCCTGTTGCTAGGGTTATATACCCCACTATTTACACCCCGTTGATAGGGGCATTTCCTCACTACTTCCCCCCGTTTCGAGGGACATTTCACTCAGTACTTACACACCGTTGCTAGGGACATTTCCCCTACTCTTTACACCACGTTGCAGGGACATTTCCCCTACTCTTTACACCACGTTGCAGGGACATTTCCCCAACTACATACCTCCCGTTGCTAAAAACATTTCTTTCACTGCATACCTCCCTTTGCTATGGAAATTTCCTTACTACTTACATCCCTTTGCTAGAAACATTTTTTCCACTGCATACATCCCGTTGCTAGGGAATTTCACCAACTACTTACATTACGTTCTTAAAGACATTTCTCCCATTTCTTTCACCCCGTTTCTAAGAGCAATTATCCCACTACTTACTCCCCGTTGTTAGTAGCCTTTCTTCCACTACTTACAACCAGTTGCTAGAAGCATTCTTCCACTACTTACACCCTGTTGCTGAAGACATTTCCGAAACTATTTACACCACGTTTCAAGGGGCATTTCCCCATTATTTAAATCCCGTTGCTTGAGACATTTCCCACACTTGTTACATCCCGTTCGGAGGGACATTTCTTACACTACTTGCATTCCGTTGGTAACGACATATCCCCCACTACTTACACCCAGTTGCTAGGGTCATTTCCCCCACTGCTTACACCCTGTTGCTATGGGCATTTCCCAATTTACCTACACCCAGTTGCTAGGGATTTTCTCCCACTACTTACATCCCGTTGCTAGGGACATTTCTTCCACTGCATACATCTTTTTCTCGGGACTCTCACATTCAGCAGCTAGAGACATTTTTCCGTCTACTTACACCCCGTTGCTAGGGATATTTCCCACACTACTTACACCCTGTTTCTAGAGACATTTTCCCCACTGCATTCCACCCGTTGGAAGGGATATTTCTGACAATACATACACACCGTTTCTAGAGACATTTCCCCAACTGCTTACACCACCCCCGTTGCAAGAAATATTTCTCCAAATGCTTTGTTTCCGTTGCTAGGGATATTTCTCACACTACTTACACCCCGTTGCTGTTAACATTTTTCTCATCATACCTCCCATTGCTAGGGACATTTGCCACACTACTTACACCCCGTTGCTAAAGAAATTTCCGACAAGACTTACACCCCATTGCTAGAAACATTTCCCCCACTGCTTACACCCGTTGCTAGGGACATTTCTCCAAATTCCTACACCCCGTTGCTAGGGACATTTCCCACATTACTTACACCACGTTGCTAGGAACATTTCCTCCACTGAATACCTCCCATTGTTAGGGGCCTTTTTTCCACTACTTACACTCCGGTCCTAAGGACATTTCTTTCAATGCATAAATCCAGTTGCCAGAGACATTTCCTTCACTACTTACATTCCGTGGCTAGGGACAATTCCCCTACTACTTACACCCCGTTGCTAGGAGCATTTTCCCCACTACTTACATCCCGTGGCTAGGGACAATTCCCCTACTACTTACATCCCGTTGCTAGGGATACTTCCCACACTACTTAAACACCGTTCCAAAAGACTTTTACGACACTACTTACACTTCGTTGCTAGGGACATTTTCCACACTATTTACACCTCGTTGGTAGGGACATTTCCCACACCATTTAGACCTCATTGCGAAGGACATTTCTCCCACTGCATACCTCCTGTTGCTATGGGCATTTCTCCCACTGCATACCTTTCGTTCCTAGGGACATACACCCTGTAGCAAGAAACAATATCCTAACTACTTAACCCCCGCTTCTAGAGGCATTTTTCCTACTACTTACACCTTGTCGCTAGGATCATTTTCCTTACTACTTGCACCACGTTGCGAGAGATATTTGTTCCAATGCATATTTCCAGTTTTTAGGGACATTTCTTGCACTACTTACATCCCTTTGCTAAGGACATTATTCCCACTATTTACATCCTGTTGCGAGGGACATTTCCCACACTACTTTCATGCCGTTGCTAGGAACATTTCCCACACTACTTGCACCCCGTTTCTAACGACATCTACCCCACTACTTACACCCAGCTGCTAAGAGGATTTTCACCACTACTTATACCCCGTTTCTAGAAAAATTTTCCCTACTACTTACACCCTGTTATAAGGATCATTTCCCCTACTACATACACCCCGTTGCGAGGGACACGTTACCCAATACTTATATCCCGTTGCTAGAGATATTTCCCACACTACTAACACCCGGTTTCTATCGACATCTCCCCCACTACTTATAACCCGTTACTAGGGACATTTCCCCGACGACTTACACCCTGTTCTAAGGACATTTCCCCCACTACTTACACCCCGTTGCTAGGGACATTTCCACCACTGCTTACACCTCGCTTTTAAGGACATTTTCTCACTGCTTACACCCTGTTGCTAGGGACATTTCCACCACTAATTACACTCCGTTGATAGGGGCATTTCTCCACTACTTACACCCCGTTGATAGGGACATTTCACCCACTACTTACACCCCGTTGCTAACAGCATTTCCCCACTACTTTCACCAACTTGCTAGGAACATTTAACCCACTACTTACATCCCTTTGCTAGGGACATATCCCCTACTGCTCACACCCCGTTAATAGGGACATTTCGCACACTACTTAATCCCCGTTGCTAAAGACATTTCTTTCACTGCAAACATATCGTTGCTAGAGACGTTTTCCCCACTAGTAACATCCCGTTGCTAGTGACATTTCCCCCACTAGTAAATTTCCGTTGCTATGGACATTTCCCCCACTACTTAAATCTCGTTGCTAAAGACATTTCCCACACTACGTACACCCGGTTGTTACACAACTTACACTTCGTTGCTTGAGACATTTAATACACTGCATATTTCCCGTTGCTAGGTCATTTCCCCCACTACTTCCATCCCGTTGATAGTCACATTTCGCTTACTACTTGCAATACGTTGCTAGTGACATTTTCCTAAATGCTTACACCCTATTCTAGGGATATTTCCCAAACTGCATACCTCCTGTTAAAAGGGACATTTATTCCACTTCATACCTCCCGTTGCTAGGAACATTTGTTTTACTGCATACATCCCGTTTCCAGGGACATTTCTTTCACTACTAACATCCCGTTGCTAGTTACATTTACCCCAATACTCACATACCGTTGCTAGGGACATATCTCCCACTACTTACAACCCGTTGCTAGGGACGTTTACCACACTACTTAAACCTCGTTGCCAGGGATATTTCCCACATTACTCGCACTCCATTGCTAACGACATATCCCCCACTACTTACACCAGTTGCTAGTGGTATTTCCACCATTACTTTCACCCTGTTGCTAGAAATATTTTCCCTAGTCCTTACACTTCGTTGCTTGGGAAATTTCATCCACTACTTACACTTCATTGCTAGGGACATTTCCTCACTACTTACACTTTGTTGCTAGGGACATTTCTCCATTACTTACACTCTGTTGTTATGGCCATTTCCCCCACTACTTACACAACGTTGCTAGGGACATTTTCCCATTACTTACACTCTGTTGTTATGGCCATTTCCCCAACTATATACACCACGTTGCTAGTGACATTTCCCCAACTGCATACTTCCTGCTGCTCGGGACATTTCTTGAACTGCATACCTCCGGTTGTTATAGACATTTCTACCACTACTTACACCTCGCTGACAGGGACATTTCTCCCACTACTTACATTCCTTTGCTAGAGACATTTCTTCCACGGCATACTTCCCGTTGCTAGGGAATTTCCCCATCTACTTACTTTCCGTTGCTAGGAACAATTATCTTACTACTTACAGCCCGTTGCTAAAAAAATTTTTCCCCACTGTATAACTCCCATTACTAGGGACATTTCCCCCACTATTTAAACCCCGTTGCTTTGATATTTCCTTCACCAATTTTACCCAATTTAAAAGGACATTTCCACCACTGCTTTCACCTCGCTGCTAGGAATATTTCCCCCACTATTTACACCCCGTTGATAGAGGCATTTTCCCACTACTTACACCCCGTTGTTAGGGACATTTCACTCACTACATTCACACCGTTGCTATGGACATTTCCCCTACTCTTTACACCACGTTGCAAGGAACATTATCCAGACTACATAGCTCCCGTTGCTAAAGACATTTCTTTCACTGCATACCTCCCATTGCTATGGAAATTACCCCACTACTTACATCTCTTTACTAAAGACATTTTTCCACTGCATATTTTCCGTTGCTAGGAGGTTCACCCACTACTTACTTGCCGTTTCTAGAAACATTTTCCCTTTTACTTATACCACGTTGCAAGGATCATTTCCCCCACTTCATACACCATTTTGCTCTGGACATGTTACCCACTACTTACATCCCGTTGCTAGGGACATTTCTCACACTACTTACTCATCGGTTGCTAGGGACATTTCCCACAAAACTTACACCACGTTTATAGGGTAATTTCCCCCACTTCTTACAACCCGTTGTTCGAAGCATTTCCACAACTACTTACACCCCGTTGCTAGGGATATTTCCACAACTGCATATTTCCCGTTTAAAGGGAAATTTCATCCACTGCATACCTCCCGTTGCTAGGGTCATTTCTTCCACTCCATACATCCCGTTGCTAACAACATTTACCCCACTACTAAAATCCCGTTGCTAGAGACATTTCCCCCACTACTTACATCCTATTCTTAGGGACATTTTCCCAACTACTTACATTCCGTTGCTAGGGACATTTCCCACACTTGTTACATCCCGTTGGAAGGGACATTTCCCACACTACTTGCATTCTGTTGCAAGAAACATTTACCACACTACTTACACGTCATTGCTAAGCAACTTACACCCCCTTGCTTGGGACAGTTCCACCACTGCTTACACACCGCTGCTACGGACTTTTCCCACATTACTAAAACCCGCTGCTAGGGACATTTCCATCACTAGTAACATCCCGTTGCTCGGGACATTTCCCCCCACTACTTACATCCCGTTGCTAGAGACATTTACCACAATACTTACATCTTGTTGCTAAGGGCATTTCCCTCACTTCTTACACCCCATTGCTAGGGACATTTCTACCACTGCTATAAACATTTTCCCTAATGCTTACACCCTGTTGCTTGTGATATTTCCTAAACTGCATATTTTCCGTTAAAATGGACATTTCATCCACTGCATACCTCCCGATGCTAGGATCATTTCTTCCACTGCATACATCCCGTTGCTAACAACATACTGTTGCTGGGGACATTTCCCCAACTACTGACATCCTGTTCCTAGGGACATTTTCCCAGTACTTACATCCTGTTGCTAGAAACATTTCTCCCACTACTTACACGTCGTTGCTAAGGACATTTCCCCCACTGCTTACACCCCTTCGGCTAGGGACATTTGCCCCACTGCTTACATTCCTTTGCTAGAGACGTTTCTTCGACGGCACACTTCCCGTTGCTAGGGAATTTCCCAATCTACTTACTTTCCGTTGCTAGGGAAATTTCACCCATTACTTTCATCCCGTTGCTAGGAGCAATTCTCCCACTACTTACACCTTGTTGCTAAAGAAATTTCCCCCACTGTATAACTCCCATTGCTAGGGACATATTACCCTCTACTTACATCCCGTTTCTAGGGACATTTCCCTTACTATTTAAACCCCGTTGCTTTGACATTTCCCCCACTACTTACACCCAGTTGCAAGGGACATTTTCACCAATGCTTACACCTAGCTGCTAGGGACATTTCCCCCACTGCTTACACCCTGTTGCTAAGGATATTTAACCCACTATTTACAGCCAGTTGATAGGGGCATTTCCTCACTACTTCCCCCGTTTCGAGGGACATTTCACTCAGTACTTACACACCGTTGCTAGGGACATTTCCCCAACTACATACCTCCCGTTGCTAAAAACATTTCTTTCACTGCATACCTCCCTTTGCTATGGAAATTCCCTTACTACTTACATCCCTTTGCTAGAAACATTTCTTCCACTGCATACATCCCGTTGCTAGGGAATTTCACCAACTACTTACATTCCGTTCTTAAAGGCATTTCTCCCATTTCTTTCACCCCGTTTCTAAGAGCAATTATCCCACTACTTACTCACCGTTGTTAGTCGCCTTTCTTCCACTACTTACAACCAGTTGCTAGAAGCATTCTTCCACTACTTACACCCTGTTGCTGAAGACATTTCCGAAACTATTTACACCACGTTTCTAGAGGCATTTCCCCACTATTTACATCCCGTTGCTTGGGACATTTTCCACACTTGTTAAATCCCGTTCGAAGGGACATTTCCCACACTACTTGCATTCCGTTGGTAACGACATATCCCCCACTACTTACACCCAGTTGCTAGGGGTATTTCCCCCACCACTTTCACTCCATTGCTGGAAACATTTCTCCCACTACTTAGACGTCGTTGCTAAGGACATTTCCCCCACAACTTACACCCAGTTGCTAGGGTCATTTCCACCACTGCTTACACCCCGTGTCTAGGGACATTTCACCCACTATTAACAGCCCGTTGTTAGAAACATTTCCCCCACTACTTACATCAGGTTGCTAAGGACATTTTTCTCAGTACTTACTCCTCGTTTCTCGGGACATTTCCCCCGCTACTTACATCCATTGCAAAGGACATTTCCCACACTACTTACACCCTGTAGCTAGGTACATTTCCCTCACTACTTACACCCACTTGCTAAGGACATTTACCCCACTACTTACATTCCGTTGCTAGGGACATTGCCACCACTACTTACATCCTGTTGCTAGGGATATTTCTTCCATGGCATACATCTTTTTCTCGGGACTTTAAATCCTTCTCACATCCAGCAACTAGAGACATTTTTCCCTCTACTTACACCCCGTTGCTAGGGATATTTCCCACACTACTTACACCCTGTTTCTAGAGACATTTTCCCTAATGCATTCCACCCGTTGGAAGGGAAATTTCTGACAATACATCTACCCAGTTGCTAGGGACATTTACCCCACTACTTACATCCCGTTGCTAGGGAAATTTCTTCCACCGCATACATCTTTTTCTCGAAACTTTAAATCCTTCTCACATCCAGCAACTAGAGACATTTTTCCCTCCACTTACAACCCGTTACTAGGGACATTTCCCACACTACTTAATCCCCGTTGCTAAAGACATTTCTTTCACTGCAAACATATCGTTGCTGGTGACATTTCCCCCACTAGTAACATCCCGTTGCTAGTGACATTTCCCCCACTAGTAACATCCCGTTGCTAGTGACATTTCCCACACTACGTACACCCGGTTGTTAGGGACATTTCTTACACAACTCACACTTCGTTGTTTGAGACATTTAATCCACTGCATATTTCCCGTTCCTCTGTCATTTCCCCCACTACTTCCATTCCGTTGATAGTCGCATTTCCCTTTCTACTTGCACCACGTTGCTTGGGACATTTTTCTAAATGCTTACACCCTATTCTAGGGATATTTCCCAAACCGCATACCTCCTGTTAAAAGGGACATTTATTCCACTTCATACCTCCCGTTGCTAGGAACATTTGTTTCACTGCATACATCCCGTTTCCAGGGACATTTCTTTCACTACTAACATCCCGTTGCTAGTTACATTTACCCCAATACTTACATACCGTTGGTAGGGACATATCTCCCACTACTTACAACCCGTTGCTAGGGACGTTTACCACACTACTTACATCCCGTGGCAAGGGACATTTCTCACACTACTTAAACCTCGTTGCCAGGGATATTTCCCACATTACTCGCACTCCATTGCTAACGACATATCCCCCACTACTAACACCAGTTGCTAGTGGTATTTCCACCATTACTTTCACCCTGTTGCTAGAAATATTTTCCCTAGTCCTTACACTTCGTTGATAGGGAAATTTCATCCACTACTTACACTTCATTGCTAGGGACATTTCCTCACTACTTACACTTTGTTGCTAGGGACATTTTTCTAACTACTTACATTCCGTTGCTAGGGACATTTCCCACACTTGTTACATCCCGTTGGAAGGGACATTTCCCACACTACTTGCATTCTGTTGCTAGAAACATTTACCACACTACTTACACGTCATTGGTAAGGACATTTCCCCCACTACTTACATAAGGTTGCTAAGGACATTTTTCTCACTACCTACTACCCGCTTTTCGGGACATTTCCCCCACTACTTACATCCATTGCAAGTGACCTTTCCCACACTACTTACTCCCCTTTTTTGGGTCATTTTCCCCACTGCATACCTCCCGTTTCTATGGGCATTTCACCCACTACCTACACATTCTTGCGAGGTAACATTTCCCCCACTGCATACCTCTCGTTCCTAGAGACATTTCCCCTATTATTTAAACCCGTTGCTAGGGACATTTCTTCCACTGCATACATCTTTTGCTAGAAACATTTCTTCCTTCTTACATCCGGCAGCAAGAGACATTTCCCCCTCTACTTACACCCCGTTGCTAGGGATATTTCCTCCACTACTTAAACCCCGTTGTTAGGGACATTTCCCACATTACTTACAATTCGTGGCTTAGGACATTTCCCCCATTACTTACACCCCGTTGCGAGAAACATTTCCCTTACAACTTACATCCCGTTGATATGGTCATTTTCCCCACTACTTATCTCGTTGCTAGGGACATTTTTCCCACTACTTACATCCCGTTGCTAGGAACATTTCCCACACTTCTCACATCCTGTTGCAAGGGACATTTCCCCCATTACTTACACCCAGTTGCTAGGGGTATTTCCTCCACTACTTTCACCCCGTTGCTAGAGAAATTATCCCCACTACTTACACGTAGTTGCTTGGGACGTTTCTGATACTACTTAATCCCCGTTGTTAGGGAGATATCCGACACTACTTACATCCCGTTGATAGGGACATTTCCTTTACTGTTTTAACCCCGTTGCTAGAAACATTACATTTCCCACACTAGTTACACCCCGTTGTTACAGTTATTTCTCCCACTGCATACCTCCCGTTGCTACGGACATTTCTCCCACTGCATACGTTTCCTTTCTAGGTACATTTTTTTACCACTTACACACTGTAGCTAGGGGCATTTTCCCAACTACTTACCTTTGCTGCTATAAGCATTTCCTTTACTATTTATACCACCTTTCTAGGGATATTTCATCCACTACTTACACCCCGTTGCTAGGGACATTTCCCTTACTACTAACACCCCGTGGCTTGAAACATTTCCCTTACTAATTACACCCCGTTTCTAGGGTCATTTCCCTCACTAAAAACACCACTTTGCTAAAGGCATTTCCCCACTACTTACACCACGTTGCTAGGGACATTTCTCCCACTACTTACACCTTGTTGCTAGGGTCATTTCCATTACTACTTGCACCACGTTGCCAGGGACATTTCTCCAACTGCATACCTCCCGTTTTAGGAATATTTACCCGACTACCTACACTACGTTGCTTGGAATATCTCACCCACTACTTTCACATCGTTGCTAGGTAAAATTTCTAACACTGCATTCGTCCCGTTCCTAGAAACATTTCTCATACTACCCAATTACCTTTACTAGGGACATTTCCCCTCTACTTACTCCCCTTCGCTAGGGACATTTTAGACCTTACTAACACTTCATTGCTAGGAACATTTCCCCCACTGCTTACTACACGTTGCTACTGACATTTTCCCACACTACTAACAACCCGTTGCTTGGGACATTTCTCCCACTGCATACCTCCAGTTGCTCGGGAAATTTGCCACACTACTTACACAACATTGGTAGGGAAATTTCTGACAATTCTTACACCCGGTTCCTAGTGACATTTCTTATACTGCTTACACTACGTTGCTCAAGACATTTCCCCCACTTCTTACACCCCGTTGCTAGGGACAATTCTCCAACTACATACACCCCTTTGCTGGGGACATTTCCCACACTATTTACACCACGTTGCTAGGGGCATTTCCCTCATTACTTTCACCCCATTGCTAAGACCATGTCTCCAACTACTTACACCCTGTTTCTAGGTACATTTCGCACACTGCATACCTCCCATTGCTAAGGACATTTCCCCCAAATACTTACATAACGTTGCTAGAGACATTTTCCCCACTGCTTTCACCCCGTTGCTAGGGACATTTTTTTCACTGTACACATACCGTTGCTAGCGACATATGCTACACTACCTCATTCCGTTGCTCGGGAAATTTCCGATAATACTTACACCTCGTTTCAATGGACATTTCCCACACAACTTACACCCCGTTGCTAGGGACATTTCCAACACTACTTTCACCCGGTTTGTAGGGACATTTCCTACACAACTTACAACCCGTTGTTAGAGATATTTACCCCACAGCATATCTCCCGTTGCCCGAGACAAATCCCTTTCTACTTACATCACGTTGCTAGTAACATTTCCCCAACTACTTACACCACGTTGAGAGGGACATTTCCACCACTGCTTACACCCCGTTGCTAGAGACATTTTTCCTCACTGCTTACGCCCTGTTCCTAGGTGAATTTTCAACACTACTAACACCCCGTTGCTAAGGGCATTTCCTTACTACTGACACCCCATTGCTAGGGACATTTCCCCAACTGCATATCTCCCGTTGCTTCAGACATTTCTTTCACTGCATATCTCCCGTTTCTAAAGACAAATTTCCCTTAATACTAACATTCCATTGTTAGAGACATTTCTTCCACTACTTACATTCCTTTCCTTGGGACATTTTTCTTACTACTTACAAATCGTTGCTCGGTACATTTCTTACGCTACTTGCACCCCGTTATTAACGACATCTGCACCACGAATTACACCCAGTTTCTAGGGGTATTTGCCCCACTACTTACATTCTGTTGCTAGAAACGTTTTCCCAACTACTTACACCCCGTTCCTAGGATCATTTCCCAAACTACATACACTTCGTTGCTAGGGACTTTCCACCACTGCTTACACCTCGCCGCTAGAGACATTTCCATCACTGCTAACACCCTGTTCATAGGGACATTTCCCCCACTACTTACACCCTGTTTCTATAAAATTTCCCCACTATTTACACTCTGTTGCTAGGGACATTTCACCCACTACTTACACCCTGTCGCTATAGCCACATCCCTCACTACTTAATCCCGTTGCGAATGACATTTTCACAGCAACTTACACCCCCTTGCTTGGGACATTTCCACCACTGCTTACACACCGCTGCTATGGACTTTTCCCACATTACTAAAACCCGCTGCTAGGGACATTTCCATCACTAGTAACATCCCGTTGCTCGGGACATTTCCCCCCACTACTTACATCCCGTTGCTAGAGACATTTACCACAATACTTACATCTTGTTGCTGAGGGCATTTCCCTCACTTCTTACACCCTGTTGCTTGTGATATTTCATAAACTGCATATTTTCCGTTAAAAGGGACATTTCATCCACTGCATACCTCCCGATGCTAGGATCATTTCTTCCACTGCATACATCCCGTTGCTAACAACATACTGTTGCTGGGGACATTTCCCCAACTACTGACATCCTGTTCCTAGGGACATTTTCCCAGTACTTACATCCTGTTGCTAGAAACATTTCCCCCACTACTTACGCGTCGTTGCTAAGGACATTTCCCCCACTACATACACCCAGTTGTTAGGGACATTTCCCCCACTGCTTACACCCCTTCGGCTAGGGACATTTGCCCCACTGCTTACATTCCTTTGCTAGAGACGTTTCTTCGACGGCACACTTCCCGTTGCTAGGGAATTTCCCAATCTACTTACTTTCCGTTGCTAGGGAAATTTCACCCATTACTTTCATCCCGTTGCTAGGAGCAATTCTCCCACTACTTACACCTTGTTGCTAAAGAAATTTCCCCCACTGTATAACTCCCGTTGCTAGGGACATATTACCCTCTACTTACATCCCGTTTCTAGGGACATTTCCCTTACTATTTAAACCCCGTTGCTTTGACATTTCCCCCACTACTTACACCCAGTTGCAAGGGACATTTTCACCAATGCTTACACCTAGCTGCTAGGGACATTTCCCCCACTGCTTACACCCTGTTGCTAAGGATATTTAACCCACTATTTACAGCCAGTTGATAGGGGCATTTCCTCACTACTTCCCCCCGTTTCGAGGGACATTTCACTCAGTACTTACACACCGTTGCTAGGGACATTTCCCCAACTACTGACATCCTGTTCCTAGGGACATTTTCCCAGTACTTACATCCTGTTGCTAGAAACATTTCCCCCACTACTTACGCGTCGTTGCTAAGGACATTTCCCCCACTACATACACCCAGTTGTTAGGGACATTTCCCCCACTGCTTACACCCCTTCGGCTAGGGACATTTGCCCCACTGCTTACATTCCTTTCCTAGAGACGTTTCTTCGACGGCACACTTCCCGTTGCTAGGGAATTTCCCCATCTACTTACTTTCCGTTGCTAGGGGCATTTCACCCATTCCTTTCATCCCGTTGCTAGGAGCAATTCTCCGACTACTTACACCTTGTTGCTAAAGAAATTTCCCCCACTGTATAACTCCCGTTGCTAGGGACATATTACCCTCTACTTACATCCCGTTTCTAGGGACATTTCCCTTACTATTTAAACCCCGTTGCTTTGACATTTCCCCCACTACTTACACCCAGTTGCAAGGGACATTTTCACCAATGCTTACACCTAGCTGCTAGGGACATTTCCCCCACTGCTTACACCCTGTTGCTAAGGATATTTAACCCACTATTTACAGCCAGTTGATAGGGGCATTTCCTCACTACTTCCCCCCGTTTCGAGGGACATTTCACTCAGTACTTACACACCGTTGCTAGGGACATTTCCCCAACTACATACCTCCCGTTGCTAAAAACATTTCTTTCACTGCATACCTCCCTTTGCTATGGAAATTCCCTTACTACTTACATCCCTTTGCTAGAAACATTTCTTCCACTGCATACATCCCGTTGCTAGGGAATTTCACCAACTATTTACATTCCGTTCTTAAAGGCATTTCTCCCATTTCTTTCACCCCGTTTCTAAGAGCAATTATCCCACTACTTACTCACCGTTGTTAGTCGCCTTTCTTCCACTACTTACAACCAGTTGCTAGAAGCATTCTTCCACTACTTACACCCTGTTGCTGAAGACATTTCCGAAACTATTTACACCACGTTTCTAGAGGCATTTCCCCACTATTTACATCCCGTTGCTTGGGACATTTTCCACACTTGTTAAATCCCGTTCGAAGGGACATTTCCCACACTACTTGCATTCCGTTGGTAACGACATATCCCCCACTACTTACACCCAGTTGCTAGGGGTATTTCCCCCACCACTTTCACTCCATTGCTGGAAACATTTCTCCCACTACTTAGACGTCGTTGCTAAGGACATTTCCCCCACAACTTACACCCAGTTGCTAGGGTCATTTCCACCACTGCTTACACCCCGTGTCTAGGGACATTTCACCCACTATTAACAGCCCGTTGTTAGAAACATTTCCCCCACTACTTACATCAGGTTGCTAAGGACATTTTTCTCAGTACTTACTCCTCGTTTCTCGGGACATTTCCCCCGCTACTTACATCCATTGCAAAGGACATTTCCCACACTACTTACACCCTGTAGCTAGGTACATTTCCCTCACTACTTACACCCACTTGCTAAGGACATTTACCCCACTACTTACATTCCGTTGCTAGGGACATTGCCACCACTACTTACATCCTGTTGCTAGGGATATTTCTTCCATGGCATACATCTTTTTCTCGGGACTTTAAATCCTTCTCACATCCAGCAACTAGAGACATTTTTCCCTCTACTTACACCCCGTTGCTAGGGATATTTCCCACACTACTTACACCCTGTTTCTAGAGACATTTTCCCTAATGCATTCCACCCGTTGGAAGGGAAATTTCTGACAATACATCTACCCAGTTGCTAGGGACATTTACCCCACTACTTACATCCCGTTGCTAGGGAAATTTCTTCCACCGCATACATCTTTTTCTCGAAACTTTAAATCCTTCTCACATCCAGCAACTAGAGAAATTTTTCCCTCCACTTACAACCCGTTACTAGGGACATTTCCCACACTACTTAATCCCCGTTGCTAAAGACATTTCTTTCACTGCAAACATATCGTTGCTAGTGACATTTCCCCCACTAGTAACATCCCGTTGCTAGTGACATTTCCCACACTACGTACACCCGGTTGTTAGGGACATTTCTTACACAACTCACACTTCGTTGTTTGAGACATTTAATCCACTGCATATTTCCCGTTCCTATGTCATTTCCCCCACTACTTCCATTCCGTTGATAGTCGCATTTCCCTTTCTACTTGCACCACGTTGCTTGGGACATTTTTCTAAATGCTTACACCCTATTCTAGGGATATTTCCCAAACCGCATACCTCCTGTTGAAAGTTACATTTATTCCACTTCATACCTCCCGTTGCTAGGAACATTTGTTTCACTGCATACATCCCGTTGCCACGGACATTTTTTTCACTACTAACATCCCGTTGCTAGTTACATTTACCCCAATACTTACATACCGTTGGTAGGGACATATCTCCCACTACTTACAACCTTGTGCTAGGGACGTTTACCACACTTCTTACATCCTGTTGCAAGGGACATTTCTCACACTGCTTAAACCTCGCTGCTAGGGATATTTCCCACATTACTCGCACCCCATTGCTAACGACATATCCCCCACTACTTACACCAGTTGCTAGTGGTATTTCCACCATTACTTTCACCCCGTTGCTAGAAATATTTTCCCTAGTCCTTACACTTCGTTGCTTGGTAAATTTCATCCACTACTTACACTTCATTGCTAAGGACCTTTCCCCACTACTTACACCCCGTTCTCAGGGACATTTCACTTACTACATTCACACCGTTGCTAGGGACATTTCCCCTACTCTTTACACCACGTTGCAAGGAACATTTCCCCAACTACATAGCTCCCGTTGCTAAAGACATTTCTCTCACTGCATACCTCCCGTTGCTATGGAAATTACCCAACTACTTACATCTCTTTACTAAAGACATTTTTTCCACTGCATATTTCCCGTTGTTAGGAGGTTTCCTCACTACTTACATGCCGTTTCTAGAAACATTTTCCCTTCTACTTACACAACGTTGCAAGGATCATTTCCCCCACTTCATACACCATTTTGCTCTGGACATGTTACCCACTACTTACACCACGTTCATAGGGTAATTTCCCCCACTTCTTACATCCCGTTGTTCGAAGCATTTCCACAACTACTTACACCCCGTTGCTAGGGGCATTTCCCCCATTATTTTCACTCGAATTCTAGGAGAAATTCTTCCACTATTTACACCCTGTTGCTAGGGATATTTCCACAACTGCATATTTCCAGTTTAAACGGACATTTCATCCACTGCATACCTCCCGTTGCTAGGGTCATTTCTTCCACTCCATACATCCCGTTGCTAACAACATTTCCCCCACTACTAATATCCCGTTGATAGGGACATCTCCCCCACTACTTACATCCTATTCTTAGGGACATTTTCCTAACTACTTACATTCCGTTACTAGGGACATTTCCTACACTTGTTACATCCTGTTGGAAGGGACATTTCCCACACTACTTGCATTCCGTTGCTAGAATTATTACCCCACTAATTACACGTCATTGCTAAGGACATTTTCCCCACTACTTACACCCAGTTGCTAGGGATATTTCCACTACTGCTTACACCCCGTGTTTAGGGACATTTCACCGACCACTAACACCCCGTTGTTAAAAACATTTCACCCACTACTTACATCAGGTTGCTAAGGACATTTTTCTCACTACCTACTCCCCGTTTTTCGGGACATTTCCCCCACTATTTACATCCATTGCAAGGGACCTTTCCCACACTACTTACTCCCCTTTTTTCGGGTCATTTTCCCCACTGCATACCTCCCGTTGCTATGGGCATTTCTCCCACTACTTACACCCCGTTTCTAGAGACATATACCCCACTACTTACACATTCTTGCGAGGTAAAATTTCCCCCACTGCATACCTCTCGCTCCTAGAGACATTTCCTCTATTACTTACATCCCGTTGCTAGGGACATTTCTTTAACTGCATACATCTTTTGCTGGGGACATTTCCTTCTTCTCACATCCGGCAGCAAGAGACATTTCCTCCACTACTTAAACCCCGTTGTTAGGGACATTTCCCACATTACTTACAATTCGTGGCTTAGGACATTTCCCCCATTACTTACACCCCGTTGCCGAGAAACATTTCCCTTACAACGTACATCCCGTTGACACGGTCATTTTCCCCACTACTTTCACCCCGTTGCTAGAAAAATTTCCCCCACTACTTACACGTAGTTGCTAGGGACGTTTCTGATACTACTTAATCCCCGTTGCTAGGGACATATCCGACGCTACTTACATCCCGTTGATAGAGACATTTTCTTTACTGTTTTCACCCCGTTGCTAGAAACATTTTTCCAAATGATTACACTCCGTTGCTAGGGTCATTACATTTCCCACACTATTTACACCTCGTTGCAAAGGACATTTCCCACACTACTTACACCCCGTTGCTACACTTATTTCTCCCACTGCATACTTCCCGTTGCTAGGGACATTTTCCCCACTGCATACCTCCCGTTGCTACGGATATTTCTCCCACTGCATACGTTTCCTTTCTAGGTACATTTTTTTACCACTTACACACTGTAGCTAGGGGCATTTTCCCAACTACTTACCTTTGCTGCTATAAGCATTTCCTTTACTATTTACACCACCTTTCTAGGGATATTTCATCCACTACTTACACCCCGTTGCTAGGGACATTTCCCTTACTACTAACACCCCGTGGCTTGAAACATTTCCCTTACTATTTACACCCCGTTTCTAGGGTCATTTCCCTCACTAAAAACACCACTTTGCTAAAGGCATTTCCCCACTACTTACACCACGTTGCTAGGGACATTTCTCCCACTACTTACACCTTGTGGCTAGGGTCATTTCCATTACTACTTGCACCACGTTGCCAGGGACATTTCTCCAACTGCATACCTCCCGTTTTAGGAATATTTACCCGACTACCTACACTACGTTGCTTGGAATATCTCACCCACTACTTTCACATCGTTGCTAGGTAAAATTTCCAACACCACATACGTCCCATTCTTAGAAACATTTCTCATACTACCCAATTCCCTTTGCTAGGGACATTTCCCCTCTACTTACTCCCCTTCGCTGCTAAAGACATTTCTTTCACTGCAAACATCCCGTTGCTAGCGACATTTGCTACACTACATACATTCCGTTGCTCGGGATATTTCCGATAATACTTACAGCCCGTTGCTAGGGACATTTCCCACACTACTTACACCTCGTTGCTAGAAACATTTTACCCGCTGTATACCTCCCGTTTCTAGGGGCAGTTACTTCACTACTTACACACCGTTTCTAGGGACATATCCCCACTACTGACACCCCACTGCGAGGGACATTTCCACCACTACTTACACCCCGTTGCTAGGGATATTTCTACCACTGCTTATACTCCGCTGCTAGGGACATTTCCCCTTCTACTTACATCCCGTTGCTAGAGACATTTCCCACACTACATTCAACCGGTGTCTAGGGACATTTTTTACACAACTTACACCCTGTTGATAAGTACATTTCCCATACTGTATATCTCCAGTTGCTAGTGACATATCCGCCACTACATACATCCCGTTTCTTGGGTCATTTCCGCCACTACTTACACGCCGTTCCTAAGGACATTTTCCCAAATGCTTACACCCTGTTGCTAGTGATATTTCCACAACTGCATATTTCCCGTTGCTAGGTACATTCTTTGCACTGCATACCTCCCGTTGATATGGAATTTTCCCAAAACTTACATCCCGTTGCTCGAGACATTTCTTCCACTGCATACCTCCTTTTGCTGGGAAATTTCCCCAACCACTTATATTCCGTTTCTAGGGACATTTTCCCTACAACTAATACTCCGTTGCTAGAGATATTTCTTCCACTGCATACATCCCATTGCTAGAGACATTTCCCCCACTACATATATCTTGTGGCTATGGACAATTCTCCTACTACTTACATCCCGTTGCTAGGTGCATTTTCCACAGTACTTACATCCCGTTGTTAGGGTCATTCCCTCCACTACTTACACCCCGTTGGAAGGGACATTTCACCCACTTCTTACATTACGTTATTTGAAGCACTTCCCCAACTATTTACACCACGTTGCTTGGGGCATATTCCCCATTATTTTCACCCCATTTCTAGGAGCAATTCTTCTATTACTTTACCCCATTGCTATGGACATTTCCCCCACCACTTACACCTTGTCGCTAGGGACATTTCAGCAACTTCTTTCCTCCCGTTGCTTGGGTAATTTTTCCAAAAACGTACACCCCGTTGCTAAAGACATTTCCCCCACTACTCACACCCCGTTGTTGGGTCATTTCCTCCAGTACTTTCACCCTGTTGCAATGAGTATTTCTCCAACTACTTACACCCCTTTGCTGGGGACATTTCCCACACTATTTACACCACGTTGCTAGGGGCATTTCCCTCACTACTTTCACCCCATTGCTAAGACCATGTCTTTAACTACTAGAAGACCATGTCTTCTCGGTACATTTCGCACACTGCATACCTCCCATTGCTAAGGACATTTCCCCAAATACTTACATAACGTTGCTAGAGACATTTTTCCCACTACTTACACTTCGTTGCAAGGGACATTTTCCCCACTGCTATCACCCCGTTGCTAGGGACAATTCTTTCACTGTATACATCCCGTTGCTAGCGACATTTGCTACACTACTTACATTCCGTTGCTCGGGAAATTTCCGATAATACTTACACCTCGTTTCAATGGACATTTCCGTTAGTACTTACACACCTCGTTGATAGGAACATTTCTCCAAATGCTTTAGCCCCATTGCTAGGGACATTTCCCACACTTCTTACACTTCGTTGCTAGAAACATTTTACCCGCTGTATACCTCCCGTTTCTAAGGACATTTCCAACACTACTTACACACCGTTTCTAGGGCCATATCCCCCACTACTTACACCCCATTGCGAGGGATATTTCCACCCCTGCTTATACCCCGCTGCTAGGGACATTTCCCCCACTATTTACATTCCGTTGCTAGAGACATTTCCCACACTACATTCACCCGGTGTCTACGGACATTTTTACACAACTTACACCCTGTTGATAGGGACATTTCCCATACTTTATATCTCCAGTTGCCACTACATACATCCCGTTTCTTGGGTCATTTCCCCCACTATTTTCACGCCGTTCCTAGGGACATTTCCATCACTGCTTACACTCCGCTGCTAGGGACATTTTCCCAAATGCTTACAACCTGTTGCTTGTGATATTTTCCCAACTGCTAATTTCTCGTTGCTAGGTACATTCCTTCCACTGTATACCTCCCGTTGCTATGGAATTTTTCCCACTACTTACATCCCGTTGCTCGAGACATTTCTTCCACTGCATACCTCTTTATGCTGGAAAATTCCCCCCACCAATTATATTCCGTTTCTATGGACATTTTCCCCACTACTTATATTCCGTTGCTAGAGACATTTCTTCCACTGCATACATCCAGTTGCTAGGTACATTTCCCCCACTACTTACACCCCGTTGGAAGGGACATTCCTCCACTTGTTACATTACGTTGTTCGAAGCATTTCCCCAACTACTTACACCACGTTGCTAGGGGCATTTACCCCATTATTTTCACCCCGTTTCTAGGAGCAATTCTTCCACTACTTACACTCTATTTCCAGGAACATTTCCCCCACTGCACACCTCCCGTTGCTCGGGACATTTCCCTCACTACTTACACCACGTTGCCAGGGACATTTCCCACACTACTTACATCCCGTTGAAAGGGCCATTTCCCACACTACTTTAATCTCGTTGCTAGGGACGTTTCTCACACTACTTTCACCCCGTTGTTAACGAGATCTCCCCAAAGACTTACACACAGTTGCTAGGGGTATTTCTTCCACTACTTACACCCCGTTGCTAGGGACTTTTCACAAATGTTTACACCTCGCTGCAAGTGACATTTTCCTTACTGCTTACACCCTGTTGCTAGGGACATTTCCCCCACTACTTACACTTCGTTGCTAGAGGCATTTCCCTACTATTTACACCCCGTTGCTAAGGGCATTTTCCCACTACTTACACCCCGTTGGTAGGGATATTTCCCACACTACTTCATCCCCGTTGCTAAAAAAAATTCTTTCACAGCATACATTAAATTGCTAGGAACATTTTCCCCACCACTTACACCTTGTAGCTAGGGACATTTCCGATTGTCTTGTTGCTGGGATTGTTTCCAAGATTGCTTACACCACGTTGCTAGAAACATTTCCTTCTCTGCTTACCCCTGTTGCAAAGAACATTTCTCCCACTGCTTACACCACGTTGCTTGGGACATTTCCCCTACCACGTACATCCCTTTGCTAGGGACATTTCCCCCACTGCATACCCCTCGTTGCTAGGGACAATTCTTCCAAAGCATACTTCTCGATGCTAGGTAATTTCCCACACTACTTATATCCCGTTGCTAGGGACATTTCTTCCACAGCATACCTCCCGTTGCTAAAAAATATTCCAAATAACTTACACCCCGTTGTTAAGGACATTTCCAACACTACTTACACCACGTTGCTAGGTACATTTCCCCAGCTACATACCTCCTGTTGCCAGTGACATTATTGCAAATTCTTTATTTTCGTTGCTATGAACATTTGCCACACTATTTACGCCCCGTTGCTGGGGAAATTTCTCCCACTACATACTACTCGTTGCTAGGGACATTTGCCACACTACTTACACCCCGTTTCTTGGGAAATTTCCGACAATAGCTACACCTCGTTTGTAAGACCTTTTCACATACTGCTTACACTATCTTGCTGGGGACATTTCTCCAAATGCTTACCACCGTTTCTAGGGACATTTCTTCCACTGCATATCTCCCGTTGCGAGGGGCATTTTTTCCACTACTTACATCCCGTTGCTAGGAACATTTTTTACAACTTACATCCCGTTTCTCGAGACATTTCCCCCACTACTTACACCCCGTTGCTATATTCAATTCTCCCACTACTTACACACTCTATCTAGGGGCATTTCCCCCACTACTTACACCCCGTTGCTTGGAATATTTCCCCAACTACTTACACCCCGTTGCAAGGGACATTTCATCCAGAATATAAAACTTGTTGCAAGGAGCCTTTCCCCCATTATTTACACCCCTTTCTTGAGGCATTCCCCCAATACTTTCACTCCGTTGGTAGAAGCATTTTCGGAACTACTTACACCCCTATGCTTGGGACATTTCCCCCACTACTAACACAACATTTCATGGAACATTTCCGAAACTGCATACCTATTGTTGCAAGAGACATTTCCCCCCACATTATACCTTCTCTTGCTAAAGAATTTTCTACACTACTTACATCCCGTTTTTAGGGACATTTTTCCACTACTTACACCCCGTTCCTAGGGACATTTACCCCACTACTTACACCCCGTTGCTGGGGACATTTCCCCCACTATTTACATCCTGTTGCTAGGGGCATTTCTTTCACTACTTACATCCCGTTGTTAGGGGAATTTCTACCACAATTGACACCCCGTTATTAGAGACATTTCCTCAACTGCATAACTCCCGTTTCTAGGGACATTTCTTCCACTACTTACACTCCGTTGCTAGGGAGACATCTCCCACTGCATACCTCCCGTTGCTAGGGACATTTTCCCAACTGCATACCTCCTGTTGCTTGGGACATTTCCCTCACTGCATACCTTTCGTTTCAAGGGTCATTTCCCCACCACTTACACCTTGTAGCTAAGGACATTTCCGCAACTTTTTGCTCAGGTATTTTGCCAAAAACTTACACCCCGTTGCTAGGGACATTTCGAACATTACTTACACCCCGTTCCTAGTGACATTTGTCCCACTACTTACACCCCGTTGCTAAGGTCATTTTCCCCACTACTTACACCCTTTTTCTAACGACATTTCACCTACTATTTACTCCTCGTTGCTTGTAACATTTCCGAAACTGCATACCTCGTGTTGCTAGGGACATTTCCCACACAACATAAACCATGGTGTTAGGGACATTTCCCCCATTGTATAACTCCCGTTGCCAGAGACATTTCTTCCAATACCTACCTCCCGTTTCTAGGGAATTTACCTACTAATTACATCCGTTGTTAGGGACATTTTCCCCACTATTTACATCTGTTTGCTAATTCACCAACTGCTTACATCCCGTTTCTAGAGACATTTTTCCACTACTTACACCCACGTTCCTTGGGACATTTCCCCCACTAATTACACCCGTTTCCTGGAGAATTTCTACCATTAGTGAAACCCCGTTGTTAGGGACATTTCCCTTACTGCATAACTCCCGTTGCTAGGGACATTTTTCCACATGCTTTATCCCCCTTGCTAGGTACATTTCTCAAACTACTTACACCCCGTTGCTAGGGACATTTCTCCCACTGCATACCTCAAACTGCTAAGGCAGTTACCACACTACTTACATCCCGTTGCTAGGGACATTTCCCTCACTGTTTACACCCCGTTGCTAGGAACTTTTCTCCAAATGCTTACTCCGCTTTGCTAGGGACATTTCCCATACTACTTAGCCTCCGTTACTAGGGTTATTTTTTCACTGCATACATCCCGTTGCTAGGGAAAGTTTCTCCACTACTTACACTTCGTGTCTAGAGATATTCCCTCGACTACTTACACCCCGTTGCTAGGGACATTTCCCCAACTACTTACACCCCGTTTCCAGAAACATTTACCCTTCTACTTACACTCTGTTACTACAGTCATTTCCCACACTACTTACACCCTTTTGCTAAGGACATTTGCTCCACTACTAACACTCCGTTGCTAGGGGCATTTATCCATTACTTACACCCGTTGCTAAAAATATTTCTTCCACTACTTACGCCTAGTTGCTGGGGTCATTTCCTTTACTACTTACATAACGTTGCTAGGGACATTTCCACCACTACTTTTACCCTGTTGCTAGGGGAATTTCCCCCATTACTTACACAGCATTGCTAGGAGCATTTCTTCCACTACTTGTACCATGTTGCTGGGGACATTTCTACCACTGCTTACCATCCGTTGCTAGGGCATTTGCCACACTACTTACATCCCATTCTACAGAATTTTTTTCAGTACTTACATCCTGTTCATATAGACATTTCTTCCACTGCATACCTCCCGTTACAAAGAACATTTCCCCCACTACTAACTTCCCGTTGCTAGGGACATGTCTCCCACTGCATACCTCATGTTGCTAGGGACATTTCCCCCACTACTAACTCCCCGTTGCTTGGAACATTTCCCCGACTACTTACACTTCGTTGCAAGAGGTATTTTTCCCACTACTTACACCCCGTTGCGAGTGGCATTTCCCCCACTACTTACACCTCATTGCTAGAGACATTTCCCAAAATGCTTACACACCATTGCCAAAGAATTTCTTATACTTATTTCACCACGTTGTTAGGGACATTTCCCCCACAGTATACCTCCTGTTGCTAGGGATATTTCACCCACTACTTACATTCGGTTACTAGGGTCATTTCCACCACTACTTACACTCCGCTGCAAGAAACATTTCCTCCACTGCTTACACCCCGTTGCTAGGGACATTTCCCCAAATGCTTACACACCGTTGCTAAAGAATTCCCCACACTTACTACACCATTTTGGTATTGACATTTTTCTTATTGTATACCTTATGTTGCTAGGGATATTTCCCACACTATTTACACCCAGTTGCTAGGCACATTTCCCTAACTACTTACACCGCGTTGCTAGGGTAATTTCCCAACTTCTTACAATTCGTTGCTAGGAACATTTTTTCCACTCCTTACACACCCTTGCTAGGGACATTTCCCAAACTACTTAAAACCCGTTTGTAGCGACATTTCATAAATGCATACATCCAGTTGCCAGATACATTTCGCCCACTACTAACATCTCGTGTCTAGGGACATTTTCCCCACTACTTACATCTTCTTGCTAGTGACATTTCTCACACTACTTACACCCGGTTGTTAGGGACATTTCCCAGACTACTTACGCACTGTCGCGACGAAAATTTCCCCCACTGCATACATTCCGTTGCAAGGGACATTTCCCCACTTCTTACATTCCGTTGTTAGGGACATTTCCACTACTACTTATACCCCGTTGATAGGGACATTTCCACTACTACTCATACCCCGTTGATAGGGACATTTCCCCAAATGCTGACACACCGTTGCTTCGTACATTTCCTCAACTGCATACCTCCCGTTCCCAGGGACATTTCTTCCACTGCATACCTCCGGTTGCTAGGGTCATTTCATTCACTGCATACATTCCGTTGGTAGGGACATTTCCCCCACTACTTACACCCCGTTGCTTGATGTATTTCCCCAAGTACTTACACTTCGTTGCAAGGGACATTTTACCCACTACTTAAAACCATTTTAAAAGACCTTTCCTTCTCTACTTACACCCCGTTGATTGAGGCATTTACCCCAGTATTTACACTCCGTTGTTAGAAACATTTTCGCCACTACTTACACCCCGTTGCTTGGGACATTTCCCCCACTACTAACACAACGTTGCTAGGGACATTTTCCACATTACTTACATCCCGTTGCTAGAGAAATTTCCGACAATATTTACACCCCGTTGCTACAGTCGTTTCCTGCACTACTTACACTTTGTTGCTAAGGACATTTTTCCAACTACAACACCCCATTGCTAGGGGCATTTCCCCACTACTTACAGCCCGTTGCTAGGGACATTTTTTCCACTACTTTCACCCTGTTGGTGAGGACATTTTTCAAATTGTATACCTCCCGTTGCTAGGGAGGTATGCATTTTTCCAAATGCTTTATTTTCGTTGCTAGGGAAATTTTCCACAATACTTACACCTCGTTGCTAGGGACATTTCTACCAATACATTTTCCCGTTCCTAGGGCATTTGTCACACTACTTACATCTCATTGCTAAGGGAAATTCCGACAATACTTACTCCCCGTGAGAAGGAAAATTTCCCCAAATACTTATACACCATTGCTAGGGACATTTCTTCCACTGCATAGATCCCGATGCTAGGGACATTTCCCCCACTACTAACATCCCGTTGCTTGGGAGATTCCCCCACTACTTACATCCCGTTGCTTGGGACATTTCCCCCACTACTTACATCCCATTGCTAGGTAAATTTCCCACACTACTTAAACCCCGTTGCTAGGGTCATTTGCGACACTACTAACACCGCTTTGCTTGGGATATTTCCCCAACTACTTACACTCCGTTGATCGGGGCATTTATCCACTACTTATACCCCGTTTCAAGGGACATTTCCACCACTACATACACCCCATTGCTTGGGACATTTCTCCCATCACGCCGTTCCTAGGGGAATTTCCCTCACTACTTACACACCGTTGCTAGGGACACTTTACCATATGCTTTATTCCCATTGCTAGAGACATTTCCCACACTACTTACACCTCATTGCCAGGGACATTTTTCCCACTGCATACCTCCCGTTGCTAGGGCATTTGCCACACTACTTACAATCCACTTGCTATGGAAATTTTCGACAATACTTACAACCCGCATTAAGGAAAGTTTCTCCAAATGCTTATACACCGTTGCTAAGGACATTTCTTCCACTGCATACATCCCATTGCTTGGGACATTTCCCCTCATAACTAACATCCCGTTGCTTGGGAGATTCCCCCACTACTTACATCCCGTTGCTAGGTACATTTCCTCCACTACCTACATGGCGTTGCTAGGGACATTTCCCACACTTCTTAAACTCCGTTGCTTGGGACATTTCCGACACTGCATACACTTCATTCTTAGGGACATTTCCTTCACTGCATACACCTTGTTTCTAGGGTCATTTCCCCCACTACTTACATTCCGTTGCTAGGGGCATTTCCCCACTACTTACAACCCGTTGCAAGGGATATTTTCCCATTACATACACCACATTGCTAGAGACATTTCTCCCACTACTAAACACCACGTTGCTAGGTTCATTTCCCCAACTGCATACCTCCTGTTGCTCGGGACATTTCATCCACTGCATACCTCCCGTTTCTAGGGAATTTCCCCCACTACTTACATCCCGTTGCTAGGGATATTTCTCCAAATGCTTACACCCCGTTGCTAGGAACATTTCCCACACTACTTACAACCCGTTGCTAGGGACATTTCTCCAAATGCTTACACCCCGTTGCTAGGAACATTTCCCACACTACTTACAACCCGTTGCTAGGGACATTTCTCCCACTGCATACCTCATGTTGCTATGGATATTTCCACCACTGCATACCCCCGTTGCTAGGGACATTTCATCCACTACTTACACTTCGTTGCTAGGGACATTTCCATCACTGCTTACTACCCGTTGCTCGGGAGATTTCTTTCACTGCATACATCCGGTTGTTAGGGACATTTCCTCCACTACTTACAACCCGTTGCTAGGGACATTTCTACCACTGCATACCTCATGTTGCTATGGATATTTCCACCACTGCATACCCCCCGTTACTAAGGACATTTCATTCACTACTTACATTCCGTTGCTAGGGACATATCCACCACTACTTACATCCCGCTGCTAGAGACATTTTCCCCACTGCTTACACCCCGTTGCTAGGGACATTTCTCCAAATCTTTACAACACGTTGCTAGAGGAAATTTCCACACTGCATACCTCCCATTACTAAGGACATTTCTTTCACTACTTACAACCCATTGCTATGGACATTTCAACCACTGCTTACACCCCGTTGGTAGGGTCATTTCCCACAGTACTTAAACCCCGTTGCTAGGGACATTTCTTTCACTGCATACATCCCGTTGCTAGGGATATTTCTCCAAATGCTTACACCCCATTGCTAGGAACATTTCCCACACTACTTACAACCCGTTGCTAGGGACATTTCTACCACTGCATACCTCATGTTGCTATGGATATTTCCACCACTGCTTACATCCCGCTGCTAGGGACATTTCCCCCACTGCTTACACCCCGTTGCTAGGTACATTTCCCCAATTCTTTACACCACGTTGCTCGGGGCAATTCCCACACTGCATACCTCTCATTGCTAGGGGCATTTCCCCACTACTTACAATCCGTTGCTTTGGACATTTTAACCACTGCTTACACCCCGTTGCTAGGGACATTTCTTCAAATCTTTACAACACGTTGCTAGAGGAAATTCCCACACTGCATACCTCCCATTGCTAGGGACATTTCTCCCACTACTTACAACCCATTGCTATGGACATTTCAACCACTGCTTACATCCCGTTGCTAAGGACATTTCCCACACTACTTACAACCCGTTGCTAGGGTCATTTCTCCCACTACTTACACTTCGTTGCTAGGGACATTTCCACCACTGCTTATCCCCGTTGCTTAGGATATTTCTTTCACTGCTTACCCCCATTTTAGGGACATTTCCCCCACGTTGCTTGGGACATTTCACCCAATGCTTACTCCTTTTACTAGGGACATTTCTTCTACTGCTTACCCCGTTGCTCGGGACATTTTTCCCACTGTTTACCGCCGTTGCTTAGGGCATATCTTTACTTATAAACACCGAGTCTAAAGACATTTCGCACACTGCTTACCCACGTTGCTGGTGACATTTCCGACACTGCTTACCACCCGTTGCTAGGGACATTCCCCCACTGCCTATCCCTGTTTCTAGGGGCATTTCGGACACTAATTACCTTTCGTTTTCGGGACATTTACGACACTGCTTACCCACTTAGCTAGGGACATTCCCCACTGCATACCCCGTTGCTAAGGACATTTCCCCATTGCTTATAAACATTGCTTGGGACATTTCAGACACTGCTTGCCCTGTTGCTAGAAATATTTTTCCTACTTTTAACCCCCGTTGTCAGGGACATTCCTCTGCTACCTACCCCTGTTGCTATGGGCATTTCGAACACTGCTTACCCCTGTTGCCAGGGACATTTTCCCTACTGTTTATCCCCGTTGCTAGGGACATTTCCCCCACTCCTTACCGACGTTGCTACGGATATCTCTTTCACTACTTTCTCCACGTCGCTAGGGACATATCCCTAACTGCTTACCACCATTTGCATGAGACAATTTTCTCACTGTTTCACTCCATTCATAGGAATATTTCGCACTGTATACACCGTGTTGCTAGGGAAATTTTCCGCTGCTTATTCCCCGTTGCTAGGGATATTTTCCCCAGTGCCTACCTCTGTTGCTTGGGACATTTCCATCTGAAAACAACTCTGAACATTTCCCATACGGCTTACCTACGTTGCTACGGGTATCTCCTCTACTGCTTTCCCAACATTGCTAGGAACATTTCCCTTACTGCTTACCACCATTTGCTAGGGACCTTTTCTTACTATTTCACTCCATTAATAGGGACATTTCCCACAGAATACACCCTGTTGCTAGAAAAATTTCCCCCACTGCTTACTTCCGTTGTTAAGGTCTTTTCCCCCATTGCTAGAGACATTTCCCACAGCTTACTCCCCGTTGCTAGGAACATTTTCCCCACTGTTTACCACCCGTTGCTAAGGACAGTTCCCTTACTGTTTAGCCCTGTTGCTAGGGGCATTTTCATCTGAAAACAACTCGTTTCTTGGGAAATTTCCCCAATTGCTTAACCCCGTTGTTCGGGACATTTTTCCCAATAATTACCGCCGTTGCTGTAATTTCCCCACTGATAAACACCGATGCTAAAGACTTTTCGGACACTGCTTACCCCCGTGGCTAGTGACATTTCTGACACTAATTATCACCCTTTGCTAGGGACATTCCCCCACTCCTTCCCCTGTTTCTAGGGGCATTTCGGACACTGCTTATCCCCGTTGCTTGCGACATTTCCAACACTGCTTACTACCATTGCTAGGGACATTTACCTCACTGTTTACCTTTGTTGCTAGGGCCATTTCCTACATTGTATACACCCCTTTTTCAGGACATTTCCCCTACTGCTTACCCCAGTTGCAAAGGACATTAAATCCACTGCTTACCCCGTTGCTAGGGATATTTCGAACACTGCTTACTCCCTTTTCTAAGAACATTTCCGACTCCCCTTAACCCCGTTGCTAGGGACCTTCTCCCCACCCCTTTCCCACGTTACTACGGATATATCTTCCACTGCATTCCCCACGTTGCTAGGAACATTTTCCTTACTGTTTACCACAATTTGCTAGAGACAGTTTTCTCACTGTTTCACTCCGTTGATAGGGATATTTCTCTCACTGCTTACCACCTATTTCCAGGGGCGCTTCCCACGTTTCTTACCCCCGTTTGTAGGTGCATTTACCTCACTGATTACCTCCGTTTCTAAGGACATTTCCTTCACTGAATACACCCCGTTGCAAGGGACATTTCTCCTACTGCTCACCCTAGTTTCTAGGGACATTTCCTCCTCTGCTTACCCCCCGTTGCTCGGGACATTTCCCCATTGATTAACACCGATGCTAAAGACATTTCGGACACTCCTTATCACCCGTTGCTAGGGACCTTACCCCACTGCCTACCCCTTATACTCGGTGCATTTTGGACACTGCTTACCCCCGTTGCTAGGGACATTTCCGACACTGCTTAACCAAGTTGCTAAGGACATTTTCCCAACTGTTTACCGACGTTTCTAGGGATATTTCCCCTACTGCGTAATCCCGTTGCTTGAAATATACACTCTACTTTTTACCTTGTTGCTAGAAACCTTTTTCCCAATGATTACTTCCGTTGCTAGGGACATTTCTTCCACTGATTATCCACGTTGAAAGATACATATACCCCACTGCTTACCCCGTTGCTCGGGGCATTTCTGACACAACTTTCCACCTGCTGATAGAGACCTTTCTCCCACTGCTTACCTCTTTTACTTGGGACATTTCCATCTGAAAACAACTCGTTGCTAGGGAAATTTTCACCACTACTTACCCACGTTGCTAAGGACATTTTCCTCACTTCTAATCCCCGTTGCTAGGAGCATTTACCTTACTGCTTATTCTACGTTGCTAGGAACATTCCCCCTACTTGGCCCTCCAGTGGCTCAGCGGTATGTCTGCAAACTTACAATGCTAAAAACCAGGTTTCGATACGGGAAATTTCGCTTACTGCCTACCCCCGTTATTAAGGACATTTCCCTCAACTGCTCACTCCTGCTTGTATAAACATTTTGGACACTGCTTACCCCCGTTGCTAGGGGCATTTCTGACACTGCTAACCACTGTTGGTAGACATTCTTTTTTCTGCTTACCTCCGTTACTAAAGACTTTTCGCCCACTGCTTAACCCCGTTGCAAGGGACATTTCCCCTACTCTTTACCTCCGTCGTTAGGGATATTTTCCCTAACTGAATACACCCTGTTGCTAGGGCCATTCCCCCATTGCTTACCCCATGTTGCAAAATACCTTTCCACTGCTGCTTATACCCCGTTGATAGAGACATTTACACCACTGCTTACACCGTTGCTAGGGTCATTTCCCCACTGCTTTCCCTTCGTTGCTAAAGACATTTCTCCAACGGCTTATACCTGTTGCATGGGTCAATTCTTCACTGGTTACTTCTGTTGCTAAGGTCATTAACCCACTGCTTAACACCGTTGCTAGGAATATTTCAAACACTTCTTACCTCCAATGCAAATTATATTTCCGAAACTGCTTACCCCGAATTGCTAGAGATATTTCCCGCTCTGTATACACCCGTTGCTCAAGACACTTTCCTCTTTGCTTACTTCCGTTCCTTGGGACATTTTTCTGACTGTTTATCTCCGTTGCTAGGGACGTTTTCCCCACTGAATACACCTTATTGCTAAGGACATTTCCCGAATGCTTACCTCCGTTGTTTGGGACATTTTTCTTATTGTTTACCTCCATTGCTAAGGACATTTCCCCCACTGAATACACCCCGTTGCAAGGAGCATTTACCCCACTGCTTACACTTGTTGCTAGGGTCAATTTTCATTGTTTGCATCGTTGCTAAGGACATTTCCCTGTTGCTTATGACTGTTGCTAGGGACATTTCGGACACTGTTTACCTCCGTTGCTAGGAAGGTTTTCCCTACTGAATACACGCCGTTGCTAAGGACATTTACCCAATGCTTATCTCCATTGCTAGGGACATTTTCCTTACTGTTTACCTCCATTGCTAGAGACATTTCCCCCACTGAATACACCCCGTTGCTAAGGTCATTTCCCCCACTGCTTACCCAAGTTGAAAGGACATTAAATCCACTACATACACCGTTACTAGAGACATTTCGGACACTGCTTACTCCCGTTGCTAGGGGCATTTACCCCACTTCTTACCTTTGTTGCTGGGGTCAATTCCCCCATTGCTTACCCACGTTGCTAGTCACACTTTCCCTACTGCTTACCACCCGTTGTTTGGGATATTTCCCCTAAAGCTTAAAGTGGTATGGAATGTTGTTGTTTTGTTTTTTATAGGTACTATAAAACAACTCCGCCGTCTCAAAACTGTCTTCGGTCTACACCAAATATTTTACTCTCTTTCTTTTCCTTTTCATTCAAGTACAAGTGGTAAGATACAACACAAAGTAACAGTGAAACAAAGTGCATTGAACAGATGCATACAGGTTTTCAGTAAGGAGTCTAATCAGAATATTCACTGCTGTGAAGAGTAGTTAACAACTATTGGCTTCTTGGAAGGATAAGGTTCAATAACCAGTGTAATAAATACTTCTTGAATAAAGGAACTAAATTTCTTTTCTTAAAATGTCATGTAAGAGGAGGATAGGAACAAAAGAAATGAAATTTTTCATGACAGACTCGTTGTGTGTGACTTTGTTAACAATCATCAGTTTCCACACTGTAACTTTTAAAATGATGTGTATCTTCACAAAATCTGACTAGCTTTCTGTAAATATTACAAGTTTTTTGTATACAAAAAAATTTAAAGTTTTTGATCAAGTATTTTCACTAAAATTTAGTTATCTTTTCAAATTCAAGAATTGTTTAAACTAGTCCACTTTCTCTTTTCCTCCTCTTCATAAACTACATTACAACAATATTTATTTAAGTGTTTTCAACCAATGGCATGTAGTGTAGTGACTAAAATATATAAGTTCAGGGTTGTAAGATAAAATACACTGTTTAATGTAAGTAGTGTTAATTTTGTGAGTTAATATTTCATGAGTGTTTTGTTTCACAATAAGAAAGTTGAAAGCAGATGGTTATTGTAAGTTGTGCAATTGATATCAAGGCTACAGAGATTTCTAGAATACCTCAATGTAAGAAATATTAAGTGTCAACAACCATATAAGAGGCTACAGAGTAGGAAGTGAGCCAAAAATAAAGCCTAGGAAAAAAAAGAGTTTCAGTCAGGGAGAAGTTAGAAAGTGTGAAATGAATTATTTAAAATAGAGAAAAATAGTTTGACTTGTCAACTGCATTTTAACCAATTGAATTTGGCCAAAATGGATTTTTGTCAAGAAGAGAACCATGAAGTATTTAGATCCAATTGTGATACATGTAGTGTGAAGAATTTGTCATGTTTCACTTGTTTTGAATATATTTTAAAATAAGTGGAATGCATGCTGTTCATTTATTTTTGAATTTATCTGCAAAAAGTGGCAAACATCCACTGTAAAAGAATCCTAAGTCCAACACTCTAATTTAAATTATTATATACACTATTGAAAAGTGAGTTTTTAACTGGAATAAAATCAGAACATTGTAATAATTATGGTTCTTCAAAAAGCTGTAGGAGTGGGTGTGCTTTTAGGTCTAATGCACTTTTAGGTCCAACTGTATTTCATAGTCACCCAAACTGTTTAAAATGTGTAAACATTTTCACTTTGAGGCAAAAAATTAACTTTGTTTTTAAAGATGGGTAAAAAATACATAGTAATGTTTTCAATTATTTATTAATAAAATTAATTACACAAAAAATAGGTGGTAGAAGTAAAGCACCAGTTCACCACAGGTCAATAGCTGTTTTGGCATGTGGCAAGTGATGACCATGTTGGACACCATAGGTCTGAGAGATCTAGAGCAGGTAAAAAACAATACTCTTTTCTCTCTTCAAATGTTGTCCAAGAAAGAAGGAAATTAACTTTCTAAATCCTGTCTTGATTTGTTGAAGGTAGAATTAGGTGGTGTACAGATACCATATATCTCATTCCTATGTTGTGTATATATAAAAAACACAAAAATCTGTGTCTGTCTCTTGTTCCATTATCTAACTAATCCAGGTTCACTGGACCAGTCTTAACCAAACTGTGTATGATGTTTTCAAAGGACCAAAAACAGTAGTGCTTTCAATAGATGACTATCCTTCTTAATGAGGGTAAATGTGGTGAAGATAATTTGGAAGTGGCCATGCTAATGGAGGGTTCCTAACTCCTCCACCCCATTATTGCTGTTATTGAACACTTTGATTATGTTAACATCAGTTATATTCATAGATGCACAGAGCACACAAACATTTAATATATACATCTCGAAGACTGTGCTGGGCTCTCTTTTGAGGAATTAAATGAACAAAGATGACTGCCTTTGTTACAATAATGCATAAACTGAGATGAAGTTTCTGTTTTAACAGCCACCATAAGGCTGGTATGAAAAGCTGTTGTTTGAGTTATAATAATTTCTTACTTTGACCTGTCTGTAAGACACTTTTGTGGCCATTGGTTTTCTATTAAATAATGGTTTAAAACTCTGTAAAAAAAGATGTGATGTGCTGGGTGTTGAAAGCAGGTAACAGAATGCACCCCTACAGACATTACAATTGATACTACCTCTTTCTACAGGGTCATAATGACCATTATACAATGTAGTAAATGAATGTTATAAATGAATTGTATGAAAATCAGAATTTTTCTCATTTAACATATCTTCCACCTCCAGATTTTGTTTAAATTCATGTACAAATAAAGGAAAGGTATCTCAGCTTGATAAATATGAAACATAAAATTCTGAGTTATGTTCATGATTCTAGCTCAGAACTTCTTACTAGGGTATGTGCTAGTTGACCTCTAGGTGTTGCTGTACCTAACATGAGTTGTCACAGATGGTATCTATTGCTTCATGGGATAGTTCACCCGGTATCAACTTGAGTGTGAATTTGTATTAATAATGACACAAAAGTAATATGTTCTTCTGGATTATTGCCATCTAAGTTGATTGGCCAGCTAAAAGGAGAACATAAATCATGTAATTAGTTTCTGTTTTGAAAGAATTGAGATCTCTAAAGTGCTGCATTTTTCTCTCGGTATATGTTGAGTTTGCAGTGCATATTTTAATAATAATTTTTCCTTTTGAACCTGTTTTAATTTTCGTTCCACTTGTCAATTTTATTTTGTAAAATGGTAAACATGTGAACTAATTATAGATTATCAAAAAGTTAGAACTTGTGTTTGGTAAAGTCCATATTCTTTATCATGTAATATTTTCTCACAGAAATCTTCCATCTCAATAAATCATCAAGTCTGTCAGTATGCAGGGTATGGATTACACGAATGCCTCTGTTTTTGTAAACTACAATAATTAATCACATCAGTACTTCCAAAGTTGATTTTTCATACTATGGATCTCTGATAAATCTGTTTAAAGTTTATTTTATATAGCCTTGACAGAACCAATGGGGGCATCTAGTCAACTGTAAAAGTGTTATCAAAGTAGCCATTATTCTAAACTAAAACATATATGGTTAAGGTAGAATAGAATACTTTTCATCCCTACCATGTTTTGTATTGAGTGAATCATTATGGTCTGCATTTAAAAATAGGTCTTTGTGGTCATCCATTGCACTGTTTCAAATGTTGTTTTTCCTTCAGACTCTCCAATGTATTTTATGCCCTCACTTTTCTTGAAATGAAGATTGATTGCCCTTATTACATTCCAGTTTTCCCAAAAGTTCCACACCTTTTTTATATGGGTGAAATGTATACCTGGCTCAGACGGTCTCCCACACCAGTTCTCCAAATTTGACTTTCTTGTTTTCAGGTGTGTCCTCTGGATGGCTTTGGAGAATGCTTCTTTCCTTCCCTCAAACTGTTTCTTCCACCTATTCAATGTAAGATCCTCGCTGTCTGTTGATATGACATAATGTACTGTATTGGAAGTTGTAATTCACCTGAACTGTAAATGTATTTCAAGAAGGTTCATATCTCATTTCCCATCTTACCTCTTCATTAAAACCTGATGCTTTCAAATTCTAAGAGAACTCAAAGTGATATCTGGTAAAATTGAACAGAGGAAGTCATAAGCATAATGAGAATACCTTACTTTATTATTGATGGAGGGTTGTTACATGATAATTTGCAATCAAGAGGAGGCAGAAACTCATGATATGCTTGAAAAGAAGTTTTACAAATAGACGGCAGCATTGAATGCGAATATCTGTTGATGTAAAAGGATTGTTTGTTTATTTTTTAATTTTATGAAAGCTTCATAAAAGCTCCACTAGCCATCCTTAATTTAGCAGTGTAAAACAAGAGGAAAGACAGCTAGTCATCACCACCGACTGCCAACTCTTGGGTTACTTCTCTACCAGTGAATATTTTGATTTACTGTAACATTAAAAGGACCATTCAGCTGAAAGGGTGAGCATGTTTGGTGTGATAGGGATTAAAACTGGCAGCCTTCAAATTATGAGTTGAGGGTTTCAACTGCCTTGTTATTCCAGGCCTGTGTAAAAGGACTTATTGGAAATTCATTTTTAGGACAGAAAATTATAAATATCACAACAATATTATGGAATACATGATGCAGGTTGAAAATAAATAAGCAGGTTAATCAGTCTGTAGAATGGTATTACTGAAGTATTGCAAATATGATTCAAATTATAAAATTTAGTAATTTTGAATAATTAAAACATGTGACACATATATGACTTGCAAAGGGAAAGAAAAAAAATGTAGTGTTACAAGCTGGTAATTTGATTCACCCAAAAACAGCTTACATCAATAAGGGTTTATTTTCAGTTGTAATTATTTCAGTCCCAGCAAAAATAGTTGCATAACTCAGAAAGTGTTGAAAATGTGTAACTAAATAATTGTACATGTTGATATAAAGGGGAGATATGGTAAATTACGAAGAGTAAAATAACAGTGTAGAAATATATTATTTCCATGGAACTTTCAAAATGTGATCACAGTAATGGTTACAAGGTTTATAGATCAAAATAATCCATTGTGTTATTACTATTGTAAGGATTAAAACCATACATTTATTAAAATGTATTAATTTTTGCATATAATCTCAGCAGAACTGTTGTATTAAATGTTTGAAACACATAATATGATGAGGACATCATGAATGTAACAGCTACACACACTTCCAATAGGTTATTAATATAACTTGGAGGGACGATGCTTAATTGTGTGAATATAATGCACCATTCATTTTTTATCAGTATTTTAGAGTAGAATTCATATAATTAAAAAGTAATTGTGCACAATTTTCTAACTGTTGTTTCATAAACTTACAAGTAAAGTATACAATTTTATCACCTTACAAAAATATAAGACTAGAAACGTGTGTTAATCCATTACTTTTCAAAAGGTACAATAATATTATAAGTAGCATGTGGTAATATGTTCACGTTGTAGCACATTACAAATTCTAATGATACTTTTATTGTTTCAGAGGTTCAGGAACTATCTACACAGCCATAGTAACTGCTACTGTGTTTTAAGTTGCAATTAAAGAGATCAAAGAAAACCAGAATCCAAGAAAAGAGCTTATCGTCATCGAACTTTTAGTAGTGGACAAAAATAAATGTTCAAACCATCATCAACTATTTGGTAGCTATCTTGTTGGTGATGAGCTTTGGGTTCATGTTGTTAATGTTACATTTTAGTTAATTTTTTTATTTTTAATAGTACCTGTTATAGAGTGTACACTAACATATTTGCTTTATTTAATTAAGTGGTGAATTTCAAGCAATTTTTATAAATTGAAGAATATTTTAATGTATCACTCTCACAGGTTTACTTTGTTTAAATTGTAGTTGTAAGTTATACATGACAGTTTTAGTGTGGGAGGTTGTAGCCATATTTGGTTCTGATACAATTACTTTTTTAATTCATTCCATATATAAATAACTTTGAAATAACTTTATACATTTCTATTCTACCAGTATGTTATCTCCAACCAGCACTCTTTAGTTTTTATTATGCTTGATTAATCTTCTTTGTATGTTTCACACACAGTGTTTGTTATATACATGGTTGTTGAAATTATTTTATTCAAGAAAGGTTGAGTTTGTTAAATTATTTGCAGCTTATACAGTACTCTCAAATGTAGCATTATTTACAAAACTGGAAACATTGTTTAGTGTGTTGTACAATAAATATTAAATTATTAAATTTTAAGTCTCTTACACAAAATACAATCCAATGTAATCTTTTATAATTGTTGGGAATCAGATTACAGCATTAGTTACCAATATATAAAAAGAGTGTACTTCAAAAAATGAAAAACATCTTTTGAGGTAGAAAAATAAAAGTTATAAATTGAAGAAGTAACTCAAAGTATAAAAGTGGTCTTTGATAATTCACACTTTCTTAACACTTGAAATTGAGTTTGTAATATTTTTATAAACCATAAATCTTTCTAGGTAATAAAAATCTTACATTTAAATTATGTTAAATGACTGTTGTTTCCTCAGTTCCAACTTCATGAAAAATTGTTTGAAAAGCTTTTCTGTTTTTATAAGATATATGATTACTTACAATATTTTTAAAAGAGGAAAATAAATTATTTTGTCTCATTACAACATGTAATTTTATTAAATCATAAAATTTAAGTGAAATTTTAAACTTTGTTTGTTCAGGTAATAATGGAATATTTAGCAGTTGGCTGTATGACTGATGTTCTTGCTCAAACCTGTGTTTATGTAAATGAAATAGTAGCAGTTTATGAAGAAGTATGTCATATTGATTGTTATTCGTAACTATTAAGAGGTTTTTTTTTTTAAAAAGAGATTTTCTTACCAAACCTCTGAATACTTCCATAAACTTTTATTTCTCCAGTGATGACAAAATTTTAAATAACATCAGAGATAGTAATAATGAATTTACATCCAAAATTGGTAAGGTTATTGTATTGTAAACTCTCTGTGGTTCTTTCTTGAATTACATTTCCAGTGCATTTTAAAACTTGTACCTTTAATGTTAAATATGTCACACATTTTTAATGTTCTATCACACAACTTATTAATTTGAAAAAGAGTAGCATGAAAAAAGAACTAATTGTTCAAACGATATAAATACCACATAAACTTTTACACTAAAGTAGGTTCAGAATATACACAATAACAGAAGCAGAGATGAACTGGACTCATTTCGAGGAGCCATGACACTTCATTTTGACTTTGGACCCATACCATCCTACTACCATTGAGTCATACATAACCTGAACACTTCATTCAAGAAGACCCATGTACCTTGGGACAATGGCTATTTTACCTCTATCACATAGAATATATCAACTTGATAACCTGAGCATAGCTGAATACTTTGTTTATATAACAGCATTTAATACATAGAAAATCTAGTGTGTTTTGGTAATGGTGCTTTCCTGCAATGGCTTTAGTTATGTTGCCTAGCAACAAAAGTATAGCTTAATATTGTTGTGTAAATATAAAATAAAACATATAAATAACAAAATTGGAAAATATTTATTGGTATTTTAATTTAAAGCCTGCACTGATTAAAGAACATTTTTTATAAAAATCACTGGTGACATAACACCAAATACCTTAATTCAGAAATGAAGATGTGAAACAACACATCGTATCAGTGGTTTACTTGATTATTTCTTTCTTTCTAAGATAATATATCCATGTTTTTCTTTTATTTATCTTAACTAATAGGTTTTTCATTTGATATTTTTTTAATTCTATTCTATGGCTGTTTATTTCTTCATTTTCACTTCTATATCAAAATTGAAAAAGAATTCCTGACCAGAAATAGACTTTTTCTGGATGTATAAAGCACTGAGTATTTTTAAGTCTTGATTTGATTTTTTCTGTAAACTCACAACATTAGTTATATATTTAGTTGGATTTAATATTTTTAACACCAGCAACTTCACTAAATACTTCATTACAATCAATTTGTTCTGGAACAAAGCAAGAAACATATACATAAATAGCAGATTACTATCAACTTTTTATATGCTAACAAGTTTATTTGTGCATTTGGATGATTAAATATTTCTATTTTACAGTCAAAATTTGCAATAGGAGCAGAAGAAATCTAAATTAGAGTTAATTTTGTAAGGCTAACTAGCAGTTATTTACAAGTTATTTCTGTTTTCTTTTTCTCTCGCATGATAACTTTATTGCCTGGTTGGCACTTGGCATTGGTTGGTTCCAGAATTAGTAAAAAGGAAAGAGTACGAACCGGAGGTTGACATCTGGTCCCTTGGTATTTCATCAGGAAAATTCTGACATGGTAAGTGTAGGTAACCAGTACTTACAGCCAAGGAATAAGAGTTGATTGAAGTTCAATTTTCTCCTTATTTGGGTATCCTGCATTTTTCTCTTTGGCAAATTGTAATATAAAAATGTGATGTAATAAATCTCAGAGGGACTTCCAGTGGATAAACTTAGTCTTTCACCAATAATGTCAAGATCTTTTAATAACTTGGGTGTATTAATGCTTTGCTTTAGTTAAACACAAATGTTTCTCTTGTAAAGTTTAATAATAAAAATTATCATTGTTTCACAAAACCAAAATTCTTAAAAGCTACATTTTTGTATTTTAAAATATAATTGTCTGCTTTGTCCAGAATGTCTTCACCAACCACAGGTAATAGATATAATAAGGACAAAAACAAGAATGTTCACATAATTCAAACATGTAGGTGTGATGAAAGTAATAATGAACAGTGGAATGATGACAGCAACACTGAATATTCTAGACAGGTGTCTAGAAGCAGATGTAAATAAACGCTACATTGCCTCTGAACTCTCATTAAAGATATGGTATAAATTACTGTTATTTTACTCAGATATATTGAGTATTATCCTGATAACATACACCAAAAGCAGTACCAGTATGTTTAGTTACATTTTGGCCCATCCTACAGTACTGTGTAAAAGTATAAGGACAAAGTGTAAAATCAGATTTCAGGCAACTTTCAAAGAACAGTTGAAGGTAAATCACAGATAAAATATCGAAATTTTATTGTTCATCACATTTAGTCAACAGAAATTTAGTGATAGTTCAACAAACAGTGAATATTTGTATCTCTTTTGCTTTAATAACTATGGAAAGTCTTTCAGGCTTTCTTACAAGATGTTTAATCACAGTGTCCTCTGGGATTTTAGTCAAAATATCTCTGATACACTCCCATATAGTTTCATTGGAAGTATAATATAATATAATAAAATATAATAACTTTTAAACAGTTGTGTGAAATAAAATAAAGAAAAATTGCAAATATACTTTAAGAATGTTATGTAACAAGCTAGAAACATAAAATCCCTCTGAATGCATTAATTAATATGAAAACTACATGTACTTTGGACTTCAAAGGTTTATTATATGCATTAATGATCTAATGATTTCATTTATAAATAATTTCAACCACACAATATGGTGAATGGATGGTGGATAATGTTATGTACACATTAGATAGAATGTGTTTGTTTTGTTACAGCAAAGCAGCATCAGGCCATCTTCTGTGTCCACCAAGGGGAATCAAAGCCATGATTTTAGCATTGTAAATTCAAACACCTCTGTCCTACTAGGGAACAGAAAATGAACACTTGTATAACAGCTGTTATGGAGTGAATACCTTTTCTAAGTTAGCATTCACAAACTTCATATTATAAAAACTCTTGTTATAACAAACTACTTACATCAATAGTATTCCAACCACTACTGTAGTTGTTGTATGCCAGTGAGCCTTATAAGCTGTTAAATGCAATGGTAGCCCACATCAAGATCTTATATCAAGATTAAAATAGCCTTCTCGTTTTCAAATTATAAACTTCTCTAAAAAAAGATTCCTAATTCTTTTAGCTTGTCAAATACATTAGACTACTGAAGGGTTTTCATTGTGTGTAAATAATCATACTTAAATAATTTTAAACCTTTACACCACTATTATTTTCCAATGGGATTCAAAACACGTTTATATATGGTGTCTTTATTGTTAACATTTGCAATAATTTTATTAAGATACAAATAATAGTTGATACTATGGAATAAGAACCAGAAACTCGTTTGATTAAGTAAGTGGTTCAAAAGTTGTATGAAGTTCAAAGTTAGAAAATTGAAAACAGATGTTTAATTTCAAAGAGAATGGCTGATATTTACCTGTAAAACAGAAGTATTTTGCAGTAAAAACTATTTTATGGTTAAGAAGGCTCCAATACAAACAAAGATACATTAACAAATCCACCATCATATCATATTATATACAGTTGGCGACTCGGGATGGCCAGGTGGGTTAAGGCATGGGACTTGTAATCTGAGGGTCTCGGAAGAGCAACGACTTAACATTACCTATTGCCAACCCTAGGTTAGTCTTTTATTGAACATGCTTGACCTTTCAGCCGTGGAGGCGTTATAATGTTACCGTCTATCCAACTATACGTTGGTAAAAGAGTAGCTCAAGAGTTTGCGTTGGGTGGTGATGGCTAGGACTGATAGTGCTTGCTTTGCACGAAATTCGAAACAAATATATACATATATAAAGTATATTTAGTACATGTGTATTTTTATCAAATCAACACTGAAATGGTGAATATTAAATTTGTATAAAATATGCAAATATTTGAGATTTAAGTAATAACATTCTATTGTGAAAATTATATGTATTTTATCCAAAAACGTCACAAGCATAAGCAAAATAAGTAACTGAACAATTTAAGAAATTTTTTCATCTTCATTAATATCAGACCCTTTGGCTTCCTATTAATGGCCAGTGATCCCAAAAGAATATATATATGTGTGTGTGTGTAAAATTGAATGCTTCAAATGAGTCATTAATGAGTTGTGTTATATGCCACAACAGCAGTTTCTTTGGAACTACATCATCAATCAAAAACTATAGCTTTAAGAACAAATATTTTATTCTCAATCTGCTTAATGTATTATTTCTATAGCTAATACTCTTAAGGTTACGTTTTAGGACCAAATGAAATGCAATTTAGATTTTAGAAAGGTGCTCATACTGATGTCCAAGCCTCAAATGGTACAGCGGTTTGTCTGCAGACTGTCATCACTAAAACCCGGGTTTTGAAGCCCAAGGTAGGCAGAGCACAGATGACCCATTGTGTGGCTGTGTGCTTAATTCTAAACAAACTGATGTCTTTCTATTTGAAATTTTGAGTAACTTACAAGTTATTGAACCACAAAACATTATGAACTCAAATAATAAATGAGCCATTTATCCCAATCTCATATACACTTTGAAGTACTTTAATTTATAGTTTGTAATTGCAATAATTAACTTACAAATACCGCCACTACCACCTTTGATCAACATCTGACGAAGAATTTTAGCTTCACACATTTCGTGGGCATGAGCGCCAGTTTTAGTTCTCATGCAATATTAAACATTACAGATTAAAATCACATTAATTGCTTACCTTAAGATCTGGAGACAACTATTGTGAAATGTTAACCTCGTAATATTGGTAGAATTACAAAATATTCCATTCTACTAACAATAACAAGAATATAAACATATGTACGCTCTTTAATTTTCTTAATATGACGAGAATATTCTTGCAGATTCGCTTGGCACTTTTTGGAATTGTAGAGGTCGCTCGATAACACATGTAGTAAATTACCCAGGTCACTGACAATTTACAAGCAAAATATTGCATTTAACATGTTGGGCTTAAAAGATATGATGCAGTAAAATGTTTATAGATTTATTTATGTGAAGTGATGCCCCCAAGGAAAATTCAAACAAATCAGGAAAGAAAATTTACAAGAAGAAAAAATTATCAAAGGGAAACTAATTTAAATTTTATTGTTGTGTACAAGGACATTGTAAATATTAACCAGTGCAATAATTGTACTTGTAAAAATGTACTGTAACTTGAATTTACTGTAGCTGCTAAGCCTAATGCTAGTCTGTGAGGGTTAATACGAAAACGAGTTAGTTAACCACATAATAAACAATTGTTCATTTTCATTACAAGTAGTGTCTTAAGAATTATGTAAGTAGATATGGACAACATTTTAAAATGAAATTATTAGTATATAACTCATAAGTAAGGAGTACATAAATTGTAAATTTACAATTTTTAGACTTCAAAGGCAATGGTGAAAAACGTGCTTTGAATTGTGGATCTATTGTAATCAGAAAAAGGTATTTCTAGTGGTTGAATGAGTCCTACAGGTTATTATGGTTTTATTCTTACTGTCACTTATACACCTGAAGCAACTAGTAAAGCTTCAAGAGCACTTAACAGGGCAAGTAGTTCTCTTTATAACTTAATTGTTTTAATGAGTCTTTATGTGCAAGTTTTAAACTGTGAAAAACTAGTTTTTCATTAAAAAAAAATTGAGCTACAAGACCAAAAAGAGCATGGGTAGATAACTGCACTTTGCAGTCACTTCTGATCACTTGTCAATTGGTTGATACCTTTACCAATAAGATAAAGATACAGATAAGGTTGATATAGGAAAAGAAGAAAGTGGCTTGTAAGTTCAAAGTGACAGTGTAGATGTAATGGTTCAGACTTAGAGGTCAAAATGGCATAAAAAGCAGGTGTGAGAGAGCTGCAAGGTAATTTAAAAGTATGAAGAAAGAGAAAAGGAAGGACTGATTCATCTGTTCCACTGGAGAGTGATGAAGATGAAATTCCTAGTAGTACTTCTGAGGATCCCATGGAATTTGTAACACTGAATGAATGATGCAGATAATCCAAGAACTGAAGAGTAAAAGCAAGACATTGTTGTGGTATTTCAACATGGCACAGGAGCAATGCCGATTCAATTTGGTATTGAATCCACAACAACATTAAACTTTCCAAATCAAGACGCTCTATGAAAAGCATCAAGTTTCAGTGGTCTTGAAAAGAGCAGTTGATTGCTTGCATTCTGCATGGCAGAATTAAGAATTCTTAGTACTATGTTACTTCCAGGAGATCCAGTTGATATTATGAACATGACTGGAAATACAATTAAATCTGATGATACAAAACTATTCTCATATGCCAATAATGTGCAACAAGTTTTGCCAGAAAAAGTTATACTTGCACTGATATGCTAGTCAATGATGTTTAAAGAAATGAAAGATAGATTGAAGAACAAACTTTTGAAATAGCTAGATGAGAATTATCCCACTGATATGAAAGTCGTGGCCTTTGTATCTACTCCGAAAACTAAAAGCAAGAATGAGAACAAATAGTCAATAACACAACATACACATCTTCCAAGTTTACTGCTGTGTACTATGGGAGTCAAAAACTTGCAATAGCATTACTAAATCTGCATATTTTGTTCATAAAACTTTGTAGGAGATTTTTGTTCAACCTGAAAACTCTTAAAAGTCAGTTTTAGCTCATTCTAGAATGATGTTATTTATTAAGGGCAGCCATTCTGCACAAATCCTGGGTGTCTGGCCTATGGAAGCAGTGTTAAAAATTTGCAAACAGTAAAAAAAGTTGATTTATTTATATAAACCAATTGTAATTTTAATGTATTTGAACAGAAACTAAAATAAATGAGTATCTTTATTGATGGTGGCACTATTTTTCTCTTTATCTATCTGAATTAGATTTACATGGCTTAGCTTTAGGTCAGACCACAAAATAACTTGTTGTTGCAATATTCATTGTTAAATTTCAAAATTTCTTAATCAGAATGAGAATTGATCCATTAGTTAGTTTCATGCAAAGTAATCAATTAATTTTATGAAAATAATCAAATTGTGTGTCCAGTTATTAGTCTTCAATGTTCAGTTATCAAAAATTAATATTTTTAGAGGCAGTTCACATCTTGCACAGAAAACTGTCTTCTTTATATCTGCTTTAGAAATTTCCATGCTACTTGTGAAGTTCTGCTGATTGTGTGAGTGACTAATTTCCTCACCCAGGTTGTGGAGTAATGATGGATTATATTCTTGTTGAGTAATTGTTTTTTTAGTTACATTGTGATGCTTTTTGTTTGGTGATATTGTTTTGTCTGGTGCACATGAGATGGTGTGTAAGGTATAGGTGAGACTTTTTCTTGTTTCTGTTTTTTAATAGTATTATTTGGCTAGTGTATGAAATCTGTTTTTGAAATAACCAAATGCTTTGTTGAGATCAGAAAATGACTGATTTGGGGTATATTCAGTGGTGATGCACACCAACACACACACACATCCTAAATAGATCAGATGTATATAAGTTGGGTGTGGTAAAGGCAAATTCTGGGTGTTCTTTATCTCATTTTACTGCTTTAATATCATGCTGAAAAGGTGTGGTCAGTTCTTATAAATTTCATGAGAAGACAATGCATTAGCATTCAAAATATTACAGTCCAACCCGGTATCCAAGGCTACCTTAACTTTTACCAGTGTTTGAAACTGCAGAATTTTCTGTTGACCTTTTAACATGTCTTTAACACTTTGTAATTTCATAATTATCATCAACATTGTCTGCAGGAACATAGAAAGAAAAACAGTATGAAAGGCTTTGTAAAATCATACTTCCATATCGTAATCTTATAAAATTTAAATTAATTTTAATTTCATATAAAATCAATTTCATAAAGTGTACTTTTCATCTTAACAGCTGTCACATTTTCTTTATTTTTAATCAACATATATCAGATAATTTGTTTTGAATATTTTAAAACTCTAATTATCTTTGTGATGCATAATTTGTTTACTTAATCAATGAAATAGTATGCCATGTTTATTAAAGTTATTGACACAAAGGTTCAAACAAATTGTTGGTAATAGAAGAGTAATCACACTCTACTCACATTACCTTAGGTAGATCAACAAGTAGGAAGAAAAAGAAGGAAATTGAGGACCTGAACTTGATATTCAAATCTGTAACAACACAGAAAGATGAGAAAGGTAAAATACTACTCTTTATATTATGAAATAGGTTTTTTCTGTCACCTTTCATTGCTTGTGTAGAATGAAGTTAATGGGAGATAACACTGCACAACAAACTTTTTACTTCTTGAACACTGTTGGGTGTTCCTTATAGATTTTTGGCTGCTGATCACGAAAATTACATCCACATTTGCCCATTACGTGCAGTTTCATTGAAATCTTTAGTTTTGCTATAATGGAAAAACATCAGGGCAACTGGAATTTGTGAATGCCTGTCATAATCAGCAAAACCTTTTCAGGAAGCAAAACATTTCAAAAAAATTGTTGTACATTATAATTTGTGTATTGAGTGAAAATGTTTATTATTTTAATTTTACCTGATACAAATACTAGATTAGACTAGCTTTCTCATAAGTTATTTATATGTAATTCAATTGAAAGTGTGAGCAAGAAATTCTGAAATTTGTATATTCCTATTGTTGTATGACTTTCAACATAACAAGTACGTGATATGTATCTCAGGACAACTGGTGACCAAAGGTCAATGTTTTGACCTTCTTAGGTCATCTCCAGATTAACGAAGGAGTTTGCAACAGTTGTCCTGAAATACATTTTTACTTCAAGTTGGTTTCTCCTCATCACGAAATACCTGATATATTGTTAATCACTTAACCTCCCCCTACATGTTGATTTGGCATGTTTTTGTAAACATATAAATACAAAAATTTTGATTTTTTTTCTTTTTTCCCATGATTGAATTTGCTTGTTTTGAAGTGGTGTAAAATGAGCAGGAGAATATGTCAATGTGAGGTTTAATAGCACTAAAAACTGAAGACTTTTAAGAATTACTACATAAGTGTCATTAATACAGATTATCTTTAGATACGTTAATGATCTGGCTGTATAAGTAGGTCATAAAGGTTTTTAAGATTTTATTTCTTAGAAATAGCAAATAATAACATAAGTTGAATCTTTCAGACTGAGTTATTCAAGAAAAAGTTAAAATACTTTCCAGAATTATTTTGGTTTTTATACCTTATGTATTATATACAAAATTGAAATACATCATGATGTATTCTACCATATTACTACTACTCTTGATATGTAGTCTTAAATGTGTTTAAAGGTAGAAATTCTTTGCTTTCTACTTTTAGAGATACATTTCCCCAACATAAGTGAAGAGGTTTTTAGCATTAGTCATATACAAAAGAATTTCTAAAGTGTGGAACATCAGGTTTACAATTTCACCCATTCAAACTTCTAAATATTTATTTTTCAGTATTTTTTTAAAGTCTTCATCAGTGAGAGTTATATATTTTCTTTTGGAGTGGTTGGAAAGAAATACAGTTTTATTACATGTGAGTTCCGCAGTTATAACACTTAGAGAGACATAAATCAGGTAGATAGTTGTGACTAACGAACAGTAATTGGCTTTATGAGTACAATGAAATTATTTTCGTAGCTAAAACTCATTCAAAACAAAAAGCATAAGCTATTATATTACTGTAACTTTATTAAATGTTATTTTTATACATTTTAAAAGTGCATATTGGTACATTTTATCTGTTTTTGTAACTTTAAAGAAATTAAAACTTATGTGACAAGTGTATGGTGCAAGTATTGTGTACATATTAAGCATGAATTCCTATACTGTACATATCTATCTTTAATATTAAATTAGCTTTCATAATTTGTGTCTTTTTCAACAGTTATGTCACTGATTTTCTTCGGGTGAATAAAAACAAGTGATAAAAGTCTGGTTAATGTAAATCACACACCACAACATTGAAGTGTTTTATCTTGTTAATCAACATGGCTACAGTTCAGTTACATTCATCTCTTGCAAAAAGGTTGTTGTTTTTTAATTAAGCACAAAGCTACACAATGGGCTATCTGTGCTCTGCCCACCACGGGTATTGAAACCCGATTTTTAGCATTGTATGTCTGCAGACATACAGCTGAGCCACTGGGAGGTGTACAGAAAGGTGATATAACTATTTTAATTTCAGGAGCTGATCCTAAATCTGTACTGTGTGTTTTATGAGTAAGGACAGTATAAGAAAGGTGACAAATGGAAGTTTTCCAACGATGATGTTGAAAGAAAGAGTGAAAAGAAGAGTATTAACGTAGACTTGAGAGATGAAGGTAATGTAGTTTATTTTTTTATCTATTATCTACTACAAACGTGAAGTGTGAAGGTCTTTTAAATCAACTGTACGGTTTTCTGTGTTTGTATTATTAGTGTTAAACTACTGAAGTGTTTTAAGAGTGTAAATGGCAATCTTCAGTTGTACCTGTTAGAAAATTAATGAAGATAAATTTAATTCTGCTAAGGGTTTATATCTTTCTTTTCAAACATAAAAAATTTAAATTCCATATTTTTTTATCAAGATTAATTTTTATCCAATAAATACTTTGGATTTCAATCAATTATTACATACTGCATTTGATAAACTAGAATAAACATGAGATGTCAGAGAAGAATATTCCTGCAGCTTTCAAATAGTCAGAAATAAAACCAAAACAACAAAAGAAACAATAAAAATTTCTGTCTTTGGTATTTTTCCTCTTTTTCCTGAGACTTACATAAAGATCATATGTTCACATTTATGAGAGCTCTGGGTATCTAATATGTTGTCAAAACTTGAAATTATGTACATGTATCATACCTTTGATGGTTGATGCTTTCAGCCAAGACTTTTTTCATATTTTTCTGAATGTCTATTTCATTCTTCATCTTGTTCCATTTGTCACGGCCTTTATATATAACACTCCTCATTGGGTCCAGTTGCTGGTTCCTCTTTGGTTTCCTCTTCTCTTCATTTGGCTTTGAAATCCCCTTATCCTCTGCCCTTTCTTGCTCCAACCTTATGTGGTGTCACCCTTTCTTCTTGTGTGGAATTTGTTTACTCCACTTCCTGGTGGGCTGGACTTTTGAATTGTTTAGCCTTCTTATCCTGTTCCTGCCATCTTTAAACTTTGTCACTGGAAGTTGCAAGTTCTTTATAGTTGGTCCATCTGCCATTTGCAACTCCAGGGTTGTCTTGATATTGTCTATATTTTGGCCTTTTTCATTTCACATGATTGTTCAATTACGGATTTTCAGTCTCTGCCATAACTGATTAGTGGACAAATTTGTCAATTACACATATCCTTTCTTGTTACCACCAGGTGTTTCTTTCCTCTGTTTTTTCCACTTTGTTTGGTCCTTCCTTCTTCACTAATCTCTTTGCCTGACTGAGACTTTCATGTAGTTTTATATGCTCTCACACATGTCATATTTGAAACATTAGCTTCTTGATATCTGTACCATCTTTCTCTTAAAGACATTTTTTTTCTCCTTTTCAACTGTGGTATCTTTCATTGGGATGTATATGTTATCAATTCTTTCCACACTCCTTTTCACCATGCTTATATCTCCTATCAGATCAAAGTTTTCTTTTCATTACTTCAGCTTATCAGGAAAGTGATCATTCTTTATCTCCTATCTCCTTTCCTTCTATCTTTTACCTCTATTCTTATTTGGATCTGGACAATCTGCTGTATCTGGTTTATGTATTATCAGATGGCACAAATGTCTTTTTTTTGTGGTTTCCATCACTGTTTTTATTCTTTATCTGGAGACCTATTGCTTCATACACTTACCAGATAGATCTGCCAGCTCCTTATGTTGATGTATTCTTACCTGGATATTGATACTTGCAGGCTTTATCTCAAATTTGTCATCTATCTTACTTTCTTATGTCTCTTTCATACCTTCAGGTTGACTTATGAATTAATCTAAACACATTCATTTTCATGAACAGTCTTCATGATTTGATAGTTTCATCTCCTTGTTCTTGATATTCTTCAATCTACACACAGTTTTTGAGAAAGATAAGTACACTGTTCTTTTTTATTATATTCTTTCACCAGCTGTTAATTTTGCCTCCCATAGTATGATTATTTCACACTAGGCTGTAGGTTATGGAAAATGCCCATACCCCATTTGTCCTGGTTCGAACAGTGCCTACTCTTGAGGAAGGGAGTTCTGGAAGACCACCTTAATTATCTTCATGGTATTAAACTTACTCATTTGCCCGATCAAGCCCGTACCATTTCATGGACTTTCACGGAAAAACTCAGTACCAAAGAAATAACTGACCACTTCTTTGGCTTGCATTTGCCAGCTTTTCAAAATAGTGTTTCACAGTCAACTCTTGCACTGTCTATAGGAAAAAAATATTTCCGGCAGATGTTTAATGGGGATCTGGGCATTTATTTGCATTTCCCAGATGTTAATTCCCACCCTCTCCCCATTCAAGTAGAATAAAGATGTCCTTGCCACTTACCAGTTCCTGACTGCTCAGATGGTGTATCTTGTAGAGTTCTTCAGTGATTATGTACAGCACAATACAAAATGGTGAAAAGTAGATTCATATCCCTTGTCAATGTTTATTCAGTTGAGTTAAGTGAGAGAGACACATGCATTTTAAATTCTGATCATGCTCTAATTAAACTTCATCCTTCACTGTCATCTCGTGTGTTTGCTTAGTTTGTGATGTTAAAATTCCACCCATGAAATTTCCTTTCTTTTATTTAAATCTCTTTTGTGAGTGGTAGTAGCATTATGAGGAAACATTTTATAGTTAGTACTCAAATCCTTTGAAGCCTAGTCATTTTATACATATCCAATTTAAGCCTAATCTTAGACTCTGTGTGATCATTTATTGCTGGACTCTCTTACAGTTTGGTTGGTGAGGTGTTCATTTTTGTCTGATGAAAACAAATGTCCCTGATGTTAGTCATTTTCAAGATGGAGACAATATTGAACAATGTTATCACATCAGTTCTGAAATTGTTAAGAAATAAAGTTCCTCGACTAGATAATATTTCCATAAGGAGTTTGAAGGATGTTAACATGGGAATACGTAAGCCACTTGATAATATTTTATGTTAGTTCTTGAATAGTGGGCAGGTTGGAAGATGGATAAGGATACCACACTTTTGAAGGGAAGAGATAAAAATTGTCCAGGTGATTACAAGCCTATTAGCCTTATATCAGTAGCATAAACATATTTTTGAAAGTATGATAAAATGTGTTTTCTAAGTTCAATGAACAAAATTTTAGATTCAGGTAGCCAACATTGTTTCAGTGAAGGACACATTGCTTTACAAATCTTATGACATTCTTTGAAGAGGCTACTGTTTTTGAAGATAAGGGTAAGAATGTACATTTAGTGTTTATGGATTTACTAAACATGTAACATCAGCTGGATCCTTTCTCAATGACTCTTCAATTTTAAATATATTCATAATCAACTAAATCATAAAGCCTTAATGGCCAGTTTTTATGTAATCTCGGTGTTCACAAAATCCCAACAACTGAAACCCACAAGATAGCCTAAGAACTTTATGTCCAAGATCCCAACCCATTGACACACACCCCTAGCAACCAATTAGTAACCCTTATAGAATTCACTATTACCAAAACTATCTACAAATAATGGGCATGAGTATGGAGAATCGCATTTCAACATTTTTATGACACAGATTGAATCACAAGCGATCAATTCAGCCTTCTATCTACCACGATACTGGTGCAGGAATGTTGATGATACAATTGCTAGATCTGCATCTACAGAACACATAGTTTTCTCAATCATGTTAACTCGATACACTCCAACAATAAGTTAGCCTGTGAACAGGAAAAAACTAACCAAATAGCATTTTTTAACCTCAAAACCACTAGAACTGATACACGATTCAAAACAGAAATCCACAGAACAACCACTCATACTGGATTATACGTTCCTGGGATTCAGCACGTGAAACAAAACAAGAACTCAACAAATTAAGAAAAGAAATAAACACAGCCACAAAACTATATTTGCCAGATAAAATTAACGATGAATTAGACAAAATAAAATAACACTTTTCCTCAAAAACCATGGAACAAATTATATACACTCACACATCTATACCAACAACAAACAAACAATAATAAATCCCAAGATACAACAAACTACAAAACCTTATAGTGCTGCATACCATGTGTCCCCGACATCAGCGAAAAAATAACCAACATTTCAAAAAAACTTAAAATGCAACGTTCCAGTAAACATAAAATTTATTCAAAAACCAGGTACGAAACTAAAGTCCATGCTATGTAAAAACTACACTGACAAATACAACACCAATATAATTTATAAAATACAATACAACAACTGCCCTGACTTCTATACTGGGGAAGTAAGCAGAAACAATGGAAACTAGATTCATAGAACACAAAAACATACTTTCACATGTTTTTGAACACTGCAAATCAAATAAACACAACAAAACCATAGAAAACACCCAGATATCAAATAGGGAAACAAATATAAACAAACACAAATTCAAATAAACCCTACTTATACAACAATGAAAACCAAAATTAAACGAATATGAAGGAACACATTTCTACGTATACTAATTAATAACTCCTACAGTCCCGTACGTGTTTATACTCTTGTCCACAAGAAATGTAAATCAACACTCACACTAAAACTCTCTCTTTTTTAATCTGATGGTGATCTACGAAAGTTGAAACATTGTTCTCTCCTTATCAATAAAATACCCATAACAGCCATTCTGAGATCAAATTTGCTCTTTGGAAAGAAAGATGGCTGGACTGAAGAAGGTAAAGGATTTTTTTTTTTTAATGGAGTTCAGTTAAATTTGATTGATGTCACAAGTAGGCATACCTCAGTGTTTGGATTTTTGCTGTTATACTGATTTACACAATAATATGGATCAAGTAATGATTAAATGATGCTTAAAATTGCTGATGGTGTTAACCCTAACCATACATTAGCCTATTTTGCATATGTTGCAACCTCTCTACATAATTACATTCAAAATCTACTTTGATATTAATGTATTACATTAAACCTAATGTCAAAACATAATTAAAAAATAAAAAAAAATTAATATTATACCTTATTTAAGTTCCTAATTTTATGTGGAAGTATCTTTAAAAAATTCTCAATGTTCCTTAGTTATAGAATCGATAATTTACTTTCTAAGTCTCTCTTTGTATTTAATTTATTGACCATTCCTTTCAGAAGTACACAATTTAATATAAGCTGCTTATTATAATATAATTATTATTTGAACAGAGTGAAATGTTTATAGCCTTCAATCTTTGTGTACAAGGCCATAAACTAGAAAATTGCTCACTTGACATACCAATCTGCCACATCCTCTATTTCACAAATTGCTGATAGTCCTTTGTAGCATAAAATACTACATTATATATAACGAATAAAAAGTTAAAGTTTAAATTCCATGTATTGTTTCCAAAACATACCTCTTCTCACACTACAGCTATTATGGACTGCCAGCATTTCTTCGTTTGTCTATCAAAGCATTGTTCTGATTATTTTCTTGCTTGCTCCATTCTTTTATATCACACTTAATTGCCCTAAGTGATATTTGTCTTGTTACACTCTTCATCTACATCAGTTGGTATCCTGGTTCTATATGTAAACATCTTAATCAGATAAAGTTACCACTTTTGCTTGACAGTATCACTAATGGGTTTCCCAGTGCTGTGATTTTTCGGAGATACTTTGAGCATTCTTCATGTCACTTGGTTGATCTTTTTAAAAGAAAAATTGATTATCAAACCAATTTTCAGTGACATTGAAAAATACATTTGGTTTGGTGTTTTTTGGAAGGTGAGGCTCTGAGGCTGCAATTATGGGTTCTTCTTGACATTCCGGAAAGAATTTAGAATAGTTTTTTTCCTGCACCTTCCTTTGGCCTGTTAGCTTTTCAGTCTCTTCATGGGACAGTGGTAAGTTAACTGATTTAAAACAATGGAATTTCAGGTTCAGTTCTCCAGATAGCCCAATGCTGGTTTGCTCAAACTTACCTAATTAAATGTTGTCCCAAACAATGGTAATAAATACAGTCTTCAAAAGAAATATACAAGCAGGCCACTTTCGGATAAGCTGCTTCAAAAGTGGTTTCTTCAATTGGTTCATTAAGGGTATGATGTTTTGGGTCTTTTCCCTAATTACTTTTGAGCCTGCACACCTTACTTGATGGCTGAAATGCCTGGAAGCAAACATTTAGTTTTTTTCTCCATCTATAACATTGTGTTTTATGCAAAGAGCTTTGCTACTCAGTTACCTGAAGGAACAGTTATGACTTATCCACCAAGGTTGTTGGAACTATGTGATTTAGCCTACAAACTGCTACATGAAAACTCATCCCAACGATTAAATAATGCATCTGTTTCTCAAACTTAGGGGTTCTAAGTGGAGTTTGTAGTTATCCTGAATAGGTCAATGGCCTCTGGTGGGATAGTGGAAAGTTTATTGATTTACAAGTCTTAAAATCCAATGTGTTTTTTTCCTGACAACAAACTGTTGGAAGGTTCTTAGGATCAGCAACTTCACTGAAGACAAGTTGAACTCATTGTAAGCATGCACACATGCTGTTACATTCATCTTTGTCATTGTTGATGTATCATGTTTCATTGCACTTACAAAAGATTATACATCTGTGCCTCTTCAAGGGTCCTGACCATCTGGCATTATCCTCTTCTTACATTGGTACCAAAATAGACTCTTTTCATATCCAAGGCTTCTGCTGCTTGGTCTGAATGCTGCCAGCAGCATCAGTGATCATTTTCTACCTTCAGGGTCTGTGGCAACTTAGCCCTGAGAATTTTTGGACATGTAGTAACCTTAACCAAGGATCTGTGGGAACTACATATCCTTAAATCAAGGTTAGTCACTTACTTTACACCTTCCTTGTCATTATCAATCAAACCTGTAGCATATCCGTTACCTGCAGATCTTCAGACTTTAGAACTTATGGCTATCAGAGTTTGGTTGGTGTTGGGGTAAGAAGAGTACTAGTTCTTTCAGGGCTTTATTTCCATCAATTATTGGTCCTAAGAAGACAAGAAATTGTGTGTCAGTTGTTAATCTTTTTCATCTGTATCAATACTTAGATTTTCTAAGGTACACAAGTTTGCTCATTCCTCATTCTGAGTTTACATTATTTTGCTGGGATTGTGGATGTCCAAGTTTTTGTAGTTGGTTCCCTTTTGCACATTACCACAGTGGTGGTACACAAAACTATCAGCATTTTTTGTGCACGAGGGTCAGGTGCTGCAGTTCGAGGTTTTTACCATCAGACTAGCATCAGTATCACATTGGTTCTATTGAATCATATAAGCTTTTTTCATCACCTTCATTGCTTAGCACTGGCACCATTGGATCGAAAGTGAAACAATTTGTAAGTAGGTCAAATGCATGTATGATGCTGAGATCTAGCATTGAAGCTCAGTATTATTGAACAAATTAACTTGTCATGGCACTGTGTTACTGATCTGCTTGAACTAGTATATCATCTTGGCACTGAACAGGTAAACAAGACAGATTGTTCTAACAAAATAGTTGATTGGTTGTTCCTGGTTTTGGCAAGGGATGCATTCCATTAGGATATGACAGATTTACAATTCTTGGCATTCTCTTCAATTGTCATGTTATCAAGTATTAGCAATGATTTGTTCCATTCCATTATTGGGTCCTGTTGATAGCACTAGATTTTCATCCTGCTCCTGTTTCTGCAGTACATTCATAAGTGGCTACTTCTTCAATTTCATCTTTAGTCACCTCTGTGGAGGCAGCATGATTTGACATGTTACACCCAGCTATCCAGGAGTTAAGCTACAGGTATGGAGGTTATGCAGTTCTTTGCATAGTACAAGCATTAATTTTTAAGGTTACTATGTGTCTTTCTCGGTTTTTGCTTTGTTCTGTGATTGGTATTTATCTAGAAAAATGACACACATTGACAATGGTGGATTGAGAAGAGATTGAATCCACTTCAGTCTTAAGTGCCAACCACAACATGTATTTCGATCTGGCTATTTGG
>VWRL01001182.1:0-58303 GCA_011833715.1 Carcinoscorpius rotundicauda
GTATTATAATGATATAGGTTAACAATCTGGTAACGACAATGAAACTAGGATTGAATGCTGTTAGTCTCAGCCTCAAATTTTGGACATGTTCACGTCGAACAATTCGTTTTCGTTCCATGTGTTCCACTTGTTTAGTACATCGGTGCAATCAACACTGTTAACAATCATCCTAAGGTCAGGATACACTTTGAACTTTTTCAGTAAAATTTTTGTTTTGTTGATGTCTTGTTCGAAGTGCTTGATCCAACTTTTACTCCACTAAACATGCTTTCCTTTATGACACGTGACTGGGCAATATGTTGTTACAATCAATCCAACAGCTCCTTTGTAAAACAGTGGTTGGTGATCACTAGGTACCTTTCCTATTTTCTTTCACTGCTAAATTACTGACGGCTATAGCAGATAGTCCCCGTGTAGCATTTAGTCAGATTCAAACAAACCAATAGTCTTTCCAGAGAAATCTGATAATCTAACGAATTTACCGAAGTTTGGTTTCATTCACTAAAATGGAGAAACTTTGGAATGATGTGTGAAAGATTGCATTCTAAAAGAAAGCAAATTTCAAAGTAGACTTTTTTAACTTTAATGCCCCATTTTTCAGATTCACAGCAAACTGGTGTTCGGGTTTTGAGTATAACAGACTTTACTCTCTTCACTCGTGAAAGATAGTTTCTGACGCCCCGGGTTATTACAATAAGTCAGCCCAAATACATATCCAGAAACACACACTCTCGTGAAACATGAACAAGCCATGAATAATGATAAATTCGGATGTTGTTAGTCAGGAAAAATCCCATGCGTATATGGTGTTAAACTAATCTGGAACTATACCATAATTTAAGAGTTATAAAAAAGCAATTATCTATCACCGTTTTGCCCTGTAGTTTTTGTTTTTTTAATCTATTTTTCTAACTAACAGCTTTTATTTAATCCTACCCCAATTTGGGAGCACCTTTCAGATGTTAGGTGCTCAACCCACGTATCAAATTTTAAACTTTAAGTAAAACATAATACTAAATGTATAGTAATAGTTTTACTCAGAAATATTTTAGTCTCTTTAGTTTTGTAACATTCATTCAGGAGACCTCACATTGAAGAATTTAAACCAATCCAGACTTTCATGTTTGTTTAAATGTGAACTCTGACGAGTTTCTCCAGTAAATCAGTTTCATATTTGTTAACATGTAAACTGACGAGTTTCTCCAGTACACAATCTACCTATTGATTTCCAACTCCTAATTCTAAATCATATGATTGTATTTGTTAACTAATTATCATTTCTTTACATACTAATTACTCATGTCTCGTTTTTTGTACAATTTTCTTAGTAGTTTACTGACAACAATCTTTTTTATTTTCTCTTGTATGATATTACAGAATTGATCTGCACAACAACCAATCAAGGCCAGCTTTGAAAGTAGCTTCAGACAATATTTGAATGTGATTGGACAGAGAACATTATTTACCACTTGTTTTATATACACCGTGAACAGTGGTGTCTGACCGTCCGTTCATCTCCTTCTGTTTATGACGGAGTCACTTCTCACGCTGAGTTTGAAATACAGTATGAAGCAACTGTAGAACAGGTGTGAATATTTTTGACAACAAACAAGATATTCTACACTGACTTGTTATGAATTAATAACATTGTCATTCAGTGAAACCGAACACCAATAGTGTTGATAACGTCAATGAAATTGAAGACTTACACTGTTGAAACATTCAGTGAAAGTGATGGCAAATATTGTTGAAAAAGACAGTTAAATTAAAGACCAATGCCGTTCAAACAGAGTGAAACTGAAAACCAACACCATTGAAACAATCATTGAAATAGAAGACCAGTAGTGTTAAAATATAAAGTGAAAATAAAGATCAACACTGTTGAAACAGACCAAAAATGTAGAATACACTGTTGAAACAGAATGAAATTCAAAACACTTGTTGTTGAAACATACAGTGAAACAGGAGACCAACAGTACTGAAACAGTGAAGTTTAAGAGAAACAATATTAAAGAGTCAGTGAAACTAAAGACCAACAATGTTGAAACAGAAGTGAAAGTGAAGACCAACAGTATACAAGCGAACAGTAAACTTTATGACCAACAGTGTTGAAGTGGCCAGTGAAACTTCAGACCAATAGTGTTAAAGCATACAGTGATGTCAAAGACCAACAGTGTGAAAACACACAGTGAAATTGAAGACTTAAACTGGTGAAATATTCAATGATATTGAAGATCAACACTGTGAACTTGATGACTCACTCTATTGAAAGAGTAATTCAAAGTGAAAACCAGTTGTGTTATAAGAGACGTTGAAATACACAGTCAAGTTAAAGACTAACACTGTTGAAAAACAGATATCGAAACAACTGAAAATCAGCACTGCTGAAACTGACCGTGAAATTGAAGATCTCCACTGTTGAAAGTGGAGTGCAAGTGAAGAACAGTTTTGAAACAGACCGTGAAATTAAAAACAAATACTACTGTAACAACCATTGTAAGTGAAGACCAACACTTTTGAAACACAGTGAGATTGAACACCAACCCTGTGCACAGCGTCAGTGAAAGCGAAGACCAATAGTGTTAATAAAGCTAATAAAATTTAAGATGTACACTGTTGAAACATACCGGGCAATTGAAGACCAATACTGTTGACATCGAACACCAGTAGTGTTAAATAATAGTGAAAGTGAAGATCAACACTGTTGAAGCAGACTGAAAATTAACACTACACTGTTGAAACAGAGTGAAATTGAAGACCGTATTGAAACACATAGTGAAACAGAAGAACAATAGTGTTGAAAGAGACTGTGAACTTGAAGACCAACAGAGTTGAAACGATCGGTGAAAGTGAAGACCAACATTGTGAACACAGTTAAATTCAAGATTAATAGTGTTGAAAGAGAAGCTAAAGTGAAGACCGAAAGTGTGAAAACACAGTGAAATTGAATACCAAGTATTAAAACAGACATTGAAAATATAGACCAATAATTTTGAGGCAGTCAATAAAACTGAATAACAACAATGTTAAAACAGAAGTGATAGGGAAGACCAACAGTGTGCAAACAAACAGTAAAATTGAATACCAGTAACATTAAAATATACAGTGAAATTGTATGACAACAGTGTTGAAACAGCCAATGAAACTGCAAACAAATAGTGTTCAAACAGTCAGTGAAAGTAAAGACCAATAGTATTGAAAGAGACTGTAAACTTGAAGGCAGACATTTTGAAAACAGTCAGTGGAAGTTACCACCAATAGTGTTGAAATGGAAATTAAAGTGAAAACCAAGATTGTGAAAGCAGACAGTGAAACATTTGATCAAGTGTTGAAACAGACTGTAAAACTGAACATCAATACTGTTAAAACAGTGAGTGAAATTGAAGAAACACACTGTCAAGATAAAGACCAACACTGTTCAGAATCAGATTTTGAAACTGACTGTAAAATTGAAGATCTTCACTGTTGAAACAGACCGTGAAGTTGAAGTCCTACACTACTGAAACAATCATTGAAAGTGTTAAATTATAGTGAAAGTGAAGATCAATATTGTTGAAGCAGACTGAAAATTAAGACTGCACTATCAAAACAGAGTGAAAGTGAAGACCAACACTGTACAAACGGATAGTAAAACTGTAGAACAGCACTATTGAAACAGACAGTAATCTTTAAGACCAACAGTGTTAAAACAACACTGTTTACACTCAGTGAAATTAACACCAAAACAGTGCAAACTGTCAGTGAAACCAAAGACCAATAGTGTTAATATAATTAGTAAAATTGAAGACGTACACTGTTGAAACATGCAGTGCAAGTGAAGACCAACACTGTTGACACATACCGTAAAACTGAAGAACAATACTATTAAAAGACAGTGAAATTGAAAAACTTGTTTTGAAACAGCCAGTGAAACTATGGACAAATAGTGTTCAAACAGTCAGTGAAGGTGAAGACTAATACTGTTGAAGCAGCTAATTAAACTGAAGACCAACAATGTGAAAACAGTCAGTGGAAGTCAACACCAATAGTGTTGAAATGGAAGAGAAAATGAAGACCAGTAGTGTTGAATGTGACAGTAAAATTGAAGATCAACAATGTTGGAACAGTCAGTGAAAGTAAAGACGAACAGTTTGAACACAGTTAGTGGAATTGAAGACCAACAGTGTAAGAACAGACAGTCAAACGAAAGAACAATATTGTTGAAACACACTGTAAGAGGGAAGACCAACAGTGTTGAAACAGCCATTGAAACTGCAGTCAAGTAGTGTCAAAATAAACTGTGAAGTTGAATACCAACGTTGTTGAAACAGTTAGTAAAAGTGAAGACCAATAGTGTTGAATATTAGAAGTTTTCTTTTGCATAGAACGTTATATTTTTGTTATTTTATTTACCCTATCACTGAACAGGGCTCATCCAGTTAACTGACTTTGTAATCACCATACAAAATAAATATAAATTATCCTTTTTTCTTCTTTCTAGAATGATGCATAAAATTATAGTTATCATAAACAGCCTCAGACTTGTAACACTTTGCATCTCATTTTCTTTCATTTCATTATTTTACTGCTGTTTGAACCATATAACTAATAAACCTGTACAACAAGTTAGAAATCACCTGATGGCCTAGTGCGTTAAGGTGTGCACTTCGTAATCTAAGGGTCGCGGGTTCGCGCCTGAGTCGCGCCAAACATGCTCGCCCTCCCAGCCATGGGGGCATTATTATGTGACGGTCAATCCCACTTTTCGTTGGTAAAAGAGTAGCCCAAGAGTTGGTGGTGGGTGGTGATAACTAGCTGCCTTCCCTCTAGTCTTACACTGCTAAATTAGGGACGGCTAGCACAGATAGCCCTCGAGTAGCTTTGTGCAAAATTCTGAAACAAACAAACAAACAAATCACCTGGTCATTATACACATAAATATAGTTCAAATTATGGTGCAGAATAGCTTCTTGCTTGCATCCTTCTTGCATAAATTAATCAATTATTTTTTTTTTCATTGATATTCCTGTATTCAAACAATTTTATAATTTTTACATTTTAGACACTCTTATAACAACAAGTAAAAAATACAGCAGAAATGAAGAAATTTACTATTTGTGGATCTTGTATATTTTGCAGTCAAACTTGAAGTATCTTTAAATGTTGACCATAATTTTGAATAGGAATGTTTTTAGTACTTTCCTGAATGTATATTTTAATATATTTTAAATAAAAAAGGGCATTGTGTGTCGGTTAGATATAAATAATCTGAGTAAAACAAGGTAATTGCTGGCTATAAAATTATATTGTCTAGGCAGTATTTATAATAAAAGTTTGTAATTGCATTAAAAGTATTAAAACTGAAGAGTTGAAATAGGGTTAAAAAGATTATCTGATTTGTGAAATTTGGAGCAAAAATGTGTTATAAAGAAAAGTGAAGACTGACAATTTAAATATTTCATTTTGAAATTAAGAAATTAAAGCTTATGTTAAAATCTCATTTGATGACCATTGTTTTCAAATAACTACATGTAATTCCTGCCACCATTGTATAATACCATATGTATTGCCAAAGAAGGATTATGAGCTCCTTGTGCTGAGGGTGAAACCTTACACATGATAGACTGAGTTGGCATAAAGAATATACTTTTGGTTATGTAATTACCTTTCATGACGGAGATTGGAGATGAATTGTTTCTTTTAAACAATGTATTATAATGAAATCTTTTTGAAATTTCAAAGCTACAAATTTGTACAAATATTACATACACACACACACATATGTAAATAATAAAATATTCTAGATGGTCTTACTTCCTCACCAACAAAGCTCTCTCCATATTTTAGTTTACCCTGTAAGCATTGCTAAAACTTTTTGTTTTGCACAGCAGTCTTCTGTACCCCAACAGTTTTGCACACCTTCAGAACATGAGCTGGTCATGTGACTACCCTAACCAATCCTACTGCACCATCTGTGCTGGAACAGCTAGCTCACTGTATTGTTCTACCACAACTTACACTTTCTTGATCAGCATTCTACAGGGTGGCCTGTAAGTCCCTACCCATCCATATATCTGTGTGCTGTCCTTCACTCATGTACCCACGTACTTGTCACAATACGCTCTTCAAGTGTAAATGGACTTACATCGGCCATATATCTCTAAAAAATAAACAAATTAATAATACATGCATAATTGAATATAACATAATAACATATGAATGTGTAGGGACTTACGGGTCACCCTGTAGTGTATAGATGTGTGTTTTTAATTTGTACATGTGACTACAAAATTTAGATTTGCTTAATCACCAATTTTTATCAGTTTTAACTTCCCGTGTTTAATTTATGCTGTTTTTACTCATTTGTTTTAGAAATAATTCCATTTTCCAAATTCTAATTTTTCATATATATATGAAATTTATTATGGCAGGTGATGAATTTCCATCCATAGTAGCCATGGTTTTGACACAGTTCTCGGGGTTGATGATGTCTGTTGGGGAAAAACAGGCTTTGATTTTTGTAGGAAGGTTCTAACTACTGTGTGTGGAGACTTCTTTCTGTTGCACTTTCCTACATTTTATATACCTTCATGTAATCTCTTGGGTAAGGTATTGTTATTCTTCCTAGAAGGTCTGTGGTAAGTTTTACTCCCTCCTAATAGGTATATTCACATTTAGAATGTCATTTTAGCTTTTGGATTGATCTAATTTTCCCATTCTTTTAGTTTGCTCCTTTATGTTTCATATGTTCAGTATTTGTTAAGTTAGATTATTATAGTTCTTTTATCATCTCAGATACTTTAGTTTCAGTTTGTTTTGTTTCATTATTACATTGTTTTTGTTTATTTTTCTATACATGTCCAAGTTATGCAGGATCATTACTGTTTGGGTAATTATAACTTTGACCACTTTTGTGGGCATGTTGGCTCATTATTTGTACTTCCTTTCATTGTTAATGTTTGCAAGTTGCTTTTTCTTTACTACCAGTTGTGTCTAATTTGTGATTGGATTTGAGTTTTAAAAATAATTGTTATTATCAATTGGTTCCCTCTTTCTTCTTATGTTCTTAAGGATAGGTTTTACTTTTGTGTTCTTTGTATTTTTTGAGTGGACTAACAAATTTGATGTTTATTTATCTTTTCCTTCTAAGTTCATTTAGTGGTTTTGTACTTTAGGTGTTGCTTATTATTTTTTGTTTTAAGTCCATTTTCATAGTTTTATAGGTTTGTTATTTTTCTGGACAACTGTGGTCTGTGGAGTAAAGCAGATAAGGATTTTTGCCTTTCCCTACTGACTCATGGTTCCTATAATTAGGGTATTTCTGTACAGGGAATTGCAGACACCCATAGCACTGTATCTGCTGTGTCATTCCTCTGGACTCCCCAACATGTATTTTATTCCCTTTTCTTCTAGTGGAGTAGAGGAGTCCTTTCCACTTCCAGTTCCCAGTTGTTGGAGTGGTGGACCAAGGAAGATTCCTCCTGAGTAGTTTTTGTACAATAAACTAAAATTGAATTTGCAGATTATGTGTACCCACTCAACAACAAGAGGGCAAGCATTGTTATTCTTACTGTGATACTTAACAATGATACACTGAAATATAACAATCAAGATCCAAGGAAACTTCCCCTGAACATTTTTGCTCAGGCTGACTGCACTTGACATAATCTGTCTTAACCCAAGACACTTCATCTGCATGTTTTTATACCAGCACTTGACCAGATCATATTTATACCAAAGGTGCTACCTCATGGTTGTTACCAGGGTAGACCAATTTTGTTCATCAAATAGTTCTCATGCAAAGCACTTCCACTGGAAGATTTTTGCCTGGATGGACTGCACTTGGCATAATCCAACATATCTTAAGGTGCTTTCCATGGATATCTTTCCCTGTAGACCACAGTATTGTATATCTAAGGTGATTCTCTGGGCAGACTACACTTGTTGATCAAATTATTCTCATGCATGGTGCTTCCATTGGATGTTTTTTGTCTAGATGGATTGTCATTATCTAACATATCCTAAGATGATTTCTCTAGATGGTTTTCCTGGTGGATTACTCTTAACCATAATATTTTACCTCGAAGACAATTCCCTGGATGTTTTCTACATGAGCATACTGCACTTGTTGATCCTGCAAACTCTTGTAAAGTTCTTCCACTGGATGTTTTTGCCCAGATGTACTTCACTTAGCATTATTTGTTGTATTCCAAGACACTTCCCCTGGACATATTCTGTCTGGGCAGACTGTACTTGGTCTGTTCATGTCCCCTTTACTCATAGCCTCTCTTGTACCTTTATATGTTTCACTGTCATTATGTTTGGTACTTTGGTTTGCTGCATAAGTAACATAAGTAGGATAAGCATGCTGACAATGAGCTAGTTATGACAGTTCTCTTGATCACACTCATATATACATGTATTTATATTTATATGTATCCTCATAACACAGCTGACCATCAAAGATATTTTCTCTGGCTGTTTAGCCTGGATGGACTGCAGTTATTGCTCACTATATCTGATACAAAGCATTTTGACTAGATAAGCTGGAATTGTTGCTCACAGTATCTCATATGAGGTGTTTCAACTGGACAGGTTGCACTTGTCACAATTCAGTGTAACCTGAAGATGTACAATTGGCACTTATATGAGTTGTTGTCACTTCCACACTAGATATGTCAACTTTGTTATGGTATTCAAGTCTTGTTCTCCAACACTTATACTAATTTGATACAGTATGTCTTTCCCCATGCAAGTGTTCTTTACCCAGTAAAGAACACACCCATTTGAGAAATAGTTCAAAACTACACACATGTGACTTCTGTTTTTAATTTTGCACACCAGTTCTTTCAGTGTGATTACTTTCTGCTTGATTTTGTGTTTTTGCATGTTCATCTGCCCCTCTAGTTTTTCAAAGTGGGGTGAGAAGAAGTAAGACCATTTCATAAATTAACATTTTCTAGTCCTGACAATGTATTTTGATTCATACTTGTCTCACTTCAACCACTTCCTTCCCCACTGATTTACTAGTATTTCTGGTTTGAATACAACAGTTATTGAAAGTGAGGATTATGCAAGAATAGACTGCATTAGCTGTGCTGGTACAGTAGGATTGTTGGAAGGTAGTTCCATGATCAGTTCGTGTTTTAAAAGACTGATGAGTTAGGTAAAAAGTATTTTTTTGGCAATGTTTAGAGAGAAAATCAAGACTGAAACAGCTTTGAGGTGAGAAGAGGTAAATATTTATCTGAGATATGGTTTCAGTCTAAAAGTGTTAACTTTTATTTGAACAAGTTGTACGATTCATAAAAATATTTCTGAAGTTTGAAATTATTTTATCTGGTAGTTGTTTTTTTGCAATAAAATAAGACAAACCATTAAATAAATGTACTCAGGTTTCACAGTTTACTGTGTTAGGATTGTGCTTAAAATTCTATAATTAAAATAAAAATATACAGAAAAACTACTTGTATATTTAACAACTGAATTACTAAGTTTGGGGATTAGGCTCAGTTTCAAACCTTGAACATGGACTAGAAATAACTTTTAGTAACATTCAGTTATTTGTAAAATATGTATGCATTAACTTGATGTTATCGTAAATATAATTAAATTAGAAATTGATCAGCATATCACAAGAAATTGGTATGGAATTAATATCAACTTATGATTAAAGCAAGTCTTTTACATAGATAAGAAATAAAAACATTCCACGTTATGAGCATAGGTCACTAAATACGTGTTCAGACCGTATTACTTTTATGATTATTGATTAAATATTTTTTTGTATTCAATAAATACAACTATGCATTTACAAAAATTAAAAACACTATTTGATGTATGCCAATCATTTTTTTCACCATTTATTTTGCAATAATGAATATTTATAACTTGATATTTAATGAAAAATATACATTTCACAACCAAATTCCTAAAGATAGAAAAAGTATTGTTATTTACAAATCACATTTACTCCTGTTTTATCTTATTTTACTTAAAACATTTTATCAATCTTATACAAGTTTTGTTTTTAAGGTAACTTTAGCATTTATATTCCAGAAACTATATTATTCACTGCATTAAGCAATAAATCACTTAAACCAAACTTAATAACATGCTTTGAACAAAATAACAAAGTTAAAACATCAGGTTCAATAGAATGTGTTGTTTTAACTATTAACAAAAAGTGTTCAGCTGTAGGAAAGAAAGTAATAAATAAATGAAGAGCACTTAGTAAAACAATCTTGAATTTATCTTTCAGAAGAATCTGGGAGACACAAGTCACTGTCAATGTTCAGTTACACACACTACAGTTAAATTTCAGACATTGTAACTTTATAGGGTTTCTACTTATTACACATTGGTTATTCCACATCCAATACTTCATCATAATGAACACCATGTTGGTACAAAATACCACAAACAACAACGATACCAACAATTACTGATATAATTATCTACATGATATTTTAATCAACACAATCTGTCCTGATTTTTCTCAATACATTTTGAAACATTGACAATAACTAACAAAGCAAATATATAATTTTTACATATATCAATACATTTATAATTCTTATTAGCTATAAGCTTCATTCAAGCTTTTTAGTATCTGTAAAAAAATTTGCAAACTGCCTTTCACAGACAGACCTTTCTTTTAACATTTTCAATGTCAATTTTTTTCTGAAAATGAAATATTTGTGGTTTCATTAAACAAGTCTGAACATCTTTTTTTTAAATTAATAATCATTAAATACAAATTAATTATTATTACAGTTAATAATAATGGTTTTTAACAATATCTTACTTTAACAGCTAATTTATATTATGTTCTAACTTCATATTATTATAACATATACTTTTTAAAATTTTGTCAACAATTCTCTTATTAAAATAGATGCTTCATATTAAACCTTAACTATAACTTTCTGACTTCAACAGACACTTGAATTAAATTTAAGGCATAACTCCTTACTATAACAGTTACTTTATTAATGTAATACATACTTGACATTGAGTTCATCTCCTTACCATATAGGTTTGCTTTTCTTCTGTTCACTCCATGAAGATTAGTTAACAATGTTAATTCTACATTTGCTTGCAGGATAAGGGTCTCAGCTGTTAGGTCCAGATATAAATCACAGTTCTGCAACTGCAAAGAAAGTTTACAAAGACTAAATTTTTAAATGTTCCAATGCCCTCAAATTTTATGATAAATGTATCTCATACACATTAGCATTGACATAGACAAAATTTAAAAGTAACATTTATATGTATTAATTCTTCAATTATATTTCTTAACAGAGCTAGCACTGGTGGGAGGGGGCTAAAATAGTTCTCCAACCCCAAAGCTACTGCTGTCCACAAATTTAGTTTTACCATGATTTCATATTTAATCCCAGTATATGTCTCACTGCCTCCCTTTCCAGTTAAGAAAAATCTGGAACTGGGACTGATTCTTCATAATTAATTAACTTTTCTAGAACTTGACTTAAAACTTCACATTCAATGAAGTTCACCATTTACAATGATTGTAAACTGACTCATTAAACACCTGATGTCCTTTCTTTAACACAATATCCATAGGCAGTTTTGTTCATTATTTCATTCACTTTTCATAAAATATTTTAAATGAGGTATTTATTTCATGTTTTTAACCATAAAAGCAAATTAATGTGTGTATTTTTCAAACTTTTGGTTTGAGTTTAAATGTGTATTTTTATTTCCTCCAAAACTATAAAAGCATTTTAAAATCAATTTTCAATTTCCCAGCTACAAAAAGAAACAAAACTGTTCACTGATGTGTCAACACTAACAATCAAGTTTGCTTGTATTAATCAAAAAAGAGAGAGAGATGAAAATTGTCTTTTTTTTGGATAAAGAGAATCCTTCCAACATCCTTGTGATACCACAGCCTGTAATGTGGAGAGAGAAATAAAAATATATAAATGTTTCACTGTACAACTTTTTTTTTCTCTGAATAAACAAACTATGATATCAAATGATATTGATGAACTGGATAAAACACATACTGTTTAATTAAGCAACATTCCTTAATAACATTTCTAAAAAAATCCTTAAGAGATAAAATAGCATGCAAACAAGACCTCATGCTTTGATAACAGATGAAATATTAATACCTCGCTATCTTCTCGAAGAAATAGATCACATGCTGCCTCATCTTCACCCATCTAGCCTTCTTCAGGCAAGTCTGGGTTGAATGTAAACATCTCTCGTCCACAGAGCTGTTTGAAGACTCATAACTATGAAGATTCTAGTTTACTCTTCAGATCAACATACTTAACAATTAAAAGAATAAACTGGACAAGTTTAAATGTGCTCTATGACCACACTCATTAATAATGCATTTTGTACTATATAATGTTAAAATTTTACATCAAGTTGTCTTGTTATTTTTAAGGTTAGCTTACCTCTTCTTATGCAAAGTACAAGCTATGTTGAAAATAAATATATTATTATTTATATAACAGCAATGATCAGTAATTTCAAGAATGATTTAACAAACTGTTGATCACTTACTTCTCATGTCAATCAATCAATATTTACAATAGATTATACAGTATGATGATAACATATATTTCATTGAATTTAGGGGTGACCAGTAGAGTTCATCTATTATAATTACACCAAGATGATGGTCAGCAAACTTTAACTTACTAATAATACTCATCATATGATGACAGTCACACAGTTTTACAATACTTACACCAATGTGATGGTCAACAAACTTTAACTTACTAATAATACTCATCATATGGTGACAGTCACACAGTTTTACAATACTTACACCAATGTGATGGTCAACAAACTTTAACTTACTAATAATACTCATCATATGGTGACAGTCACACAGTTTTACAATACTTACACCAATGTGATGGTCAACAAACTTTAACTTACTAATAATACTCATCATATGGTGACAGTCACACAGTTTTACAATACTTACACCAATGTGATGGTCAACAAACTTTAACTTACTAATAATACTCATCATATGGTGACAGTCACACAGTTTTACAATACTTACACCAAGATGATGGTCAACAAACTTTAACTTACTAATAATACTCATCATATGATGACAGTCACACAGTTTTACAATACTTACACCAATGTGATGGTCAACAAACTTTAACTTACTAATAATACTCATCATATGGTGACAGTCACACAGTTTTACAATACTTACACCAAGATGATGGTCAACAAACTTTAACTTACTAATAATACTCATCATATGATGACAGTCACACAGTTTTACAATACTTACACCAATGTGATGACCAGCTTTAAACTCTGCTTTTTTCCTGTCCTGTTCCACTTGAGCTTTTTCCTTCTTCTCTGTTGTCTACAAAGCAAAATAATGTTGTTGTTTTGTGTTGATACTATGCTTACAAAATATATTTTAATTAAATATTGAAGATATATGCAATTAGACAAAAATAAAATTTTTTGTACACAATGTCTTTTATACTTTATATATATGTATGTACTTATTTCCAAAATTTATATATTAATTGTTACAATTTACACACATTTTCATTATAAGAATGTAATAAAGATCTAAATTGTTATAAGTCAATAAAGTCTAGTGTAAAAAGAATCTAAATAACTTAAAACAATACCAACTTATGTACATTTATTTGAAAATATTTTTAAAGTATACTATCCTTCATAAACATGAAAAAGGGGAAGACAAGAGTACAAAATATGAAATTCAATAAGTAAACTTGTATTGAAGTGTGGATAGACATAAAACAAAACACTTTTTCTTTTTCCAAGCCAAAAATGTTTAAAATGAAATTCTTGTCAAGTTAGACCTAAGAACTGCTCTCTTGAAGTACACAGAATGTAATGACACAATTGTAAAAATTAGATATAATATTATAAAGCACACAGAGAACATAATTTTATAAATTACATAGAGCAAGATGTAATGTTATTAATGCATACAGATAACGATTTATGTGCAGGAAATATAACTTTATAAAATTATGATATTATTCAATAATAATGTAATAACAAAGTATTCAGAGAAAACTTGTATCTAAACTTTACACTAACATGAATATAAGACTGTTTAGTGCAGGTAGTGTTACTTATTAATTTACTTTGTAACTCACTGGTGTTGAGACTATTGAACACTGTGTTTACAATCCACTGATGTCAAGACTGTGATACATGTATAAATAACTAGAACTAGATGAATGAACAAAGAGTAAAAGTCACGAGAGAGAACTTCTGTCACAGAAAAGTTAAACTTTGTAATGTTAACTGTTGTGGGAGTGAATGGTTGGTAGGTTAGGGTGACATTTAAAGTTTGAAAGAGATAAGGAGAATAATATGTCTCATAAAAGGGTGTTCTAAACCAACTGAACCCACATATGTGGACTCCAACAAAAGAAAGATGATAATATAAAGTACAAAAAACAGAATAACACTGAAAGTTAAGGATACAACCATAGTAGCTCATGTGATATCATGATACTACTGTGATTAAAAAAAATAAAAGTTTTGCTAGTTAACTGAATTATAAAACAATTGAATTGGCTTAAGTGGACTTTGGACAATAAAAAGAAAACCGTATAGTGTCTGAGATACAAATATTATTTCTATAGTGTAAATAATTTTGTACATACATTTAACTTGTTTCAAACATATATTATTTTAAAAAACAAGTGGAGTACATGTTGTTCATTTTTTTATCAATTTCACTGCCAGCAAGTCACAGACACCTACTGTAGAAAATTTCGTGGCCCAACAAACCTATAAATTTACATGACTATTAAGTAAGTGTACAACATTTGATAAACCACAGCCATGATTACACAGTGGTAAGTTGTGGTAGAAGAAAATGAGAAGGACAGTAGAAATAAATAGACCATTATGTGTACAACTATAGTAAAAGTGCAAATAGCATGGAGATTACATCACATGTAACCATGTCAAATTTTGATAAATGAATGGAAAGAGGAAAGATATCTTCATGGATAGACCAGGAATGATAGGCCTTGTGCAACACAACAACAACATGGCATCCAGCTAAAGTGAAGCCCTTTCAGATGTTTTATGCAATGAAATACCTTACAAAGCAGGAACCTGAGGCAATGTTAGAAGCTGGTATTGTTAAGCCTTCAAATTTAGCCTACAATTTACCAGTTTTAATCACAAAAGTTAGAGACAGGTTAACTGTTTCTAAATAAATTTCCAAAAGCTGAATCTTGTGATGAAGTTCAACTCTGAACCTTTGGACAACTAGAAACTATCAGGTCAGGTTTTCTTCAAAGATCAACTTCAGTAAAGGTTATTGCCAAATCCTAATGAAGACAGGATTTACAGAGAAGACAGCATTTGTAATACTAGATGGATGTTACCAATTTCAGTAGGTGCCAAGTCAACTCGGTAGAAACTTTCAACTGCATGATATGGAGGATGCTGTGCAACACAACCAATATCAAGCACTATGCAGATGCCATCCTGACACATACTGTGAAATGGGAAGACTACATGAAGAAATGTAGAAAGCTGTTACAACATATGATAGCAGCAGGTCTCACCATCAGACCATCCAAGTGCTACACCTCATATTATGTGCTCGGTCTGAAAGACAGTCATGGAAAAGAAAGTATTCCAAATACAAGATACACTAGCTCTGACTAAAAAGCAACAAGTCAGATCCTTTCTGGATTTATTTTGATATTACAGGAAATTCATCCCAAACTATACTGAAATTAGTGCACCATTGACTAACCTGACCAAGAAAGGCTGACCGAACAAAGTAATGTAGAAATGACGACACCTGGTTGCATTCCAGCTTCAACAAACCATTCACTGTTTAGGCTGATGCTTCAGTCTTTGAAATTGGGAAAGTGCTCTTACAATAATATAGAGATGGACTGTTTCCAGTAATACATACAAGTGAAAAGTTGTTAACTAGTGAGAACTACTCTGTTTCTGAATCAGCATGTCTAGCCATCATACTTACCATTACCAGAACTACCTGTACAGGAAGGAGTTCATCATCTGGAAAGACCATTACCAACTGTGTTTGGGATCCTAGAGTGAAAGGATGAATCAAGCAGTATGAAAGAAGGGCAATACAATTTGAGAAAGTGTCCACTGAGAAAAAAAAAAAAAGACAATCCCACACGTGAACAATAAAGGACAACATTCCCAGATGAAAAAGTAATAAAGTTGGAAAAAGAGGAAACCAAGAAAGAGCTGGTCAATAATGTGCTATCAACAGAACTTGACAAAGGGTGTTATGTAACTTCAACAAGACATAGAGAGGGAGAGGGTGGAGATGGCAGGGAACACATACAGAAATGAATAGCACAAGCAAGATGGTGTATACAGCCAGACTGTTCGTCATGTGACCACCAGATCAAAAGAGCTCAGGTAATCAGATATTCCATAATTTGCAAACAAAGTGAAAATGGATGAGCACAAATAAGAAGTGGAGAGAAAAGGAACAAATATAAGTCAGAAACAACCCAAAAATTTAGACATGCCTTTTCAGAGAAATTCTTTCTTAATTAATTATGAATGTACCAGTAGAAAAGTTTAAAGCAAAATGCAGCCATGTATCCAGAATGGAAAAGAAACAAAGGCCAAGACTGTGAATGTAGCAAGTTAAAGCCCTCATAACAAGGCTAGAGACATTAGGAGCAAGTCATGCCTCAAAATAGTGTGTATTGTGATGATGGGATTATTGGAAGGTGATAAAAGGTATCCAAGACATCGACCAGCTTAATTTAAAGGTTGGGGGAAAACAATCTATTAAGACAGTGAAATTCCTTTATTTAGAACAAGGAAATCATCAGAAGTGGTTTAGAGAAGTACAAAGAGAAGATATCAGTTTCCAGGATTCAGGGTTAAACACAGAGGTGGGAACAGTAACTCATAAAGGGAAAAATAACATTCGATAAGGCATTTCAAGCCAAAAGCTCTAACACTGTGTCATTGAGACAAAGGTGCTAAGGATTAGAAAACAGAAGAAAAACAACAGGGAGAGAGGAATAGGAGGAAGAGATGATAGACAAAGGGTAGAAACCAAAGTGATGAAAAGGTCGGTTATGAAGTGAGTAGAAAAGATAAAAAAAGCAATTCAACTAGGTTCAAAGTTTAGAGGTAGCTACCAGTAGAATAGACCAAGGATAACCCCCTGGGAGGAGAATGTGGTCAGAGGAGACAGAGAGAGTGAGAAGAGGATATTATGAAATAACAAGTGTACATGGGCCAAAAAATTGTAAAGATGATTGAGTAAAGACATGATAAAATGATGGCAAGAAACTTTCACTCAAGAGTCCAAGGAAAGAAGAGCATCTTTAACACCTTGTGGCAAATGAGTGGAGCAAGACGTAAATCATGTATGGAAGACTGGGGAATGTAAATGACAGAGAAAAGGGTGTCACACACAAATAGATCTCACTTGCACAGAAACCATGAAAAGAAACAATTATAAATTTCAGAAATTCAAATTATCAAAAAGATAGTAACTTGATAAAATAGATTAATAAATGAATCACAAAGATTGCTCAAAATCTTTCAAAATCAAAAATTGAATGTGCCTAAATTATGAACAAAGATAATTTCAAGTGCAAGTTCTGGTAAGGACCCATGAGCACAGAGGATGTGTGACCTTCCTACTGGTGAAGGGATATTACTACATGATGACTGTGTTATGTACTAATGAAATTCATGTCAAAACATGTGGTTTAGGTGGGAAATAGTTTAAGGTTAATGGCATGAGCAAAAACTCAAGAGTAGGCATACAAGAATTACTACTGTGTGCACAGTTAAGTGGATTGTTTAAAAATGATTATATTATCACTAAAAAAAATTAAAATAAGTTTTTATTATATATATATTTACTATATACATCATATAGTAAAAATTCAGAATGAGAGCAACAAGATTGATTGATTGATTGATTTAGTGTTTTATGGCACAAAGCAACGAGGCTATCTGCGCCAAACAACCGGTAAAAATGTAGTAAAAGACATAAATGGAAATGAAGGTAAAACAAAAAAGTACAAAACCAATGTTGACACCTAGTCTACAAAATTAAGATAGAAGTGTTACGTATTTTTTATGTTTTAAGTTCTTCGTAGACTAAACGCAACAGAAAATTACAGATAACAGCTTGTATAATTTATTACACTAAACTATTAACAAATATAACAGATATAACACAAATTATATATAATCACAGTGACAGATATTAAGTTATAACATTCGAAATTAATTACAAAACAAAATAATACTAGTTTCAAACTTCAAAATTAATCACAATACAAAATGGTACTGGCCTGTATCTAATATAATGATCTAAAATGAAAGCCTCAAATTCCAGTCTAGGGTGTGAATTTGATCCCACGAAGAAATTCCGAAGCTTAAAATGAAGAAGTTCAGAAACAGTTCACAGTTCAATAAATTCACCGACTCTCAGCACAAGCAGTAATTCAGATGAATCGTAGAGATTGACAAAATAAAATCACAGCTTCCGTAGATCTAACTTTAGTCACAAATCCAAGTTGAATAATCACAGCAAACACTTAATCTTTCTCAAATAACTGACTCTCTTCTTTTCTTCGAATAATAACTGATGTCTGAATCTCTCTTCTTTTCTTCGAATAAAACTAATGACTGACTTCTTCTCGCATCACTGTCTTTTATACCGGTAGGCCTACTTCTCGAACAATCTTGCAATTTCCATACAACTCCAGAGCAATCTGCACGTGTCCGTTCTTGCACGAGACTACACGTCTAGACACGAAGTCACCAGCACCTCATTTACAAACATATGATTGGTCTACTTAATTCAAGAAAATTCTAAATGTTACCCTAAATGAATTACAAAATATTAGTTTAAACTTCGAAACAATAATATCAATATGGAAAAATGAATAACAGAAATGAAAATTTAAACACAACACGACATGTTGTCGCTTACAAAATATTTACACGACATTTACATAACAGAAGGCAGAGTGTAAAAAGTTGTAAGGTATTTACTCTATCAAAAATGTATAATCATAACCTGCCAGGAAGACTAACAGGCAGGTACAAGACCCACCATAAGTCACCTGAAGTTGGTCTTTCCAGTCCTGGTTCTGGGTTATGTGTCACAGTGACCAGTATCAAAATGTAAAATAATAGAAGTATTATAAGACACACAGTAAAATCACAACAATGAGTAGCCAAATGTTCAGTAAAAAGAGAAAAGTCACGTAAATGGAGTAAAATTTGTAAAAGTAAATGAAGGTAATAACAAAACAGCAATTAAAACAGAAAATGATGTAAAAACCAATGGTGACATTCAGTCTTCAAAGTTATAAACTGTTTACTCATAGCATAATAATAATGATCATAACCTGCCAGGAAGACTAACGAATAAGTTCAAGAACCACCATCAGTCACCTGAAGTTGGCCTTTCCAGTCCTGGTTCCAGGTTATGTGTCATAGTAGCTATTATCAAAATGTAATGAAATAAAAGTTTTAAAAGACACTCAGCAAAATCGTAATAAAGAGTAGCCAAATGTCCAGTAAAAAGATAAAAGTCAAGTAAATGGGGTAAAATGTGTAAAGGTAATTGAAGATAAAAGCAAAATGGCAATTAAAACAGGAAATGGTGCAAAAACCAATGACGACATCCAGTCAACAAAGTTGTAAAGGACAACCTGTAGCAGAATGGGAATGATCATAACCTGCCAGGAAGACTAACAGGTAGTATATAAACCACCATCAGCCACCTGAAGTTGGTCTTTCCGTCCTGGTTCCGGGTTATGAGTCAATATGGCCAGTACAAAAAGGTTGTAAAAGAGTGAAATGATATGCAGCGAAAGTATAATAGTAACTCGCCAGGAAGACTAACGAGTAGTTCAAACAGACAGTTCAAACAGAAGCGTTAGTCACCTGAAGTTGGCCTTTCCAGTCCTGGTGTCGAGTTATTTAATGTTCTGGCCATTGTTTAATGTCACATTGAATGAGAGAGAATAAAACTGTAAAAAAGGAGCCACAATTAAAAAAGTGTAATAAATAAATATACCACACTTAAATGAGATTAAAAAGATTAACGGCCATTAAAAAATTAAAAACGTTATTAAGGTGGACAGATACACCATCACCAATAACTCTGTCCAATGTTACAGACTGACCCTGGGAAAAAATATGTTTAAAATATTACCATCGTTGAGAATTGTAACGATGGCGAGAAAGTAAAACGTGGCTGATAGTGATTTGAGTGTTACACAAACTACACATTGGTGCATCAGTTCCAGATAAAAGAAAATGATGAGTTAAAAAACTGTGACCAATGCGTAGCCTGGTGAGAACAACGTAAACTTCCCTCCTAACTTTACGGAAGCTAGATGGCCAAACTCCAATTTTGGGTTTGATTTGAAAAAGTTTATTGTCGCGCTGTTCACTCCAAGTGGACTGCCAACTGGCACATAGCCAAGCCTTGAAGACAACACCATAGTCCATGTACGGAATAGGCATAGGGGTGATGGTGCTGAGGCAGACATATTTAGCTGCCATGTCTGCAAGCTCGTTCCCATGAATACCAACATGGCCTGGTATCCAGAAAAACTGGATTGAAGTAGCTGCTAATGAGAAATGGGCCAATCGGTTTCGAATATCTGCGAGAATAGGATGTGAGCTAATGTGAAGTGATTCCAAGGCAAGTATAGAACTAAGCGAGTCAGTATAAATAGTGCAGTTGGAGTACTGCTCAGCTGCAATATAATCAAGGGCAAGAGATATGGCATACAGTTCAGCAGTGAACACAGAAGCTGTAGAGGGGATTCTTCGTGCAACTACTGACCCATAGCAAACCATAGCAGAGCCCACTGAATTACCTGATTTGGAACCATCTGTATAAATGGAAACTGAATGATTGTTTGAAAGATATTCATTGAATAAAAGACGGTACTTCCAGTCTGGAGTATCTGCCTTTTTTAGGTGATTGAAAGAAAGGTCACACTTGGGGGCTGTAATAAGCCATGGTGGGATGCGTCGACCTGTGGAATCTGCAATGTTATCCAAGGACAGACCCAATTCATCCAATTGTGCCCGGATGCGAAGGCCAAACGGAGCAATGACAGATCGTCTGTTCTGAAAAAGTACTGCCCACCGAGGAAGGAAAACACATTCCCAGGTGGGATGCTTTGGTAAGGAACGAAGTTTCGAAGTATATTGTAAAGACAGTTGCAAACGGCAAAGGTGTAGAGGAGGTTCATAAGATTCAATGTATATGCTTTGAACTGGAGAGGCATGGAAAGCTCCAGTGCAGAGTCGAAGTCCTTGGTGATGAATGGGGTCCAGTATCTTTAAGGCCAAAAGTCTGGCAGAGCCATAGACCATTGATCCATAGTCAAGTTTCGATCTAATAAGTGCACGATATATCTTTAACATTGAACGGCGATCTGCCCCCCAACTGGTAGAAGAGAGGACACGGAGGATGTTCAGTGCTCTTGTGCATTTGACCCGAAGCTGCTTTAAGTGTTGTATAAAGGTCAGTTTATGATCAAAGATAAGCCCCAAGAACTTTGTCTCCCGAACCACTGGCAGAAAAACTTCACCGATATGAAGTTCAGGATCAGGGTGAATACCTCGTAGATGGCAAAAGTGCATGCATACAGTTTTGGAAAGAGAGAAATTAAAGCCATTCGCAAGAGTCCACTTCCGTACACGATTGAGGGCAGTTTGTAGTTGCCGCTCAATATATCTCATGTTCGATGACTGACATGAGATGTGAAAGTCGTCAACATATAGCCTATTCGTAACGGCGAGAGGGAGTTGTTCAGTGATGGCATTTATCTTTATACTGAAGAGTGTGACACTCAATATACAGCCTTGAGGGACTCCAAGTTCCTGCACAAAAGAACGTGAAAGTGCCGAACCTACACGAACTTGGAATCTCCTGTCCATTAAAAAATATTTAATAAACATGGGTTGATGGCCACGTAACCCATATGTATGGAGGTCTCGCAAAATGCCATACCTCCATGTTGTGTCATAAGCCTTCTCTATGTCAAAGAATATCGATACAAGGTGTTGGCGGTTGAGAAAGGCCTCTTTGATAGATGTTTCAAGACGAATTAGGTGGTCTATGGTGGAGTGCTGTCGACGGAACCCACACTGGGTGGGCGAGAGGAGGTTGTTTGATTCAAGGAACCAAACAAGACGAGCATTAACCATCCTTTCTAAGGTCTTACAGAGACAGCTCGTGAGAGCAACTGGACGATAGTTTGAAGGAATCTTCGGATCTTTCCCTGGCTTAGAGAAAGGTAAAATAATAGCCTGGCGCCAGGCATCAGGAAAAACATTCTCCTGCCAAATCCGGTTGAAGATAATCAGAAGGACATCAAGAGAAGCAGGAGATAGATGGTGCAGCATGTCATAATGAATATCATCAGGTCCAACAGATGTACTGGCAGACCGATGAAGGGCCATTTTTAGTTCCACCAGGGTAAAGGGACTATTATAGTCAAAGAAACAGTCAGTTTGAAAGGAAAGAGGTGATCGCTCTGCCCGATGGCCAGGAAGGTGGAGGAACAAGCAGAAGTGCTAGATACTCGGCAAAAGCTTTCACCTAGAGTGTTTGCGATGTTCCGGACATCAGTCACCTCCTGACCATCAGAGAGTAAGATCAAGAAGGGAACAGAATTGTAGTGCCCATTAACCTTTCGAATCTTGTCCCATATGATCTTGGAACTGGTGGTAGAAGATATGTTGGTTGTGAACTTAATCCAAGATTCCTTCTGGCTTTGACGTCTTACCCACCTAGCATGTGCTCGGGCCCGTTGGAAAGCAACCTGATTTGAAAGTGTGGGATATCTACGAAAAGTATCCCAGGCCCGTTTTTGAGCCTTCCGTGCTATGTTGCAAGCAGAATTCCACCATGGACGAGGATATCGTGGGAAACGTGTCGAGGTTTTAGGAATACACTGAGCAGCTGCATGTATAATACAATCAGTTACCGCTGCAACACAGTCGTCTATTGATGGCTGATCTACGATGGCAGGATCAAGTTCTGCGAGAGCAGTGAAAGTGGACCAGTCTGCCTGATCCAGCTTCCACCGGGGCACGCGGGTAGGGTGGCATCGACCACGGCCAGTCTCTCTTAAAAGGATCGGAAAATGATCACTGCCTAGTGGATTACTGTCAACCCTCCATGAAAAATGGGAGAATAATGAAGGGGAGCAAACTGAGAGATCAATGGCGGTGAAGGACTGACTTGGTGCATGAAAGTAAGTGAAAGAACCAGTATTGAAAAGAGAAAGATTGTGATCAGAGAGCATCTGCACTACAGATCGACCCCTCCCATCAATAACAGCACTTCCCCAGAGGGGATGGTGTCCATTAAAATCCCCCAGGATTAGAAATGGAGATGGCAACTGTTCAACAAGAGCATCCAGGTCTGATTGATCGTATGTCTCTCCAGGGGACAGGTACAGAGAACAAACAGTGATGGTCCTTGCCTCCACAACGAGCACGTCAGGGAACCACGACAAGATGTCTTTGAGTGGCCGAATCTCTGACATTGAAAACATCGAAGAGGGTTTGGATTGTATGGCCGAACCCTGCAAATGAGATAACCTGCTTTGATGGTGGCGGGTGCACGTGGTGAAGTGAATGTTAAAACGAGGGTATTTGTTGGCAGTGTAACTCCATCTTTGCGAGTAGAGATGCGCCTCACTGCAGAAACTCCTTGAGTGGAGAGACCAGCGAGAATCTCTGATTCAGAAACATTCTTCAAATCCCTTTCAACAATAACTCCTCGTGAAGTATTCAAAGTAGCATGGGGTGTAACCTCAATAGGTATATCGCCAATTGCCTTTGATTTCAAGAGGAGTTCACTGTGTTGGGATGTGGATGTTTCAACCAATATGTCACCAGATCGAAGCTTTTTTACTGACTTTGGAGAGCCAGCAAGTCCCTCTAGCCCCTTTTGAATAAAAAAAGGGGACATTTGCCCTAAATGTTTTTCTGAAAGAGAATGCAATATCAGAAAATGAGGTACGTGTGTTACTGATGTTGGAGATTGCTGTTCTGAGTATTCAAGACGTGGTCACTTACCCATTGACTGTTTTTTTACAATTTTATTTAAATTTTTTGTAGGATCCATAGGAAAGAGAAAAAGTTTCGGTACTCACTGACCCCACCCACCATGGAGCCCTACAAGGGGAAGCACTACAAAGTCATGCAAGGACAATGCAGCAATGCCAGGGTTTCGTGAGCACTATACCCAAACACCAGCATCAGGCACAATGTCCACAACACCCGTTGAGAACTTCCAACACTGGTACTTGGTTGGCTCTAGCCCAGGTGGACCAGCCGATTGACCCAAGGGGGGCCACCCAAGGGCCGCCCGTCTACAGGAATTCGAGGCCAAAGTGGTGTGTTAGGGTTAGACCTCTCAACCACCAGGATCCTCTCCTCCCCTTCACGGGTCGCCACGCACGGCAAACACGTGGGTGGATGTTTAGATCCCAGAGAAGGTAACCAGACAGAACAGAACCTTCCCTGGGAGGTCCCCTCACCACGTACAGGAATCCACTCCGAGGGGAGAGCAACAAGAAATAAACAATAATCCTTACAGCTCTAATAGTTGGCCATTGAGAAATGTAACGCATTTTAAACACATCATTCATGATAGAAAAACACGCAGGTTCAAGAAGTCTTGATAGAAGTGAAATGATAAATCATATAACCCAAGTGGGTTGGTAAAAGTGCTAAGCAACTGCGAGATCATTTTCAATGTTTATAGAAGATTTATGGTTGTTGAAATGTTCTATGAAGGTTGTTTGTGTCCCACACATTGATGACTGCTATAAAAATGGTGTTTTTTGTTTAACAACTGATTTCTTTGTATAAAGTTTCTTTGTTTGTGCATGTCAGAAAAAGTTTCTATAAACTTTGACAAAAGGCTTTACTTCATGTGTAAATAAGAGTAAAGCCACACAAATGACATCTGAGTCACAACTACCACAGTTATATAAACCAGATTTGAAGTATGGTAAAGTTTATCAACATGTACCGGTCCCCTGGTAGAACTGGTATCAACAGAAACAAAAGTATGAGAAGAGCAATTCTCTACCACAGCAAACAACTTGGAAGCATCAAAAGTATTGGAAAACTAAAACTCTTGAAATGGTGTGGAATATGACAGTCTAAAATAAAAAGTGTCAAAAACAAAGAAAAACAGAGAGTGCAAATGTCTTCTCATTGATTACATTCTTAGTTAGAAACATTGTTTCACTGAAAAGAAGAAGAAATCACTAGTCAAACCCATGAATCTAATTTCCTGATAATTAAAGTCTGTATACAATGTTGAACTAAATTCCTGGGAAATCTTACCAGTATCATGTTCAGCCATAATGTGAATTTGTATCGTCAATACACTGATCATATATTACTGATAGTCAATACACTGATCATATATTACTGATAGTCAATACACTGATCATATATTACTGATAGTCAATACACTGATCATATATTACTGATAGTCAATACACTGATCATATATTACTGATAGTCAATACACTGATCATATATTACTGATAGTCAATACACTGATCATATATTACTGATAGTCAATACACTGATCATATGTTACTGATAGTCAATACACTGATCATATATTACTGATAGTCAATACAATGATCACGTATTACTGATAGTCAATACACTGATCACGTATTACTGCAGCAGTAATTTGGTTTGTCAACATATTAGATATCCAGAGCTCTCATAAATGTGAAAAAATGTTCTTAATTTTGTTTCTTTTGTTGTTATGGTTATATTTCTGAAAATATTTTTGACTATTTGAAAGCTGCAGGAATATTCTTGTATAACATCATATGTTTATTCTGATTTATTAAGTGCAGTCTGTAATAATTAACTGATTGAAATCCAAATTATTTATTAGATAAAAATTAATCTTGACCAAAAAATATAGAATTTAAACATTTTATATTTGAAAAGAAAGATATAAACCCTTAACAGAATTAGATTTATCTTCATTAATTTTATAAAAGGTACAACTGAAGACTGCCATTTAAACTCTTAAAACACTTCAGGAGTTCAACACTAATAATGAAAACACAGAAAACCATACAGTGGATTTAACACTTTTACACTTCACGTTTTTAGTAGATAATAGATGTATAGATAAAAAAATAAACTATATTACCATCATCTCTCAAGTCTACATAAATACTATTATTTTCATTCTTACTTTCAACATCATCGTGGGAAAACTTGCATTTGTCACCTTCTTTGCATTGTCCTTACTTTTAAAAAAAACACACAGTGCAGATTTATGATCAGTCCCTGAAATTAAAATAGTTATATCACCTTTTTACAAGAGATGAAAGTAACTGAACTGTATCCATGTTGAGAGTAATAAGATAAAACACTTCAATGCTGTGGTGTGTGATTTACATAAAGCAGACTTTTATCACTTGTTTTCATTTACCCGAAGAATATCAGTGACCTGACTATTGAAAAACACACAAAAATTATGAAAACTAATTTAATATTAAAGATAGCTATGTACAGTATAAGAATTCATGTTTCAGTTAATATGTACACAATACTTGTACCACACAATTGTTACATAAGTTGTTTTAATTTATTTAAAGTTATAAAAACAGATAAAATGTACCAACATACATTTTTATAATATATAAAAATAACATTCAACAAATTTACATTAATATTATAGCTTATGCCTTTGTATTGAATGAGTTTTAGCAATGTAAATAATTTCATTGTACTTATAAAGCCAATTATTGTTGGTTAGTCATAATTATCTACCTGATTTATGTCTCTCTAAGTGTTATAACTGCAGAACTCATATGCAATAAAACTGTATTTCTTTACAACCATTACTGAAGGAAATATTTAACTCTCACTGATAAAGAATAAATATTTATAATTACAAGTTATACATTAGTACAATTTTAGTGCCAGACTTTAAAAAAAAATACTGAAAATAAATATTTAGAACCTTAAATGGGTGAAATTGTGAACCAGTGTTCCACACTTCAGAAATTCTTTTATGTGTGACTAATGCTAAAAAATTCCTAACTTGTGTCAGGATTTCAAAGTCAGAGAAATGTATCTCTAATAGTAGAAAGCAAAGAGGTTCCATCTTTAAACACATTTAAGACTACGTATCAAGAGCAATATTAATATGGTAGAATACATCATGATGTATTTCAGTTTCTATATAATACATAAGGTATAAAAACCATAACAGTTCTGGAAAGTATTTTAACTTTTTCTTGAGTAACTCAGTCTGAAAGATTCAACTTATGTTATTATTTGCTATTTCTAAGAAACAAAATCTTAAAAACCTTTATGACAGCCAGATCAAAGATAATCTGTATTAATAACACTTATGTAGTAATTCTTAAAAGTCTTCACTTAACTATAAAATCCTATGTTGTTTAGTACTATGAAACCTTACATTGACATGTTCTCCTTCTCATTTTACATCACTTCAAAACAAGCAAATGTAATAATAGGAAAAAAGAAAAAAATCAAATTTTTTGTATTTATATGTTTACAAAAACATGCCATATCAACATGTAGGGGGAGGTTAAGTGATTAACAATATATCACGCATTTCATGAGAAACCAACTTGAAGTAAAAATGTATCTCAGGACAACTGTTGCAAACTCCTTCTTTGTTAATCTGAACATGACCTAAGAAGGTCAAAACATTGCTCTCAGCTTTATTTTGGTATAACCAGTTGTCCTGAGATACATATCACATACTTGTCATGTTGAAAGTCATACAACAATAGGAATATACAAATTCCAGAATTTCTTGCTCACACTCTCTATTTAATTACATAGAAATAACTTATGGGAAAGCTAATCTAATCCAGCTTTTGTATTAGGTACAATTAGTGTTTTGTATTAGGTACAATTAGTGTTTTGTATTAGGTACAATTAGTGTTTTGTATTAGGTACAATTAGTGTTTTGTATTAGGTACAATTAGTGTTTTGTATTAGGTACAATTAGTGTTTTGTATTAGGTACAATTAGTGTTTTGTATTAGGTACAATTAGTGTTTTGCTCCTGATTTTTGTTTGTATTCAATGTCTGGTGCATCACGTTGCAGTGTCCAACACTAATCAGGAAACATTGACAAATTCCAGTTGCCCTGTTATTGTTTTCCCATGGTAGCAAAACTGAAGATTTTAAGGAAACTGTACGTAATGGGCAAATTTGATGTGATTTTCGTTATCAGCAGCTAAAAATCTACAAGGAACACCCAACAGTGTTCAAGAAGCAAAAACTTTGTTGTGCAGTGTTATCTAACATTAACTTCATTCTCCACAAGCAAGGAAAGGTGACAGAAAAAACCTATTTCACAATATAAATAGTAGTATTTTACCTTTCTGTGTTGCTACAGATTTGAATATCAAGTTCAGGTCCTCAACTTCCTTCCTACTTGTTGATCAACCTAAGGTAATGTGAGTGGAGTGTGATTACTCTTCTACTACCAACAATTTGTTTGAACCTTTGTATCAATAACTTCAATAAACATTGCATACTATTTCATTGATTAAGTGAACAAATCATGTATTACAAAGATAATTAGAGTTTTAAATTATTCAAAACATGTTATATAATATATGTTCATTAAAAATAAAGAAAATGTGACAGCTATAAAGATGAAAACTACACTTTATCAATTTGACTTTAATGCAATACTTGTAAGATTACCATATGGAAGTATGATTTTACAAAGCCTTTCATACTGTTTTTCTTCCTACTTTCCTACAATGTTGATAATAATTATGAAATTACAAAGTGTTAATGATATGTTAAAAGGCCATAACAAAATTTTGCAGTTTCAAACACTGGTAAAAGTTAAGGTAGTCTTGGATACCTGGTTGGACTATATTTTGAATGCTAATGCACTGTCTTCTCATGAAGTTTATAAGAACTGACCACACCTTTTCAGCATCATATTAAAGCAGTAAAATGAGATAAATAACACCCAGAATTTGCCTTTATCAGACCCAACTTAAATACATCTGATCTATTCAGGATGTGTGTGTGTGTGTGTGTTGGTGTGCATCACCACTGAATATACCCCAAATCAGTCATTTTCTGACCTCAACAAAGTTTTTGGTTATTTCAAAAACATATTTGATACACCATCCCATGTTCACCACACAAAACAATATCACCAAACAAGAAGCATCACAACATAATTGAGAAAACAATTAGTCAACATGACTATAATCCATCATTACTACACGACCTATGTGAGGAAATTAGTCACTCACACAATCAGCAGAACTTCACAAGCAGCATGGAAATTTCTAAGGCAGACATAAAGAAGACAGCTTTCTGTGCAAGATGTGAAATGTCTCTAAAAAGATTAATTTTTGATAGCTGAATATTTGGACACACAAGTTGATTATTTCCATAAAATTAATTTATTACTTTGCATGAAACTAACTGAGATAATCAATTCTCATAGGTATACAATTGTATTTCATTCTGATTAAGAGATTTTGAAATTTAACCATGAATCTTACAACAATAAGTTATTTTTTGATCTAGCCTAAAGATAAGCAATGTAAATCTAATTTAGAAAGTCAAAGTGAGATAAAAATAGTTATTTTAGTTTTTGGTCAAACACATTAAAATTACAATTGGTTGATATAAATAAATCAACTTTTTTGAGACTGTTTGCAAATTTTTCACACTGCTTCCACAAGCCAGACACCCAGGATTTGTGCTGAATGGCTGCCATTAATAAATAACATCCTTCTAGAATGAGCTAAAACTCACTTTTAGAGTTTTCAGGTTGAACAAAAATCTCCCACAAAGTTTCATGAAAAAATATGCAGATTTAGTAATGCTATTGCAAGTTTTTGACTCCCACAGTAAACAGTGGTAAACTTAGAAGATGTGTATGTTGTGTTATTGACTATTTGTTTTCAGAAAAGCCATGACCTTCACATCAGTGGGATAATTCTCATCTAGCTATTTCAAAAGTTTGTTCTTCAATCTATCTTTCATTTATTTAAACATCATTGACTAGCATATCAGTGCAAGTATAACTTTCTCTGGCAAAACTTGTTGCATATTATTGGCATATGAGAATAGTTTTGTATCGTCAGATTTAATTGTATTTCCAGTCATGTTCATAAGATCATCTGGAGTAACATAGTACAAAGAATTCTTAATCCTGCCACACAGAATGCAAGCAATCAACTGAAACTGAAACTTGATGCTTTTCACAAAGCTTCTTGATTTGGAAAGTTTAATGTTGTTGTGGATTCAATACCAAATTGAATCGGCATTGCTCCTGTGCCATGTTAAAATACCACAACAATGTCTTGCTTTTACACTTCAGTTCTTGGATAATCTGCATCATTCATTCAGTGTCACAAACTCCATGGGATCCTCAGAAGTACTGCTAGGAATTTCATCTTCATCACTCTCCAGTGGAACAGATGAATCATTCCTTCATTTTCTCTTTCTTCATACTTTTAATTTACCTTGCAGCTCTTTCACACCTGCTTTTTGTGCCATTTTGACCTCTCATTCTGAACCATTGCATCTACACTGTCACTTTGAACTTACAAGCCACTTTCTTCTTTTCCTGTATTAAGGTTACTTTATAAATTGAGGATCAGCACACTTAATCACTGAATGTTGTGGCATGTTGATATCTGTTTTGTGGCCAGCTGTAGATCCAGTTTTAATAAACTGTGTAACAGATGTCTGTTTTTTGGCTTATGAGATTTTGGTAAAGGTATCAGCCAACAAACGAAATATCCAGATTGACAGCAAAGTACAATTATCTACCCACATTGTTTCTGGTCTTGTATCTGAATTTGCTTAAATGAAAAACTATTTAATATTATAAAAATAGTTTTTAAAAGTTTAAAACTTTCACATAAGGAGTCACTAAAGCAATTAAGTTATAAGGAAAAGTACTTGTCCTATTAAGTCCTCTTGATGATTTACTAGCATAATTTGTAGGACTCACTCAACAACTGGAAAAGACTTTTTTCTGATTACGATACAGCCACAATTCAAAGTGACAGGACATGCACTTATTTCACCATTGCCTTTAAAGTTTAAAAATCGTAAATTTACAATTTATGTTGTCCATGCTTATTTGTTTTATACAAATAATTTCATTTTAAAATGTTGTCAAAATCTACTTACATTGAGCATTACATTTGTGAAAATATTGCAGATACTACTTATAATTAGTATGAACAATTACAATGTGTCTAACTCACTTTTGTATTAACACACAAACTGGCATTAGGCTTAGCAGCTGCGGTAAATTCAACTTACATTACATTAAGTACAAATTTTGCACTGGTTACAATTTACATAATTCGGAATTTCAATGCCTATGAATACAACAATAAAATTTAAAATTGTTTTACTTTGATATATTTTTTCCTTCTGATCAACTTTTTTTCCTGATTCGTTTGTTTTTATCTTTAGAGACATCACTTCACTAAAATCAAACTACAAAATTGTCAGTTTCCTCAGTTGTCAACTATCTTTATCTGTTATCAAGCGACCTCTACAGTTTCGAACAAAGAGCACAACCGAATCTGCAAAAAAGTTCTCGTCATATTAAGAAAATATGAAAGCATACGTGTGTTTATATTCTTATTATTGTTAGAAGAATGGAATATTTTGTAATATTAGTGGTATTATTAAGTTAAAAGGTGAGAAATAGGACTTGACTGATATCATAATAGTTGTCTCCAGATCGTAAGATAAGTAATTAATATGATTTTAATCTGTAATTTTTGATATTGCATTAATTCTTGAACTAGCGCCCATACCCACGAAATGTGTAGAGCTAAAATTCAATGTCGGATGCTGATCAAACTCAAAACTGGTAGTAGAGGTAGTTGTAAGTTAATTATAGCAAATACAAATTATAAATTAAAGTTTTTCAAAGTGTGTATGAGATTGGGATAAATGGCTTATTTATTATCAGAGTTCACAGTATTTTGTGACACAATAACCTGTAAGTTACTCAAAATTTCGAATAGAAAGACATGCATTTTCAAAGCAGTATATTTTAATTTTAGATTATAATATAGTTTAGTTATAAACTTTTCAAATATTAAAAGAATTAGAAATCTTTTTTTTTAGAAAAAATTATAATTTGAAAACAAGAAGGCTATTTTAACCTTGAAATAAGATCTTGATGTGTGCTACCATTGCATTTAATAGCTTATGAGGCTCGCTGCATACAACAACTACAATAGTGGTTGAAATACTATTGATGTAAGTAGTTTGTTATAGCAACAGTTTTTATAATATGAAGTTTGTGAATGTTAACTTCTTTAAGAAAAGGCATTCACTCCATAACAGCTGTTATTACAAGTGTTCAATGTCTGTTTCCAAGTAGGACAGAGATAAGTCTTTGAATTTATAATGCTAAAATCAGGGTTTTGATTCCCCTTGGTGGACACAGCAGATAGCCTGATGTTGCTTTGCTGAAACAAAACAAACACATTCTGTCTAATATGTCTAGAATATTATCACTCACCATATTGTCTAACTGAAATTATATATATGAAAGAAATTATTAGATCATTAATGCATGTAATAAATCTTTGAAGTCCAAAGTAATGTAGTTTTTGTATTAATTAATGCATTGAAAAGGAGATTTTAAGTTTCTAGCTTGTTATACTATATCCTTATAGTTTATTTGCAATTTTTCTCTATTTTCTTTCACATAACAATTTAAAAGTTATCATATTTTATCAGAATACCTCTCTTTTATGGTTGAACCTTTTTATCTTTATTACTCATATAAAATAATAACATTTGGTCAATCTAGAATCTCTTAAAGCTGAAAAAAATATATCTAAGACAGCTCATATCCTTATGTTTTCATTATCAACTTTGAGGGTTATTTTTAGGAATCACAGAACGATGAAAAAATTCCACATATAAACAATTAACTAATGTGTTCATGGGCTATGTATCAGTGGTTGTGGATTTATCAAGTGGAATGTGATATATGCTCACCATAGAGAGCCATCTTGTGGGTTTTCTGTACATTAAAACACAGCTGGCCACAGTACAATGTTTTATCTCATTAGACAGGACTTAGTGTACAAACAGTACTGGTATGTATTTTTTTTCTGGTTATAATCAGCTATGTTTTTAGAGTGGTTGTGATACATGCTTTATTAAATAGTGGGGTTTAACTACAATTCTTTGGTCATTGTGTTGTGAATTTCATTTCCTGAAGAAAGGTGATTGTCGCCTTTAGGTGTTAATTATCATCTCTATCTAGTAAAACATAACAGAAGCGATCATTTTGTATATTTTGTTTTTAGTGAGGTATGAGTTTAGTGCATTATGTAATCACAGTGTTTGATTTTTGTCCTGTTGAGATGTAAATCCAATGTTTTGGTATTGTGACAATTCTAGTAAAAATAATAATATCTAGATATTTTCAAACATTTGTTAACTTTTCATAAGTCTGTACAATCGCTGTCTTCAGCACGTTTTCCTCCTGATAAAATTGAAACGAAGTAAGCATTAACAGTTTTTATGCCCCTGTAAAAGTGTTTTTGTGCATAACACTGGGGCCATAAAAGCAAGAACTTGTTTACCCTTTTTAATACCACTGAAATAACAGGGTATAAACACTTGATGATATTTTAGATTTTGTAACGTCATTAAAACTTAATTACTTTTCCATTATTTACAATTTGTTACCCTTTTGTAGTTACAAAAAAACAATGTGCTCATTACCTTTGAAGGAGTTTTAAATTGACAGGGTTTATAATTCTGTTGTTTTCTGACAATAATTATATTTGCTCAGGCTGCAAGCTAAGAAGTGATGCATTAAATTAATTTTGATTCTCCTTTATTATGTTTATGAAAAATACTTGATTGTGAGTTCCAATAAAAATTGCCAGGTTTATCAGCAGCTTTACTTAAAACCTCTAGATACCAACCTTGTAATTTATTATTGGAAAATGTCACTATCACAGCAGCTTCTTGGATATAAAATATGGCAATTGTCAGTCAGGTCTTCAAAGAAATCTATGCAGTCTTGATAACATTCTGTAAACCCTGACATAATGTGATTGGGCTTACTTGTTGCTGCTTGCTGGTAATATCATCAGCAGGTTACCACAGAGATGTGTTGTTCTTAGTATTCATTTACAGTAAATGCCATTGAAATAATGTGCTTTATGTAATTTCAGATTACTGCACCTATATAGGCAGATGTTTCATGAAGGGTGAAATTCTCCTGCAGGGTTAAGAACCTAAAATAACAAACCAACATTTACTATTATGGAGTATATATATAGTTGCAAATCTACAGTGTAACTTAAATGAGTCTCACAAATCATAAATGATCAAGTCTGTAAGCACTTGTCTGTAATGGCAGATTCATTGCTCTTAACTTTATCCCTCTGTTCCTGGAAACATTTCTTGAGATGTCTCTGAACCAAATAGTTTAGAAATAGTAGATATTTTATTTTTACCTAAAAACATTGAATAAATTTTTATTTCTTAAAAAGTTATAGAAGTTGCAATTTAAGAGATGTTTTCTTGTAGGAAAGACAAATAGAAAGTTCACTGACACAAGTTTCAGAATTAAATGATAAAGAGAAAAAAACAAACAAACATACAAATCAGGTACATCTTGTTATGATGTAAGGAAAACATTAGATAAAAAAAGTAATTAAAGAAAAACAAAATACAGGAGTTTGAAAGTGTTTACACGAGGATAACTTATTGTTTAATTTTAAAAGTACAATAAAGAGAACAGACTACTAATATTGGTACAACTCATCATTTCAAACAATACAATAGTCTTCTTCCACTAGATGGTTGGTGTTTAACATTCCAGTCCTCTTTACTTCAAAATTAATATCTGTAATGCTAAACATCTCTTTTCTTGATTATTTAGTGGAAATGTGTACAAATAAAGCATACTCACATCAAGAATTACAACTTACATTCTTTTTCCAGTGAATAATGTCACTCCATGACCTTTGTTCACTGACAGCATTGGTCATCAGACATTTTCAATCATTATCATACTTGGACAACCAGGAATATTTTAGCTATAACCCATTTAACCTGGACTCTATATGTGGTACAAAACATACCTAGGAGTGGATTAACTGAGACATTACTATACCAGTTAAGTGTCTCCTTTATTTTAATTAATTCAATAGCTACCCCAATGTGCCAATTCTTTAATAATTTTTATTTTACAATTTTACAATTTCAATTCAGTCCAACCCTTTTTAAAAACAAATAAATTTACTTTAGTTTATCATATTTGATTATTTTATAACTGTGATTTTATCTGAATCTTTTTCAGTCTTCAAATTCTGTAGTATTCTCTGTTTCTGTTTCTAAAACTTAGTTTAATTCAAATCTTTAGAGTTCCCAAGTTTATGTTGAAAATAGTGAACTGAGTAAGAGAGAGAAAAATAATACTTTTCTATAGACCTTTACAAAGCAGAATAATTAGGATAAAGAAGATTTTTTAGTCAAATCTAACACATGGTACTTCGGTACACACCCACACTATCCACTAAGTATGTGTGCAAAGTTTTAGGTTCTCTTCTCTCGGATGCATTGCAGTCAGACATACAACTCATCATAATATTAATGGTTAACTCTATGTAACCAAGTTATCCAGCTCAGACTGTTCTTCTTTTAGTTTGGCCCTTAAAACGTGTAAACAGATAAACTGTTGTTTCATGAACCAAAACCAGAAGTGTGTTAGTTTGATGCCAAATCTTCTCACTACCTCCATATGATCATTCCAACGTACTGGTAATTCTGAAAGTCCATTGACCAATGAAACTTAAGTGGTGACCTGAAAATGAGCAGGTCCAGTAAGGTAAGAGATTGTACATTTTCACTAATGACAGCAACAGAAACAAACTTCTGTGGTCAAGATTCTAAAGGTTGTCTTGTGGTATTTCTACAAAACATGGTGATGTTTCCTTCTTCACCATTTAATAACTTTATTGGTGCTCTCTTCCTCATAGTTCCCGGGACCTACTGAAAGCTACATCTTGTCATGTTCTTTGGAGAAACACAGTAAGCCAAAAATTAAAGATAAAACCAGGTAAAGAACTAACTGTACCTTTGTAACGAATGACAACATGTGAACTAAATGTACTTCCAAACTGAAATTGAAAGAAATAAGTATTTTCATTTCTTGCTTTTATAATTCATGCTGTGTTCTACTAGTGATTCATAGCATGCACACGTTTTACTGATTTCTAGTACTCGTCTGGATAAATAGTAACCAATGTTCATATCTCTAGTATTTGCTTAGATAAACAATCATCTATGTTCTGATCGCTAATATTTTTCTGAATAGATACTGTTGTGTGTTACAATTCTTGGCACTTGCCTGATTAAAAATATCTTCAAATTACGTTTTCTAACGATAAATAGTTACAGGTGTTTGTATATCACTCTGTAGTCTTAAATACATTGTTCCCAAACATCTAATCTGTAACAGTTGGGGAATGTGAGTAATAAAATACATCCAAATATTGGTATCATGATCACATTACTATTTAACATTAATCCTTCTCTCTAAATATTCCACTTCTATAAATACACAATAAAACTGAATACGCACGTTTCGAACCCAAGAACTTTCACTTTGACATCAGGTACAAGGCTAGAGGTCGTGAATCGCTGCACTGCACTTTTCTGATAACTTATATACAGCTGTTGTGTACTTGGTATGATCTTGTGTTTAAGGCGCTCAACTCTGAATTTAAGGGTCATAGGTTCGAATCTCCGTCACCAAAAATACTTGCCCTTTCATCCATAGGGCATTATATGTGACGGCTAGTGAAATCATAGTCCAAGAGTTGGTGGTGGATGGTGTTTAGCTATCTCTCCTATAGTTTAAGGTTGCTAAATTATGAAAAGTAAGTGGAGATAGCCCTTGTCCTGCTTTTCGCAAAATTCAAACCAAAGACTGAGAAGGCTAGACACCAGGTTTCGATATCTGGGGTGGTCAGAGTACGGATAGCTCATTGTGTAGTTTTGTGCTTAACTTCAACCATTTCAAACCAAATTTTATGTGTCCTATCCTCCGCTAGGTGTGATTTGTTTTTGAATTTCGTGCAAAGCTACTTGAGCGCTATCTGCGCTAGCCGCCCCTAATTTAGCAGTGTAAGATTAGAGAAAAGGCAGCTGATTATCACCACCCACCGCCAACTCTTCGGCTATTCTTTTATCAACAAATAGTGAAATTGACCGTCACATTATAATGCCCCAGGGCTAAAATGGCGAGCATGTTTGGTGCGACGGGGTTTCGAACCCGCGACCATCAGAATACGAGTCAAACACTTCAACCCACTTGGTCATGTCAGGCCACGCATAGATGAAGAAACAATAGACTTATGCTGTAAGAAGGCTTATTTCTTTTCGAAACATTTACACCCTAGAGTAAAAGACAAAAGAAAAGATATAACATAATTTCATAAACTGTTTGGACAGAGTATTAGTGCTGAATCTAACTTAAATGGACAACAACTATTGCAGAAACAAAAGTGTAGAGGAAGACGTTTCGGTATAAGATTTCACCAAAGGGAGTTTGTCCATGCTTCACTAACAAACAAAACTGTTCTTATCATGACAAACAGTTCTGAAAATTCTGTCATTGGTTTCTAGTTTTTCAAACTGTTTAAAAAAATTTTTGACCTATATTTGTCTTGGGCCCCCCAGTGGCTCAGCGGTATGTCTGCGGACTCACACGCTAAAATCCGGGTTTCGATACCCGTGGTGGGCAGAGCACAGATAGCCCATTGTGTAGCTTTGTGCTTAATTCAAAACAACAACAACAAATATTTGTCTTGGTTCAAAGGAACTGCCATCACAAACTGCCTCAACTTTCTCTATAAGGCAACATCAAAGAACGTCATAACTGATTACAGATGAATATAATAATTACAATAAGTAATAATTGATCTTGATTATAACTAACAGTCAAACTACAGAACCTTTCTATGACTACTCTGGTGATCAATTAGTTAACCACACTGTTAATACCATTTCTGGCGTTTGATAGATTGAAACATTCGTCTGCCAGACTCATATAATGACATTCTTAGATAACCATCTAGACGGACAAATATAAGTTTGAAATGGTAGACAGATGGATATAATGATGTTATGTATGATAATATTCCTGTTAGACAAATCTACTCTTGACATATTAAATATATGGTTATAACGAATTTCTCTTTCGTAAACGTTCCAGTAGATGATGCTAAGTTTGTTGTGGTGGTCAGGTGGATGTAATGATACTGTATATGGTAAGACTTCTGTGGAACAAAACTGTATTTGTATGGTCATTTTTTGACAAATACGAAGTTGTACACAATGACCCTTCTTATAATACAAATCAGCGTTGAAGCTGTTTATGAAATGATTCATATAAGTAAGTAGCACAAGAATCAACAATAACATTGCCTGAATGAGTTACCCAGATCAGAAGGGTGCTGATGACGTAGCAGATTTGTATCTTTCAAAACGAGGGTAAGGTATGATGAAGTCTTATCTTGATGTTGTCTCACTTTAAAGATGTATAATCTCTCATACTTACATCATCAGTTTTTATGTGTGTGTGTGTGCGGTGGTGTGAATATCAGTAAGTTATTTATAAAACTTTCAGTTTGTAAAGAAAAGTGATTAACTGACACAACTGTCATTTCACATTTAAAATGAATAACAAGATAAACCATGTTTTGACACTTAATGAACTAAACAAATGTAACATTGAATTATTCCGAAAGGAAGATTAAGTTTACTCTTGTTTGTTTTTTTGCATCAATAATAAAATAATAGATTCTTGTCCAGATGAAACAAATGTTCGTCTACATACTTGTCCGTAGAATGAGTATGAAGAACACTACCATGTTTATACATACACGCCCCTTGTTATGTAACTGTTAACAAGTGATTCGTCCACATTCCTTCGACACTAAGTTAGTAACTACTAGAGTTACCAGTCTGGTTGGTGCCTTATTGCTGTCTAATTGAGTAGCGTATAACCAGGTTTACAAAACAAGTTTCGTGTAAAAGTGAATCTACTCGACGTCCTTTACAAGGAAAATGTGTTCGTGCAAGGGGCTGAGCCGTGCTGGGATTTCTTTTTCTCACGATACGAAACGATTTATGCCGGAGTTTCTTAATAACGTTTCTTGACTCTTTATAATCAAGTATTATTATCATTATTTAAGCACTCTTAACACAAGTTTGGTTTGCTTTGAATTAAGCACAAAGCCACACGAGAGCTGTCTGCGCCAGTCGTCCCTAATTTAGGAGTGTAAGACTATAGGAAAAGCAGCTAGTCATCACCACCCACCGCCAATGTTGGGCTACTCGTTTACCAACGAATAGTGGGATTGACCATAACAGTATAATGTTCTCACGGCTGAAACGGCGAGCATGTTTGTGGCGATAGGGGTTCTAACCCGTGACATTCGGATTATGAGACAAGTGCTTTAACCACCTAGCTAAGCCGGGCCGTCTTAGGCTAAACACATTGTGAAATGGATGGAAATAAATGTTATTATTATTACTATACTTAAGTCAGTCTTGACACACGTCTATTCTTTGAAATCGATTAAAATATTTTGTAAAAATAAAATGTTTTCACTGGAATTTTATTTATTTTCTATTCATTTCACTGTAAAATAAGCTCACCTTTTAGTGAAATATCTGTTTTACACTGACAGCGAGTAATAGATGGTTTTAGGATATGCGGGTTATAAGTTTTTAGCATTCGAAATCTAACCTGTATTTGATACTCATTACCAGCTGACTCTTTTGTGATCCCTTTTTGGATTGTGTCTAAGTAACAGGATATTTCCAACACTTTCAAGAGCTGTTTTCACAGATACGATATTTTAAAAATTATACAAGCATGTTTGGTGTGACAAGGAAAAAGCAAAAGGAATAGCAACATGAAAACTGTAAATTTTTATGAGTAAACTAATGTTGAATATATCAGTTTATATTTTTTTACATGACCTATTTATAACACCAGTTTGGTGTCGGTTTGATTTCATAGGCACACTTATTTTTTCCAGGACACTTTGAAAACAAAATATTATATAATTTGTCGCTGTTTGCTGTCAACAAAGATATTAACTTCATGTTTGATTTCGAGGCTATGTTCAGTCAATCATGTTTAAAAAAAATCGCGACTTAGGCAGCAGTGAAAACAAATTATTTACTGCAAAAAGTGACTAATTATCCTTTAAACAGCAGGAATGTTGTAGGTAGCAGCACCAGTTAATAATGGCCGCCGTTTGAGGGTTTAAAGAAAACAGAGATTTGGTGACATCAGTTCAACATTGAATTCTTTATTTGAATTAATTATATATCACCAATTTATATATCATTTAAATGTTTACTTGCTTTAATTACTAAATTTTGAAACAAAAACAAACAAACTTGGTATTATGGTTGGAAGGTATATGTTAAAGTAGACCTTCTTGCTGTTTTTAGGGGTACAAGGATTGCCCAGTGGAATCTTCTTTGGTTCTTCTATCAGATACCTACCTTCACCCTTTATCATCATGAGGTAAGAAACGTATGTCACTACAGAAATGACACACGAATCCAATTACTGCTTTTATAATTAGAACAAAAAGTTTTTTACGCTTGTGAGCTATCGAAAATGAACATTCATCTTCGTATAGGTCAGTAATAATGGTGTCATTCTCAAACTCCATATCAGTAGGAATGACTGGATTCACAAATGTTTCTTATTTAAAAGGTAGAAAATTGTTTACTTCTGGTTCTTTACAAACTGGCAAAATAACATGTGGGATTCCATTTTCCTTCTTCAAAGAAAAACGACCGTACTGTTTGTTATTACTTGTGGCCTGAAGATGATGAGTTGGATAATTTCCTGGAGGACTTGGTCTTGCTGGTTGATATTTTATTGGAAGAAGTCTTAACACTGTGACTCCTGGATCTTCTGATGCAGTTTTTATGACTGATCGAAAAGCAGTCTCATCATCCCTCCCTCTTTGAACTGCATAACCGTCATTATAAATCGGATCTTTTATTGTCGTATAATCTGTGTAAGTGTTCCATCTTTGATTCAGAAGATGTTTCCCAGTATCAAAAACAACTTGTCCAGGCTTACGAATACCACGAGCATTAACAACTCCAACCAGCGACAACATTGCTTGTGTTATCACTAGTACAGATATGGCTGATGATAGCATATCATTTATCTTTAATAAAATTGACATGTTGTCGTATCGAAAACTCAATAAAACGTAATCGCGTATCGTTATTTATGTTCAAAGTGCGGTGGAGAAATAAAGCAACTAATGTTTTGCACGTTACTAAGTCTAATGTGTGGTTTCTAAGAGTGTTTTACAATATCGGTCTCCAGGACTCGACTATATCTATTGCGTTGTGTTTCCTCGTTTAAACAATATCAGTCGCTAAAACTCAAATATTTTAGGCTTAAAAGGAAATGTTAAAAGTAAAATCATCAAGAAGTTAACTGCGGATACATAAATATAATTTTATTATTATGCTATTGTCGATACAACGTCTCGAGCAATGTCCATCTTCAGGTATCACTAACTGAACTGTAAATCCGAAAACATAAATCGAAGGTCGCTTGATTAAGTAACAAATGAGTATGTATAACAATGTTTACAAACACTTGAAACAATAGTAAGATGTACATATGTATATATATATATATGTAAGCACACCAACACATATCTTTCCGTACATTATATATATAGGAAGTTGTATTTTCGTATGTATATATGGATATAAGCACAGCTACACATATTTTCCCTTTTCTCTCTCTATATGCACATCCAGATATAAATATTAGACATACCTGTGTACGCGCACACATGTCTGATACATATATTATTGATTTAAATATAGTCATGTGAAAAAGTTAAGACACCCTGTGATAGCCTGTGTAATTTTGTAACGTTTTTGGATATTTAGAAATTTAATCTCAATTTTAACAATACTACTATATTATAGGACTTATATTACATAAGGTATATTATAAGAATATAACTAAACAATTAAAAATGAAGAAAAGACTTTTCAAGATCTTCTGTAAATGTAATTTTACAAACATACATCTTAAAGGTTCATTTCATGGAAGGGATCACTTCTTGTTAGACTATTAATTATTCTTGTATTTTCACAATTACTTTATTGATAAATATGCAGCCCCCCAGTGGCTCAGCGGTATGTATGCGGACTTACGAGCTAAAATCCGGGTTTCGATACCCGTCGTGGGCAGAGCACAAATAGCCCATTGTGTAGCTTTGTACTTAATTCAAAACAACAACAACAATAAATATGTGATGCAAACAAATCTAAAGTGCACTGCCTGTTCGGTGTGTATTTATTATTATTTTTTAATTTTTCCAGTTAATGTTTCTTGTTTTTCCTGTAACCAGACTCTTGTTTTTTATACATTCATCTTCACTACTGATTTTCCAAGAAGTGAATTTCCGATTAAACTGATCCATAAACTTCATCCCCTCCATTGTTTCAGTGTAAAGTTATCTAAATTTATAATTTATAGATTTCTAAATTTGGTTTTCTGCTGCTTATTTAGCAAATATTCATTGTAAATGCAATCCAAATCTGTATCCTTGTTTTTGTTTTTGGTGAGCACATGTTTTGTTTTTTGACAATTTCATATACTTGAATTATGATATTAGTATCTATATTCTATATTAATTTGGGGTCTCAGTGTATAGTAAAAGAGTAGCCCAAGAGTTGGAGGTGGATGGTGATGACTAGCTGCTTTCTCTCCAGGCTAACACTGCTAAATTAGGGATGGCTAGCGCAGATAACCCTCGTGTAGCTTTGTGCGAAATTTCATTAAGAGTAACGGGAACTTCTCTTTCTATAATGGAAGACACTGAAGAATAATTCATAATCTGATTCAAGGCAAGTAATCAATTGAGATGTAACTTGTGGTAAGTTATCGAGTTCGGGAAGTAATATAGAAAGGATCTAATTGATCGCTTTAAGAAGTATAATCCGAATCTGGACCGTAGTGGAAGCAGAAACGGTTTTGAAAAACGACACTGAGAAAGATCCAGCATCACACATAACTCACTTATAAGCTGGCCAGACACACACGCCGTTCATGTTCCTTTGTGGCAAATCTCATTATGAATGTAAGTTTAATGGAATTCTTTAGTTAATACTTTTTCCTTCTTTAAATAAGTAATTCCTTTTCAATTTTATGCTTCTATTATGTACTTTGACGTCAGTTTTATGTCTATTTCAATGTCATTTTATGACTTTAAGGCAGGTAATGAGGTTACAGCTGAACACCACATTAAGTCTGTGACAGTGACACCATTTAAATGTGACGAGCTTTACGCGCTGTCTACATTCAGAGATTTCACGGATATTATTTGTTTAATAAACAATGAAGTTACATATAATATGGCAAACAAGGTGAAATACAACCGTGAATATAAATTTTCTCAACTGAAACTAAGAAACATCAACCATGATAAGTTTTTGTTCATCTAATAACACAGGTATTCCAATTTAAACTTCATAAAAGTTGTTTTTGTTTTAATAAGTGATTTTCAATGATTCGGTTCTGCAGACATCGACACTGGTATCCATCTTTTCTGTCACGAAAGTAATTTTAACAAATCGGAGAAAAAACCCTCTTACTTAGATCACTTTTATACAAAAATAACAGAATATATCAAGATCATTAATTAAACATCTTGTTACCATAGCGACGAACATATAATTGTTATGTGAATGTCGTGTGAATGTTTTGTGGACGACACCATGTCGTGTTGTGTTTAAATTTTCATTTCTATTATTTATATTTCCATGTTTATATTACTGTTTCGAAGTTTAAACTAATAAAATATGTTGTTATTCATTTAGGGTAACATTTAGAATTTTATTGAATTAAGTAGACCAATCATATGTTTGTAAATGAAATGCTGGCGACTTCGTGTCTAGACGTTTAGTCTCGTGCAAGAACGGACATGCGCGGATTGCTCTGGAGATCTGTAGAAGTTTCGCGGTGTTTCGAGGAGTCTAGGCCTACAATATATAAACAGACGAAGATGCGAGGAAGAAAAATCAGGAGAGTCAGACATTAGTTTTATTCAAGAGAAGAGTCATTAGAAAAGAAGAGTCAGTCATTCGTTTGAGAAAGATTAAGTGTTTGCTGTGATTATTCAACTTGGATTTGTGACTGAAGTTAGATCTACGGAAGCTGTGATTTTATTTCGTCAATCTCTACGATTCATCTGAATTACTGGTTGTGCTGAGAGTCGGCAAGTTTGTGACGTTCATCGGAGGCATCGTGAAAAGAACTTCGTCAAATTTACTGAACTGTGAACTGTTTCTGAACTTCTTCATTTAAACTTCGGAATTTCTTCGTGGGACCAAATTCATACCCTAGACTGGAATTTGAGACTTTCATTTTAGATCATTACATTGGATACAGGCCAGTACCATTTTGTATTGTGATTAATTTTGAAGGTTGAAACTAGTACCATTTTGTTTTGTAATTAATTTTGAATGTTTAAACTTAATAGCTGTCATTGTTATTATATAATTTATATTATATCTGTTAATAGTTTAGCGTAATAAATTATACAAGCTGTTATCTGTGTCTTTCTGTTGCGTTTAGTCTACGAAAAACATAAAACATAAAAAAACGTAACAATAATATTGAAAACACCAACAACAAATACTATCCAAAAATGATACGTCATGCGGCTTTAACTGTTTATAAACGAACTGTGTATTTCTTGTGAGTTTAAGAACGATCGAAAAAAAAAATAACCGTCGCAATCGGTGTAGAGAAATCTATAGTTTGTGGTTATCTACAGTTAAAGCATACCAAAATGTGATCCGTTTACAATGAAAATGATTTACTTATGTAAAAGTGCACATGACGTTTTGTGAAGAACCAGTAGGTGATGGAGAAATACAGGTATATTTTTGGATTCAGCGTACATAAGCTACTGTAAAGCATGTAAACATTCCACTACAATAAATCCAATGCAAGCATGTGCAATCGATCTTATGCAACATAATGTGATTAAAAGTAACACAACATTGGACATCAAATCAAATACTTGACAATAAACCAACTTACGTATTTAAGTGCCACGTATACGATACTTCCATGAACCTAAATCAAACAAAACAAGAATTGTTTATTTTTATTCTAGCTGGAGTGCCTGTCCTCTGGACGGAAGTTATGTAAATTAATGATTGATAAAAGGTTATTTATCTTAAGCATGAAAAAGACCCTCAGTGGTACAGCGGTACATCTGTGGACTTATACTGCTAGAAACTGGGTTTCGATAACCGTGGTGGGCAGAGCACAGACAGACCTTTGTGTAGCTTTGCGCTTAAGAATAAACAACAACGACGTGAAAAGCTCCTTCCTTTTATACGTAATTGTAAAAATGAAAAGATTGGTTCGTTTTTAATTTCGCGCAAATCTACACGAGGGCTATATGCGTTAGCCGTTACTAATATAGCAGTGTAAGACGAGAGAGAAGGTAGCTAGTCATTACCACTCACCGCCAACTCTTGGGCTACTCTTTTACTAACAAATAATGGGATTGACCGTCACTTTATAACGCCCCACGGTTGAAAGTGAGAACATGTTTGGTGTGACGGGGATTCAAACTCGCGACCCTCGGATTACGAGGCGAGTGCTTCAACCACCTGGCCATGCCGAGCAAAACGATCACAAATACTGCAAAACGTCGTAAAGTGCGTTTCTCTAAATGGACCCGACAAACCTTCATGTCATATGTTGTGAGATTTATGCATGTAAGGTGAGGTAGTGGTAAAAAATGCTGAAACATGAATAAAACCACAAAACTGACAATTATATACATGGACTTTTATTATATTAGTCACACAAGCCAGAGATTCTTGCTGGTTTCCCCACCAAGGAATTTCGTCTCTCCATTAAAAAAGACAGAATTATGAATTCAACCAATGTCCTCATTTTAACATTCACATCACCGTGGCCACCTGCCACCATCAAGGCAGGTTATCTTTATTGCAAGGCACGAACATACATTCCAAACCCTCTCAGATGTTTCCGGTGTCAATGGTTCGGTCACTCAAAGACATCAGGTTGTGGTTCTTTGATGTCAGTTTGTTGTAGTGACAAAAAAACGATGCCAATGAGTGTGAAACGGACCCATATTCTGTCATTTGTAATGGTTCTAACTTATCCTACTTTTGCTCAGTGGTTGGAAGAAAAAAAGATGAAGCATTTCAAGAGGATTCCAAACATTACTTACTTTGAGCCTGGAAATTAATTGTTTATAATTTGAAGCTAAAGACATCAGATAAGACATGTTAATAATCTGAAGCTACAGACATCAGATAAGACATGTTAATGATCTGAAGCTACAGACATCAAATAAGACATGTTAATGATCTGAAGCTACAGACATCAGATAAGACATCTTAATAATCTGAAGCTACAGACATCAGATAAGACATTTTAATAATCTGAAGCTACATACATCAGATAAAACATGTTAATAATCTGAAGCTACAGATATCAGATATGTTAATTACCTGAAGCTACAGACATCAGAGAAGACATGTTAATAATCTGAAGCTACAGACATCGGATAAGATATGTTAATAATCTGAAGCTACAGACATCAGATAAGACATGTTAATAATCTGAAGCTACAGACATCAGATAAGACATGTTAATAATTTGAAAGTACAGACATCAGATATGTTAATAATCTGAAGCTACAGACATCAGAGAAGACATGTTTATAACCTGAAGCTACAGATATCAGATATGTTATTTCCCTGAAGCTACAGACATCAGATATGTTAATTACCTGAAGCTACAGACATCAGATAAGACATGTTAATAATCTGAAGTTACAGACATCAGATAAGACATGTTAATAATCTGAAGCTTCATACATCAGATAAGACATGTTAATAATTTGAAGCTACAGACATCAAATAAGACATGTTAATAACCCGAAGCTACAGACATCAGATAAGACATGTTAATGATCTGAAGCTACAGACATCAGAGAAGACATGTTAATGACCTGAAGCTACAGATATCAGATAAGACATGTTAATAATCTGAAGTTACAGACATCAGATAAGAGATGTTAATAATCTGAAGCTACATACATCAGACAAGACATGTTAATAATCTGAAGCTACAGACATCACGTAAGACATGTTAATAATTTGAAGCTACAGACATCAGATAAGACATGTTAATAATCTGAAGCTACAAACGTCAGAGAAGACATGTTTATAACCTGAAGCTACAGACATCAGATATGTTAATTACTTGAAGCTACAGACATCAGATATGTTAATTACATGAAGCTACAGACATCAGATAAGACATGTTAACAATCTGAAGCTACAGACAACAGATAAGACATGTTAATAATTTGAAGCTACAGACATCAGATAAGACATGTTAATAACCCGAAGCTACAGACATCAGATAAGACATGTTAATGATCTGAAGCTACAGACATCAGAGAAGACATGTTAATGACCTGAAGCTACAGATATCAGATAAGACATGTTAATAATCTAAAGCTACAGACATCAGATAAGAGATGTTAATAATCTGAAGCTACATACATCAAACAAGACATGTTAATAATCTGAAGCTACAGACATCACGTAAGACATGTTAATAATTTGAAGCTACAGACATCAGATAAGACATGTTAACAATCTGAAGCTACAGACATCAGATATGTTAATTACTTGAAGCTACAGACATCAGATATGTTAATTACATGAAGCTACAGACATCAGATAAGACATGTTAACAATCTGAAGCTACAGACAACAGATAAGACATGTTAATAATCTGAAGCTACAGACATCAGAGAAGACATGTTAATAATCTGAAGCTACAGATATCAGGTGTAACATGATAATAATCTGAAGCTACATACATCAGATAAGATATGTTAATAACCTGAGGCTACAGACATCAGAGAAGACATGTTAATAATCTGAAGCTACAGACATCGGATAAGATATGTTAATAATCTGAAGCTACAGACATCAGATAAGACATGTTAATAATCTAAAGCTACAGACATCAGATAAGACATGTTAATAATTTGAAAGTACAGACATCAGATATGTTAATAGTCTGAAGCTACAGACATCAGAGAAGACATGTTTATAACCTGAAGCTACAGATATCAGATATATTAATTCCCTGAAGCTACAGACATCAGATATGTTAATTACCTGAAGCTACAGACATCAGATAAGACATGTTAATAATCTGAAGTTACAAACATCAGATAAGACATGTTAATAATCTGAAGCTTCATACATCAGATAAGACATGTTAATAATTTCAAGCTACAGACATCAGATAAGACATGTTAATAACCCGAAGCTACAGACATCAGATAAGACATGTTAATGATCTGAAGCTACAGACATCAGAGAAGACATGTTAATGACCTGAAGCTACAGATATCAGATAAGACATGTTAATAATCTGAAGTTACAGACATCAGATAAGAGATGTTAATAATCTGAAGCTACATACATCAGACAAGACATGTTAATAATCTGAAGCTACAGACATCACGTAAGACATGTTAATAATTTGAAGCTACAGACATCAGATAAGACATGTTAATAATCTGAAGCTACAAACGTCAGAGAAGACATGTTTATAACCTGAAGCTACAGACATCAGATATGTTAATTACTTGAAGCTACAGACATCAGATATGTTAATTACATGAAGTTACAGACATCAGATAAGACATGTTAACAATCTGAAGCTACAGACAACAGATAAGACATGTTAATAATCTGAAGCTACAGACATCAGAGAAGACATGTTAATAATTTGAAGCTACAGATATCAGGTGTAACATGATAATAATCTGAAGCTACATACATCAGATAAGATGTGTTAATAACCTGAGGCTACAGACATCAGACAAGACATGTTAATAATCTGAAGCTACAGACATCGGATAAGATATGTTAATAATCTGAAGCTACAAACGTCAGAGAAGACATGTTTATAACCTGAAGCTACAGACATCAGATATGTTAATTACTTGAAGCTACAGACATCAGATATGTTAATTACATGAAGCTACAGACATCAGATAAGACATGTTAACAATCTGAAGCTACAGACAACAGATAAGACATGTTAATAATCTGAAGCTACAGACATCAGAGAAGACATGTTAATAATCTGAAGCTACAGATATCAGGTGTAACATGATAATAATCTGAAGCTACATACATCACATAAGATATGTTAATAACCTGAGGCTACAGACATCAGAGAAGACATGTTAATAATCTGAAGCTACAGACATCGGATAAGATATGTTAATAATCTGAAGCTACAGACATCAGATAAGACATGTTAATAATCTGAAGCTACAGACATCAGATAAGACATGTTAATAATTTGAAAGTACAGACATCAGATATGTTAATAATCTGAAGCTACAGACATCAGAGAAGACATATTTATAACCTGAAGCTACAGATATCAGATATGTTAATTCCCTGAAGCTACAGACAACAGATATGTTAATTAACTGAAGCTACAAACATCAGATAAGACATGTTAATAATCTGAAGTTACAGACATCAGATAAGACATGTTAATAATCTGAAGCTTCATACATCAGATAAGACATGTTAATAATTTGAAGCTACAGACATCAGATAAGACATGTTAATAACCCGAAGCTACAGACATCAGATAAGACATGTTAATGATCTGAAGCTACAGACATCAGAGAAGACATGTTAATGACCTGAAGCTACAGATATCAGATAAGACATGTTAATAATCTGAAGTTACAGACATCAGATAAGAGATGTTAATAATCTGAAGCTACATACATCAGACAAGACATGTTAATAATCTGAAGCTACAGACATCACGTAAGACATGTTAATAATTTGAAGCTACAGACATCAGATAAGACATGTTAATAATCTGAAGCTACAAACGTCAGAGAAGACATGTTTATAACCTGAAGCTACAGACATCAGATATGTTAATTACTTGAAGTTACAGACATCAGATATGTTAATTACATGAAGCTACAGACATCAGATAAGACATGTTAACAATCTGAAGCTACAGACAACAGATAAGACATGTTAATAATCTGAAGCTACAGACATCAGATAAGACATGTTAATAATTTGAAGCTACAGACATCAGATAAGACATGTTAATAACCCGAAGATACAGACATCAGATAAGACATGTTAATGATCTGAAGCTACAGACATCAGAGAAGACATGTTTATAACCTGAAGCTACAGACATCAGATAAGACATGTTAATAATTTGAAGCTACAGACATCAGATAAGACATGTTAATAATCTGAAGCTACAGACGTCAGAGAAGACATGTTTATAACCTGAAGCTACAGACATCAGATAAGACATGTTAATAATTTGAAGCTACAGACATCAGATAAGACATGTTAATAACCCGAAGCTACAGACATCAGATATGTTAATTACCTGAAGCTACAGACATCAGATAAGACATGTTAATAATCTGAAGCTACAGACATCAGATAAGAAATGTTAATGATCTGAAGCTACAGACATCAGATAAGACATGTTAATAATCTGAAGCTACATACATCAGATAAGACATGTTAATAATCTGAAGCTACAGACATAAGGTGTAACATGTTAATAATCTGAAGCTACAGACATCAGATAAAACATGTTAATGATCTGAAGCTCCAGACATCAGATAAAACATGTTAATAATCTGAAGCTACAGACATCAGATGAGACATATTTATAATCTGAAGCTACAGTCATCAGAGAAGACATGTTAATGATCTGAAGCTACAGATATCAGATAAGACATGTTAATAATCTGAAGCTACAGACATCAGATAAGACATGTTAATAATCTGAAGCTACATACATCAAATAAGACATGTTAATAATCTGAAGCTACAGACATCAGATAAGACATGTTAATAATTTGAAGGTACAGACATCAGATATGTTAATAATCTGAAGCTACAGATATCAGATGTGACATGATAACAATCTCAAGCAACATACATCAGGTTAGACATGTTAATAACCTGAAGCTACAGACATCAGATTAGACATGTTAATAACCTGAAGCTACAGACATCAGAGAAGACATGTTAATAATCTGAAGTTACAGACATCAGAGAAGACATGTTAATAATCTGAAGCTACAGACATCAGATAAGATATGTTAATAATGTGAAGCTTTATACATCAGATAAGACATGTTAATAATTTGAAGCTACATACATCAGATAAGACATGTTTATAAGCTGAAGCTACAGACAACAGAGAAGACATGTTAATAATTTGAAGCTACAGACATCAGAGAAGATATGTTAATAATCTGAAGCTTTATACATCAGATAAGACATGTTAATAATCTGAAGCTACAGACATGAGATAAGACATGTTAATAATCTGAAGCTACAGACATCAGATAAGACATGTTAATAATTTGAAGCTACAGACATCAGATATGTTAATAATCTGAAGCTACAGATATCAGATGTGACATGATAATAATCTCAAGCAACATACATCAGATTAGACATGTTAATAACCTGAAGCTACAAACATCAGATTAGACATGTTAATAACCTGAAGCTGCAGACATCAGATAAGATATGTTAATAACCTGAAGCTACAGACATCAGAGAAGACATGTTAATAATCTGAAGTTACAGACATCAGAGACGACATGTTAATAATTTGAAGCTACAGACATCAGATAAGATATGTTAATAATCTGAAGCTTTATACATCATATAAGACATGTTAATAATTTGAAGGTACAGACATCAGATATGTTAATAATCTGAAGCTACAGATATCAGATGTGATATGATAATAATCTCAAGCAACATACATCAGATTAGACATGTTAATAACCTGAAGCTACAGACATCAGATTAGACATGTTAATAACCTGAAGCTTCAGACATCAGATAAGATATGTTAATAACCTGAAGCTACAGACATCAGAGAAGACATGTTAATAATCTGAAGCTACAGACAACAGATAAGACATGTTAATAATCTGAAGCTACAGACATCAGAGAAGACATGTTTATAATCTAAAACTAGAGACATCAGATGTGACATGATAACAATCTGAAGCTACAGACATCATATAAGACATGTTACTAATCTGAAGCTACAGACATCAGATAAGGCATGTTGATTACCTGAAGCTTCAGACATCAGATTAGACATGTTATTAATCTGAAGCTACAGACATCAGATAAGACATGTTAATAATCTGAAGCTACAGACATCAGATAAGATATGTTAATAACCTGAAGCTACGGACATCATATAAGACGTGTTAAGTCAAATAATGACCTTCACTTGTCACAAATATAGTGAGTGAATTGGAGGAGGATTGAAAACTTATAGTTGGTGTTTGTGGTCAGTGTTACTACTTCATTCTTAGATCTAATTGATTCACTTTTAGGAATAATACCTTCTTCAAAAGGTCACAAGTAACCAGTAAGCCTTTTCAGTTTGCTTGAATATTATGATATCACAGATCAGGTCATGACAGTTTGTTGTGACACCACTTTATCTGAAACAGGTCAGAGGCCTGGCATGCCCAGGTGAGATAAGGCGTTCGACTTGTGATATGAGGGTCGCGGGTTCAAATCCCTATTTCAAAAAACATCCTCGCCCTTTCAGCCGCGGAGGCGTTATAATGTTACAATCAATACCGCTAGTCGTTATTTGAAAAGTAGCCCAACAGTTGGTGGTTGGTGGTGATGAGCAGCTGCCTTCCTTTCAGTCTCACAAGTCCTAAATTATGGACGGCTAGCGCAGATGGCCTTCGAGTAGCTTTGTGTGAAATTAAAAAACACAAAAACAAAACAAGAAAACAAACTAAAAGAGGTCAGGACAATAGAGCGATCGCCACTCTTGATTAGAATTTGGGAAAACATTTACTGTGAGCTTTACATTTCTCAAGTGATGGAGGCTTTGACAGAGCAAAAGAGTGAAGGTCTGAGGAGGAAAATGTAACAACTTTCGAAACAAATTTAGCCTGAAATGTGTCATGATGCAAATAAGATGAAAAATCTTGTTAAGTTTCTTTATCACTTGATTCAAACTGGTTCTCAGATTTGTGAACCTGCAAAAAATGTCTGAGATTTGGTAACCATGCATTTATTTTAGAGAAGAGATTACAAGTATCTGTGTTAACCTCCTTGTATACATTGTACCAACTGTGCACTGATACATAAATATGCAGCAACAACATAAATTTCGTCAACATTCCTTTGACACTAAGTTAGTAACTACTAGAGTTAACAGTCTGGTTGGTGCCTTATCGCTGTCTAATTGAGTAGCGTATAACCAGGTTTACAAAACAAGTTTCGTGAAAAAGTGAATCTACTCGACGTCCTTTATAAGGAAAATGTGTTCGTGCAAGGGGCTGAGCCGTGCTGGGATTTCTTTTTCTCACGTTACGAAACGATTTATGCCGGAGTTTTTTAATAATGTTTCTTGACACTTTATAATCAAGTATTATTATCATTATTTAAGCACTCTTAACAGAAGTTTGGTTTGCTTTGAATTAAGCACAAAGCTACACGAGAGCTGTCTGCGCCAGTCGTCCCTAATTTAGGAGTGTAAGACTATAGGAAAAGCAGCTAGTCATCACCACCCACCGCCAATGCTGGGCTACTCGTTTACCAACGAATAGTGGGATTGACCATAACAGTATAATGTTCTCACGGCTGAAACGGCGAGCATGTTTGTGGTGATGGGGGTTCGAACCCGTAACATTCGGATTATGAGACATGTGCTTTAACCACCTAGCTAAGCCGGGCCGTGTTAGACTAAACACATTGTGAAATGGATGGAAATAAATGTTATTATTATTACTATACTTAAGTCAGTCTTGATACACGTCTATTCTTTGACATCGATTAAAATATTTTGTAAAAATAAAATGTTTTCACTGGAATTTTATTTATTTTTCTATTCATTTCACTGTAAAATAAGCTCACCTTTTAGTGAAATATCTGTTTTACACTGACAGCGAGTAATAGATGGTTTTAGGACATGCGGGTTATAAGTTTTTAGCATTCGAAATCTAACCTGTATTTGATACTCATTACCAGCTGACTCTTTTGTGATCCCTTTTTAAATTGTGTCAAAGTAACAGGATATCTCCAACACTTTCAAGAGCTGTTCAAGGGATTTTCAATGATTCAGTTCTGCAGACATCGACACTGATATCCATCTTTTCTGTCACGAAAGTATTTTTAATAAATCGGGGAAAAAACCCTCTTACTTAGATCACTTTTACACAAAAATAACAGAATATATCAAGATCATTAATTAAACCTCTTGTAACCATAGCGACGAACATATAATATTGAAAACAACAACAACAAATACTATCCAAAAATGATACGTCATGCGGCCTTTAACTGTTTATAAACGAACTGTGTATTTCTTGTGAGTTTAAGAACGATCGAAAAAAAAAAAATAAACGTCGCAATCGGTGTAGAGAAATCTATAGTTTGTGGTTATCTACATTTCAAGCATCACAAAATGTGATCCGTTTACAATGAAAATGATTTATTTATTTAAAAGTGCACATGACCTTTTCTGAAGAACCAGTAGGTGATGGAGAAATAAAGGTATATTTTCGGATTCAGCGTACATAAGCTACTGTAAAGCATGTAAACATTCCACTACAATAAAACCAATGTAAGCCTGTACAATCGATCTTATGCAACATAATGTGATTAAAAGTAACATAGCATTGGACATCAAATCAAATACTTGACTATAAACCAACTTACGTATTTAAGTGCCACGTATACGATACTTCCATGAACCTAAATCAAACAAAACAAGAATTGTTTATTTTTATTCTAGCTGGAGTGCCTGTCCTCTGGACGGAAGTTATGTAAATTAATGATTGATAAAAGGTTATTTATCTTAAGCATGAAAAAGACCCTCAGTGGTACATCTGTGGACTTATACTGCTAGAAACTGGGTTTCGATAACCGTGGTGGGCAGAGCACAGACAGACCTTTGTGTAGCTTTGCGCTTAAGAATAAACAACAACGACGTGAAAAGCTCCTTCCTTTTATACGTAATTGTAAAAATGAAAAGATTGGTTCGTTTTTAATTTCGCGCAAATCTACACGAGGGCTATATGCGTTAGCCGTTACTAATATAGCAGTGTAAGACGAGAGAGAAGGTAGCTAGTCATTACCACTCACCGCCAACTCTTGGGCTACTCTTTTACTAACAAATAATGGGATTGACCGTCACTTTATAACACCCCACGGTTGAAAGTGAGAACATGTTTGGTGTGACGGGGATTCAAACTCGCGACCCTCGGATTACGAGGCGAGTGCTTCAACCACCTGGCCATGCCGAGCCAAAAGATCACAAATACTGCAAAACGTCGTAAAGTGTGTTTCTCTAAATGGACCCGACAAACCTTCATGTCATATGTTGTGAGATTTATGCATGTAAGGTGAGGTAGTGGTAAAAAATGCTGAAACATGAATGAAACCACAAAACGCTAAATGCAAAACTGACAATTATATACATGGACTTTTATTATATTAGTCATACAAGCCAGAGATTCTTGCTGGTTTCTCCCTCCAAGGAATTTCGTCTCTCCATTAAAAAAGACAGAATTATGAATTCAACCAATGTCCTCATTTTAACATTCACATCACCGTGGCCACCTGCCACCATCAAGGCAGGTTATCTTTATTGCAAGGCACGAACATACATTCCAAACCCTCTCAGATGTTTCCGGTGTCAATGGTTCGGTCACTCAAAGACATCAGGTTGTGGTTCTTTGATGTCAGTTTGTTGTAGTGACAAAAAAACGATGCCAATGAGTGTGAAACGGACCCATATTCTGTCATTTGTAATGGTTCTAACTTATCCTACTTTTGCTAAATGGTTGGAAGAAAAAAAGATGCAGCATTTCAAGGGGATTCAAAACATTACTTACTTTGACCTTGAAATTAATTGTTTATAATCTGAAGCTAAAGACATCAGATAAGACATGTTAATAATCTGAAGTTACAGACATCAGATAAGACATGTTAATGATCTGAAGCTTCAGACATCAGGTAAGACATGTTAATAATCTGAAGCTACAGACATCAGAGAAGACATGTTTATAACCTGAAGCTACAGACATCAGATATGTTAATTCCCTGAAGCTACAGACATCAGATATGTTAATTACCTGAAGCTACAGACATCAGATAAGACATGTTAATAATCTGAAGCTACAGACATCAGATAAGACATGTTAATAATCTGAAGCTACAGACATCAGATTAGACATGTTAATTACCTGAAGCTTCAGACATCAGATTAGACATGTTAATAATCTGAAGCTACAGACATCAGATAAGACATGTTAATAATCTGAAGCTACAGACATCATATAAGACATGTTAAGTCAAATATTGACCTTCACTTGTCACAAATATAGTGAGTGAATTGGAGGAGGATTGAAAACTTATAGTTGGTGTTTGTGGTCAGTGTTACTACTTCATTCTTAGATCTAATTGATTCCCTTCTCGGAATAATACCTTCTTCAAAAGGTCACAAGTAACCAGTTAGCCTTTACAGTTTGCTTGAATATTATGATATCACAGATCAGGTCATGAGAGTTTGTTGTGACACCACTTTATCTGAAACAGGTCAGAGGCCTGGCATGCCCAGGTGAGATTAGGCGTTCGACTTGTGATATGAGGGTCGCGGGTTCAAATCCCTATTTCAAAAAACATCCTCGCCCTTTCAGCCGCGGAGGCGTTATAATGTTACAATCAATACCGCTAGTCGTTATTTGAAAAGTAGCCCAACAGTTGGTGGTGATGAGCAGCTGCCTTCCTTTCAGTCTCACAAGTCTTAAATTATGGACGGCTAGCGCAGATGGCCTTCGAGTAGCTTTGTGTGAAATTAAAAAACACAAAAACAAAACAAGAAAACAAACTAAAAGAGGTCAAGACAATAGAGCGATCGCCACTCTTGATTAGAATTTGGGAAAACCTTTACTGTGAGCTTCACATTTCTCAAGTGATGGAGGCTTTGACAGAGCAAAAGAGTGAAGGTCTGAGGAGGAAAATGTAACAACTTTTGAAACAAATTTAGCCTGAAATGTGCCATGATGCAAAAAAGATGAAAAATCTTATTAAGTTTCTTTATCACTTGATTCAAACAAAGAACCGAACAACAAATCAACTAACAAGTTATGTGTTTATATATTAAGTCAAGTAAAGTAAGAGTTTCTTAATGATTGTTTCACTATAGAGAACAACAGTGTTTTGTATCGTTTTGATACTTATTTGTTTGGTTTTGTTCACAGTGGACTCTTTTTATCTGACGGAAGAACTCTTTATCTTGTACAAAGTCAGATTAATGTTTGTTTTAAAGTAATCCTGCATGATTTAGATATTGTATATTATTCATTATGAACTAAATAACATTTTTCATGATTTATCAGGCCATCTCATAAGTGATGTCCGAAATTTCAATACAGAAAGTATTTGTAGAAGGCTTCAATGACTCAAATATGTACTAGGACGTGTATAAAAATGCTCAGACAAATAAAAGAAACTGTCCAAACTCCACTTTTTCAGATCATTTATCAAATAAACCCCCATGAAGATGGATGTGTCTGAAGAGCACATTAGACATATTTATTTTATAATTGACAGTAATTTTGGTTTTAAAGACCTTAGGGAGATCCCTAAGGCAAACCAGGGGTGCTCAGAAACTTTTGTTTCTCCTCAGCCTGACATTAGACATATAATGCTTTATGAGTTTAAAAAAGGCAATAGTGCAGCAGAAACCACAAAACAACATTCAAGGTGTTTATGGTACGGATTCTCTCAATGAAAGTAAACGTCCAACGTGGTTTCAGAAGTTTATATCAGGTGACTACAGCTTAAGTTTAATGATGATTTGCTGCTGGCTGCACTTGATGAAGACTGTGCTGTAACATTTGAAGAACTAGCACAGAAGCTTAATTCAACAGTTCACCGTCATCTGCAACAACTTGGAAATGTATCAAAACTTGAAAAATGGGTCGCTATGATTTGACAGAAGCCAACCGAGAGCAAGTGGGTGGTAACTCATTTT
>MU033949.1:1937-58006 GCA_011833715.1 Carcinoscorpius rotundicauda
ACTGTACGTAGGAAGGTTGTTGTCATCAGTAGTTATTAGTACTGTACGTAGGAATGTTGTTGTCATCAGTAGTTGTTAGTACTGTATGTAGGAAGGTTGTTGTCAACAGTAGTTGTTATTACTGTACGTAGGAAGGTTGTTGTCATCAATAGTTATTAGTACTGTACGTAGGAATGTTGTTGTCATCAGTAGTTGTTAGTACTGTACGTACGAATGTTGTTGTCATCAGTAGTTGTTAGTACTGTATGTAGAAAGGTTGTTGTCATCAGTAGTTATTGGAACTGTACGTAGGAAGGTTGTTGTCATCAGTAGTTATTAGTACTGTACGTAGGAATGTTGTTGTCATAAGTAATTATTTGTACTGTACGTAGGAATGTTGTTGTCATCAGTAATTATTAGTACTGTACGAAGGAATGTTGTTGTCATCAGTAGTTATTGGTACTGTACGTAGAAAGGTTGTTGTCATCACTAGTTATTAGTACTGTATGCAGGAAGGTTGTTGTCATCAGTACTTATTAGTACTGTATGCAGGAAGGTTGTTGTCATCAGTAGTTATTAGTACTGTACATAGGAATGTTGTTGTCATCAGTAGGTATTAGTACTGTACGTAGGAAGGTTATTGTCATCAGTAGTTATTAGTGCTGTATGTAGGAAGGTTGTTCTCATCAGTAGTTATTAGTACTGTATGAAAAAGGGTTGTTGTCATAAGTAGTAATTAGTAATGTATGTAAGAAGGTTGTTATCGACAGTAGCTATTAGTTCTGTATGTAGAAAGGTTGTTGTCATCAGTAGTTGTTATTACTGTACGTAGGAAGGTTGTTGTCATCAGTAGTTATTAGTACTGTACGTAGGATTGTTGTTGTCATCAGTAGTTGTTAGTACTGTATGTAGGAAGGTTGTTGTCATCAGTAGTTGTTATTACTGTACGTAGAAGGTTGTTGTCATCAAGTAGTTAGTAGTACTGTACGTAGGATTGTTGTTGTCATCATAGTTGTTAGTAACTGTATGTAGGAAGGTTGTTGTCATCAGTAGTTGTTATTACTGTACGTAGGAATGTTGTTGTCATCAGTAGTTGTTAGTACTGTATGTAGGAATGTTGTTGTCATCAGTAGTTGTTAGTACTGTATGTAGGAAAGTTGTTGTCATCAGTAATTGTTAGTACTGTATGTAGGAAGGTTGTTGTCATCAGCAGTTATTAATACTGTACGTAAGAAGGTTGTTGTCATCAGTAGTTATTAGTACTGTACGTAGGAATGTTGTTGTCATCAGTAGTTGTTAGTACTGTATGTAGGAAAGTTGTTGTCATCAGTAGTTGTTATTACTGTACGTAAAAAGGTTGTTGTCATCAGTAGTTATTGGAACTGTACGTAGGAAGGTTGTTGTCATCAGTAGTTATTAGTACTGTACGTAGGAATGTTGTTGTCATAAGTAATTATTTGTACTGTACGTAGGAATGTTGTTGTCATCAGTAATTATTAGTACTGTACGAAGGAATGTTGTTGTCATCAGTAGTTATTGGTACTGTACGTAGAAAGGTTGTTGTCATCAGTAGTTGTTATTACTGTACGTAGGAAGGTTGTTGTCATCAGTAGTTATTAGTACTGTACGTAGGAATGTTGTAGTCATCAGTAGTTGTTAGTACTGTATGTAGGAAGGTTGTTGTTATCAGTAGTTATTAGTACTGTATGCAGGAAGGTTGTTGTCATCCGTAATTATTAGTATTGTACGTAGGAAGGTTATTGTCATCAGTAGTTATTAGTACTGTACGTACGAATGTTGTTGTCATCAGTAGTTGTTAGTACTGTATGTAGGAAGGTTGTTGTCATCAGTAGTTGTTATTACTGTACGTAGGAAGGTTGTTGTCATCAGTAGTTATTAGTACTGTACGTAGGAATGTTGTAGTCATCAGTAGTTGTTAGTACTGTACGTAGGAAGGTTGTTGTCATCAGTAGTTGTTATTACTTTTCGTAGGAAGGTTGTTGTCATCAGTAGTTATTAGTACTGTACGTAGGAATGTTGTAGTCATCAGTAGTTGTTAGTACTGTATGTAGGAAGGTTGTTGTCAACAGTAGTTGTTATTACTGTACGTAGGAAGGTTGTTGTCATCAATAGTTATTAGTACTGTACGTAGGAATGTTGTTGTCATCAGTAGTTGTTAGTACTGTACGTACGAATGTTGTTGTCATCAGTAGTTGTTAGTACTGTATGTAGAAAGGTTGTTGTCATCAGTAGTTGTTATTACTGTACGTAGGAAGGTTGTTGTCATCAGTAGTTATTAGTACTGTACGTAGGAATCTTGTTGTCATCAGTAGTTGTTAGTACTGTATGTAGGAAGGTTGTTGTCATCAGTAGTTGTTATTACTGTACGTAGGAAGGTTGTTGTCATCAGTAGTTATTAGTACTGTACGTAGGAATGTTGTTGTCATCAGTAGTTGTTAGTACTATATGTAGGAAAGTTGTTGTCATCAGTAGTTGTTATTACTGTACGTAAAAAGGTTGTTGTCATCAGTAGTTATTGGAACTGTACGTAGGAAGGTTGTTGTCATCAGTAGTTATTAGTACTGTACGTAGGAATGTTGTTGTCATAAGTAATTATTTGTACTGTACGTAGGAATGTTGTTGTCATCAGTAATTATTAGTACTGTACGAAGGAATGTTGTTGTCATCAGTAGTTATTGGTACTGTACGTAGAAAGGTTGTTGTCATCACTAGTTATTAGTACTGTATGCAGGAAGGTTGTTGTCATCAGTAGTTATTAGTACTGTATGAAAAAGGGTTGTTGTCATAAGTAGTAATTAAAAATGTATGTAAGAAGGTTGTTATTGACAGTAGCTATTAGTTCTGTATGCAGGAAGGTTGTTGTCATCCGTAATTATTAGTATTGTACGTAGGAAGGTTATTGTCATCAGTAGTTATTAGTACTGTACGTACGAATGTTGTTGTCATCAGTAGTTGTTAGTACTGTATGTAGAAAGGTTGTTGTCATCAGTAGTTGTTATTACTGTACATAGGAAGGTTGTTGTCATCAGTAGTTATTAGTACTGTACGTAGGAATGTTGTAGTCATCAGTAGTTGTTAGTACTGTATGTAGGAAGGTTGTTGTCATCAGTAGTTATTACTTTTCGTAGGAAGGTTGTTGTCATCAGTAGTTATTAGTACTGTACGTAGGAATGTTGTTGTCATCAGTAGTTGTTAGTACTGTATGTAGGAAGGTTGTTGTCAACAGTAGTTGTTATTACTGTACGTAGGAAGGTTGTTGTCATCAGTAGTTATTAGTACTGTACGTAGGAATGTTGTTGTCATCAGTAGTTGTTAGTACTGTATGTAGGAAAGTTGTTGTCATCAGTAATTGTTAGTACTGTATGTAGGAAGGTTGTTGTCATCAGCAGTTATTAGTACTGTACGTAAGAAGGTTGTTGTCATCAGTAGTTATTAGTACTGTACGTAGGAATGTTGTTGTCATCAATAGTTGTTAGTACTGTATGTAGGAAAGTTGTTGTCATCAGTAGTTTTTATTACTGTACGTAGGAAGGTTGTTGTCATCAGTAGTTATTGGAACTGTACGTAGGAAGGTTGTTGTCATCAGTAGTTATTAGTACTGTATGTAGGAAGGTTGTTGTCATAAGTAGTAATTAGTGATGTATGCAGGAATGTTGTTATCGACAGTAGTTATTAGTACTGTATGTTGGAAGGTTGTTGTGATTAGTAGTTATTAGTAATGTATGTAAAATGTTGTTCTCATCAGTAGTTATTAGTATTCTACGTAGAAAGATTGTTCTCATCAGTTGTTATTAGTACTGCATGTAGAAAGGTTGTTGTCATCAGTAGTTATTAGTACTGTACGTAGGAAGGTTGTTGTCATCAGTAGTTGTTAGTACTGTACGTAGGAAGGTTGTTGTCATCAGTAGTTATGAGTACTGTATGCACAAAGGCTGTTGTCATCAGTAGTTATTAGTACTGTACGTAGGAATGTTGTTGTCATCAGTAGTTAATAGTACTTTTCGTAGGAAGGTTGTTGTCATAAGTAGTTATTAGTACTGAACATAGGAAGGTTGTTGTCATCAGTAGTTATTAGTACTGTACGTAGGAAGGTTGTTGTCATCAGTAGTTGTTAGTACTGTATGTAGGAAGGTTGTTGTCATCAGTAGTTATTAGTACTGTCTGCAGAAAGGCAGTTGTCATCAGTAGTTATTAGTACTGTACGTAGGAATGTTGTTGTCATCAGTAGTTATTAGTACTGTACGTAGGAAGGTTGTTGTCATCAGTAGTTATTAGCACTGTACGTAGGAATGTTGTTGTCATCAGTAGTTGTTTGTACTGTACGTAGGAAGGTTGTTGTCATCAGTAGTTGTTATTACTGTACGTAGGAAGGTTGTTGTCATCAGTAGTTGTTATTACTGTACGTAGGAAGGTTGTTGTAATCAGTAGTTATTAGTACTGTATGTAGGAAGGTTGTTGTCATCAGTAGTTATTAGTACTGTATGTAGGAAGGTTGTTGTCATCAGTAGTTATTAGCACTGTACGTAGGAAGGTTGTCATCATCAGTAGTTATTAGCACTGTACGTAGGAATGTTGTTGTCATCAGTAGTTGTTTGTACTGTACGTAGGAATGTTGTTGTCATCAGTAGGTATTAGTACTGTACGTAGGAAGGTTATTGTCATCAGTAGTTATTAGTGCTGTATGTAGGAAGGTTGTTCTCATCAGTAGTTATTAGTACTGTATGCAGGAATGTTGTTGTCATCAGTAGGTATTAGCACTGTACGTAGGAATGTTGTTGTCATCAGTAGTTGTTTGTACTGTACGTAGGAAGGTTGTTGTCATCAGTAGTTGTTATTACTGTACGTAGGAAGGTTGTTGTCATCAGTAGTTGTTATTACTGTACGTAGGAAGGTTGTTGTAATCAGTAGTTATTAGTACTGTATGTAGGAAGGTTGTTGTCATCAGTAGTTATTAGTTTTGTATGTAGGAAGGTTGTTGTCATCAGTAGTTATTAGCACTGTACGTAGGAAGGTTGTCATCATCAGTAGTTATTAGCACTGTACGTAGGAATGTTGTTGTCATCAGTAGTTGTTTGTACTGTACGTAGGAATGTTGTTGTCATCAGTAGGTATTAGTACTGTATGTAGGAAGGTTGTTGTCATCAGTAGTTATTAGCACTGTACGTAAGAATGTTGTTGTTATCAGTACTTGTTAGTACTGTTTGTAGGAAGGTTGTTGTCATCAGTAGTTGTTATTACTGTACGTAGGAAGGTTGTTGTCATCAGTAGTTATTAGCACTGTACGTAGGAAGGTTGTCATCATCAGTAGTTATTAGCACTGTACGTAGGAATGTTGTTGTCATCAGTAGTTGTTTGTACTGTACGTAGGAATGTTGTTGTCATCAGTAGGTATTAGTACTGTACGTAGGAAGGTTATTGTCATCAGTAGTTATTAGTGCTGTATGTAGGAAGGTTGTTCTCATCAGTAGTTATTAGTACTGTATGCAGGAATGTTGTTGTCATCAGTAGGTATTAGTACTATACGTAGGAAGGTTATTGTCATCAGTTGTTATTAGTACTGTACGTAGGAATGTTGTAGTCATCAGTAGTTGTTAGTACTGTATGTAGGAAGGTTGTTGTCATCAGTAGTTGTTATTACTGTACGTAGGAAGGTTGTTGTCATCAGTAGTTATTAGTACTGTACGTAGGAATGTTGTAGTCATCAGTAGTTGTTAGTACTGTATGTAGGAAGGTTGTTGTCATCAGTAGTTGTTATTACTTTTCGTAGGAAGGTTGTTGTCATCAATAGTTATTAGTACTGTACGTAGGAATGTTGTTGTGATCAGTAGTTGTTAGTACTGTATGTAGGAAGGTTGTTGTCAACAGTAGTTGTTATTACTGTACGTAGGAAGGTTGTTGTCATCAGTAGTTATTAGTACTGTACGTAGGAATGTTGTTGTCATCAGTAGTTGTTAATACTGTATGTAGGAAAGTTGTTGTCATCAGTAATTGTTAGTACTGTATGTAGGAAGGTTGTTATCATCAGCAGTTATTAGTACTGTACGTAAGAAGGTTGTTGTCATCAGTAGTTATTAGTACTGTACGTAGGAATGTTGTTGTCATCAGTAGTTGTTAGTACTGTATGTAGGAAAGTTGTTGTCATCAGTAGTTGTTATTACTGTACGTAGGAAGGTTTTTGTCATCAGTAGTTATTAGTACTGTATGTAGGAAGGTTGTTGTCATAAGTAGTAATTAGTGATGTATGCAGGAATGTTGTTATCGACAGTAGTTATTAGTACTGTATGTTGGAAGGTTGTTGTGATTAGTAGTTATTAGTAATGTATGTAAAATGTTGTTCTCATCAGTAGTTATTAGTACTGCATGTAGAAAGGTTGTTGTCATCAGTAGTTATTAGTACTGTACGTAGGAAGGTTGTTGTCATCAGTAGTTGTTAGTACTGTACGTAGGAAGGTTGTTGTCATCAGTAGTTATGAGTACTGTATGCACAAAGGCTGTTGTCATCAGTAGTTATTAGTACTGTACGTAGGAATGTTGTTGTCATCAGTAGTTAATAGTACTTTTCGTAGGAAGGTTGTTGTCATAAGTAGTTATTAGTACTGAACGTAGGAAGGTTGTTGTCATCAGTAGTTATTAGTACTGTACGTAGGAAGGTTGTTGTCATCAGTAGTTGTTAGTACTGTATGTAGGAAGGTTGTTGTGATCAGTAGTTGTTAGTACTGTATGTAGGAAGGTTGTTGTCATCAGTAGTTATTAGTACTGTCTGCAGAAAGGCAGTTGTCATCAGTAGTTATTAGTACTGTACGTAGGAATGTTGTTGTCATCAGTAGTTATTAGTACTGTACGTAGGAAGGTTGTTGTCATCAGTAGTTATTAGCACTGTACGTAGGAATGTTGTTGTCATCAGTAGTTGTTTGTACTGTACGTAGGAATGTTGTTGTCATCAGTAGTTATTAGTACTGTACGTAGGAATGTTGTTGTCATCAGTAGTTGTTGGTACTGTATGTAGGAAGGTTGTTGTCATCAGTAGTTGTTATTACTGTACGTAGGAAGGTTGTTGTCATCAGTAGTTATTAGTATTCTACGTAGAAAGATTGTTCTCATCAGTAGTTATTAGTACTGTATGTAGGAAGGTTGTTGTCATCAGTAGTTATTAGTAATGTATGCAGGAAGGTTGTTCTCATCAGTAGTTATTAGTACTGTATGTAGGAAGGTTGTTCTCATCAGTAGTTATTAGTAATGTATGCAGGAAGGTTGTTCTCATCAGTTGTTATTAGCACTGTACGTAAGAATGTTGTTGTCATCAGTAGTTGTTAGTACTGTATGTAGGAAGGTTGTTGTCATCAGTAGTTATTAGTACTGTATGTAGGAAGGTTGTTGTCATCAGTAGTTATTAGTACTGTACGTAGGAATGTTGTTGTCATCAGTAGTTATTGGTACTGTACGTAGGAAGGTTGTTGTCATCAGTAGTTATTAGTACTGTATGTAGGAAGGTTGTTGTCATCAGTAGTTATTAGTACTGTACGTAGGAATGTTGTTGTCATTAGTAGTTATTAGTTCTGTACGTAGGAATGTTGTTGTCATCAGTAGTTATTGGTACTGTACGTAGGAAGGTTGTTGTCATCAGTAGTTATTAGTACTGTATGTAGGAAGGTTGTTGTCATCAGTAGTTATTAGTACTGTACCTAGGAAGATTGTCATCATCAGTAGTTATTAGCACTGTACGTAGGAATGTTGTTGTCATCAGTAGTTGTTTGTACTGTATGTCGGAAGGTTGTTGTCATCAGTAGTTGTTATTACTGTACGTTGGAAGGTTGTTGTCATCAGTAGTTATAAGTACTGTACGTAGGAATGTTGTTGTCATCAGTAGTTATTAGTATTCTACGTAGAAAGATTGTTCTCATCAGTAGTTATTAGTACTGTACGTAGGAATGTTGTTGTCATCGGTAGTTATTGGTACTGTACGTAGGAAGGTTGTTGTCATCAGTAGTTATTAGTACTGTATGTAGGAAGGTTGTTGTCATAAGTAGTAATTAGTAATGTATGTAAGAAGGTTGTTATCGACAGTAGCTATTAGTTCTGTATGTAGGAAGGTTGTTGTCATCAGTAGTTGTTATTACTGTACGTAGGAAGGTTGTTGTCATCAGTAGTTATTAGTACTGTACGTAGGAATGTTGTAGTCATCAGTAGTTGTTAGTACTGTATGTAGGAAGGTTGTTGTCATCAGTAGTTGTTATTACTGTACGTAGGAAGGTTGTTGTCATCAGTAGTTATTAGTAATGTATGCAGGAAGGTTGTTCTCATCAGTAGTTATTAGTACTGTATGCAGGAAGGTTGTTGTCCTCAGTAGTTATTAGCACTGTACGTAAGAATGTTGTTGTCATCAGTACTTGTTAGTACTGTTTGTAGGAAGGTTGTTGTCATCAGTAGTTGTTATTACTGTACGTAGGAAGGTTGTTGTCATCAGTAGTTATTAGCACTGTACCTAGGAAGGTTGTCATCATCAGTAGTTATTAGCACTGTACGTAGGAATGTTGTTGTCATCAGTAGTTGTTTGTACTGTATGTAGGAAGGTTGTTGTCATCAGTAGTTGTTATTACTGTACGTAGGAAGGTTGTTGTCATCAGTAGTTATAAGTACTGTACGTAGGAATGTTGTTGTCATCAGTAGTTGTTGGTACTGTATGTAGGAAGGTTGTTGTCATCAGTAGTTGTTAGTATTCTACGTAGAAAGATTGTTCTCATCAGTAGTTATTAGTACTGTATGTAGGAAGGTTGTTCTCATCAGTAGTTATTAGTAATGTATGCAGGAAGGTTGTTCTCATCAGTAGTTATTAGTACTGTATGTAGGAAGGTTGTTCTCATCAGTAGTTATTAGTAATGTATGCAGGAAGGTTGTTCTCATCAGTTGTTATTAGCACTGTACGTAAGAATGTTGTTGTCATCAGTAGTTGTTAGTACTGTATGTAGGAAGGTTGTTGTCATCAGTAGTTGTTATTACTGTACGTAGGAAGGTTGTTGTCATCAGTAGTTATTAGTACTGTATGTAGGAAGGTTGTTGTCATCAGTAGTTATTAGTACTGTATGTAGGAAGGTTGTTGTCATCAGTAGTTATTAGTACTGTACGTAGGAAGGTTGTTGTCATCAGTAGTTATTGGTACTGTACGTAGGAAGGTTGTTGTCATCAGTAGTTATTAGTACTGTATGTAGGAAGGTTGTTGTCATCAGTAGTTATTAGTACTGTACGTAGGAATGTTGTTGTCATCAGTAGTTGTTATTACTGTACGTAGGAAGGTTGTTGTCATCAGTAGTTATTAGTACTGTATGTAGGAAGGTTGTTGTCATAAGTAGTAATTAGTAATGTATGTAAGAAGGTTGTTATCGACAGTAGCTATTAGTTCTGTATGTAGGAAGGTTGTTGTCATCAGTAGTTGTTATTACTGTACGTAGGAAGGTTGTTGTCATCAGTAGTTATTAGTACTGTACGTAGGAATGTTGTAGTCATCAGTAGTTGTTAGTACTGTATGTAGGAAGGTTGTTGTCATCAGTAGTTGTTATTACTGTACGTAGGAAGGTTGTTGTCATCAGTAGTTATGAGTACTGTATGCACAAAGGCTGTTGTCATCAGTAGTTATTAGTACTGTACGTAGGAATGTTGTTGTCATCAGTAGTTAATAGTACTTTTCGTAGGAAGGTTGTTGTCATAAGTAGTTATTAGTACTGAACGTAGGAAGGTTGTTGTCATCAGTAGTTATTAGTACTGTACGTAGGAAGGTTGTTGTCATCAGTAGTTGTTAGTACTGTATGTAGGAAGGTTGTTGTGATCAGTAGTTGTTAGTACTGTATGTAGGAAGGTTGTTGTCATCAGTAGTTATTAGTACTGTCTGCAGAAAGGCAGTTGTCATCAGTAGTTATTAGTACTGTACGTAGGAATGTTGTTGTCATCAGTAGTTATTAGTACTGTACGTAGGAAGGTTGTTGTCATCAGTAGTTATTAGCACTGTACGTAGGAATGTTGTTGTCATCAGTAGTTGTTTGTACTGTACGTAGGAATGTTGTTGTCATCAGTAGTTATTAGTACTGTACGTAGGAATGTTGTTGTCATCAGTAGTTGTTGGTACTGTATGTAGGAAGGTTGTTGTCATCAGTAGTTGTTATTACTGTACGTAGGAAGGTTGTTGTCATCAGTAGTTATTAGTATTCTACGTAGAAAGATTGTTCTCATCAGTAGTTATTAGTACTGTATGTAGGAAGGTTGTTGTCATCAGTAGTTGTTAGTATTCTACGTAGAAAGATTGTTCTCATCAGTAGTTATTAGTACTGTATGTAGGAAGGTTGTTCTCATCAGTAGTTATTAGTAATGTATGCAGGAAGGTTGTTCTCATCAGTAGTTATTAGTACTGTATGTAGGAAGGTTGTTCTCATCAGTAGTTATTAGTAATGTATGCAGGAAGGTTGTTCTCATCAGTTGTTATTAGCACTGTACGTAAGAATGTTGTTGTCATCAGTAGTTGTTAGTACTGTATGTAGGAAGGTTGTTGTCATCAGTAGTTGTTATTACTGTACGTAGGAAGGTTGTTGTCATCAGTAGTTATTAAGTACTGTATGTAGGAAGGTTGTTGTCATCAGTAGTTATTAGTACTGTATGTAGGAAGGTTGTTGTCATCAGTAGTTATTAGTACTGTACGTAGGAAGGTTGTTGTCATCAGTAGTTATTGGTACTGTACGTAGGAAGGTTGTTGTCATCAGTAGTTATTAGTACTGTATGTAGGAAGGTTGTTGTCATCAGTAGTTATTAGTACTGTACGTAGGAATGTTGTTGTCATCAGTAGTTGTTATTACTGTACGTAGGAAGGTTGTTGTCATCAGTAGTTATTAGTACTGTATGTAGGAAGGTTGTTGTCATAAGTAGTAATTAGTAATGTATGTAAGAAGGTTGTTATCGACAGTAGCTATTAGTTCTGTATGTAGGAAGGTTGTTGTCATCAGTAGTTGTTATTACTGTACGTAGGAAGGTTGTTGTCATCAGTAGTTATTAGTACTGTACGTAGGAATGTTGTAGTCATCAGTAGTTGTTAGTACTGTATGTAGGAAGGTTGTTGTCATCAGTAGTTGTTATTACTGTACGTAGGAAGGTTGTTGTCATCAGTAGTTATGAGTACTGTATGCACAAAGGCTGTTGTCATCAGTAGTTATTAGTACTGTACGTAGGAATGTTGTTGTCATCAGTAGTTAATAGTACTTTTCGTAGGAAGGTTGTTGTCATAAGTAGTTATTAGTACTGAACGTAGGAAGGTTGTTGTCATCAGTAGTTATTAGTACTGTACGTAGGAAGGTTGTTGTCATCAGTAGTTGTTAGTACTGTATGTAGGAAGGTTGTTGTGATCAGTAGTTGTTAGTACTGTATGTAGGAAGGTTGTTGTCATCAGTAGTTATTAGTACTGTCTGCAGAAAGGCAGTTGTCATCAGTAGTTATTAGTACTGTACGTAGGAATGTTGTTGTCATCAGTAGTTATTAGTACTGTACGTAGGAATGTTGTTGTCATCAGTAGTTGTTTGTACTGTATGTCGGAAGGTTGTTGTCATCAGTAGTTGTTATTACTGTACGTTGGAAGGTTGTTGTCATCAGTAGTTATAAGTACTGTACGTAGGAATGTTGTTGTCATCAGTAGTTGTTGGTACTGTACGTAGGAAGGTTGTTGTCATCAGTAGTTATTAGTATTCTACGTAGAAAGATTGTTCTCATCAGTAGTTATTAGTACTGTATGTAGGAAGGTTGTTGTCATCAGTAGTTATTAGTAATGTATGCAGGAAGGTTGTTCTCATCAGTAGTTATTAGTACTGTATGTAGGAAGGTTGTTCTCATCAGTAGTTATTAGTAATGTATGCAGGAAGGTTGTTCTCATCAGTTGTTATTAGCACTGTACGTAAGAATGTTGTTGTCATCAGTAGTTGTTAGTACTGTATGTAGGAAGGTTGTTGTCATCAGTAGTTATTAGTACTGTATGTAGGAAGGTTGTTGTCATCAGTAGTTATTAGTACTGTACGTAGGAATGTTGTTGTCATCAGTAGTTATTGGTACTGTACGTAGGAAGGTTGTTGTCATCAGTAGTTATTAGTACTGTATGTAGGAAGGTTGTTGTCATCAGTAGTTATTAGTACTGTACGTAGGAATGTTGTTGTCATTAGTAGTTATTAGTTCTGTACGTAGGAATGTTGTTGTCATCAGTAGTTATTGGTACTGTACGTAGGAAGGTTGTTGTCATCAGTAGTTATTAGTACTGTATGTAGGAAGGTTGTTGTCATCAGTAGTTGTTTGTACTGTATGTAGGAAGGTTGTTGTCATCAGTAGTTGTTATTACTGTACGTAGGAAGGTTGTTGTCATCAGTAGTTATAAGTACTGTACGTAGGAATGTTGTTGTCATCAGTAGTTGTTGGTACTGTATGTAGGAAGGTTGTTGTCATCAGTAGTTGTTAGTATTCTACGTAGAAAGATTGTTCTCATCAGTAGTTATTAGTACTGTATGTAGGAAGGTTGTTCTCATCAGTAGTTATTAGTAATGTATGCAGGAAGGTTGTTCTCATCAGTAGTTATTAGTACTGTATGTAGGAAGGTTGTTCTCATCAGTAGTTATTAGTAATGTATGCAGGAAGGTTGTTCTCATCAGTTGTTATTAGCACTGTACGTAAGAATGTTGTTGTCATCAGTAGTTGTTAGTACTGTATGTAGGAAGGTTGTTGTCATCAGTAGTTGTTATTACTGTACGTAGGAAGGTTGTTGTCATCAGTAGTTATTAGTACTGTATGTAGGAAGGTTGTTGTCATCAGTAGTTATTAGTACTGTATGTAGGAAGGTTGTTGTCATCAGTAGTTATTAGTACTGTACGTAGGAAGGTTGTTGTCATCAGTAGTTATTGGTACTGTACGTAGGAAGGTTGTTGTCATCAGTAGTTATTAGTACTGTATGTAGGAAGGTTGTTGTCATCAGTAGTTATTAGTACTGTACGTAGGAATGTTGTTGTCATCAGTAGTTATTAGTACTGTACGTAGGAAGGTTGTTGTCATCAGTAGTTATTGGTACTGCATGTAGGAAGGTTGTTGTCATCAGTAGTTATTAGTACTGTACGTAGGAATGTTGTTGTCATCAGTTGTTATTAGCACTGTAGGTAAGAATGTTGTTGTCATCAGTAGTTATTGGTACTGTATGTAGGAAGGTTGTTGTCATCAGTAGTTATTAGTACTGTATGTAGGAAGGTTGTTGTCATCAGTAGTTATTAGTACTGTATACATTATTGTCATTATATGAGACCTCCAGACTGGTATATGGAAGGTTTTGTTTTGGTCCGGTTTTAACTTTGAATGTGTATGTGCTACCTATTTTTCAAATATTTATTAATCCAAGTTATACTTTGCAAACAACTTGTTAAACACATATTTGTTTAATAAGTTGTTTACTTATTTTTCCATGTAATAAATGTTTGTGCATGAGAGCTTCTGAAACCATGGACCAGAGAAGTCTGCAACATTCCGGGAAATGTCTGTTTGAAACTTTTCAAGTTGCAAAAATATTAATTGAGAAATTTTAGAAAAGTATGGAAAGAAGATGAAAAGAGTTTTAAAAAACCTTTCCAACAGCAAATTATGGTGTTGTGTGTTGTTTAGAGAAAACCGTGATGTCCCGTTTTGCTTTTCCTCCAGTTTTTACTAACAAATATTTCAACTTTATTCCACACTCTCAACAGATGCTAGATGGAATCAAGACCGAACAACTAGTCTTATAAAGGAAGGTGATAAAAACTGTACGAGTAATTACAAACCAATTAGTTTTACGTTAGTCGTGGACAAAGTTCTGTAAAGTATGATCAAAGATGTTTTGCAAAGTTATTTCACAAAGTTTTTTGATTTATTGGATAGTCAACATGGTTTCACTGAGGGAAAATATTGCCTTACGAACCTTTTGCATTCTTTGAAAATGTTACAGCTTATTTAAAAACGGGTAAAGTTGTAGATTTGATGTATGTGGATTTTCATGAGGTATCTGACAAGGTGGAATATAAAAGTTTATAAAATATTATCTCTATAGGCCTAGCAGATAAACTATTGAATTGGATAGAAAAGTGGTTTGATGGAAGAAAGCAGAGGGTTGTTACAAACAAGCTGGATTAATGTCACTAGTTATGTACCTCGAGGCTCAGTTTCAGAACCTTTGTTTTTTGTGATATAAATGAAGGAATGGTCAATAAATAAGTTAAATTAGCTGATGATATCAGAGTCATGAAAAGGACTTTATTGACTTAATAACTAATTGTAGATCATTTAATGAGTTGGCCAAATAAATAGTAGATCGGTTTTAATTAAAATAAATGCAATACAATTCACATTTGTGCTCGACATGACAAACCCACACATGTGATGTTTCAGATACACTGCTCTTCAATCTACAACCCAGGTAACAAGTTGTGGTGTTGAACGAAAAACCTCCTAAATAGATGTGTTAAGGACAACAAGAGTTTATTTATTGTTAAGCACAAATCTAGTAAATGAATTGTTTGTGCTATTATAACCAAGAGTATCGAAACCCGGTTAAAATTATTCAGACATATGGCTAAGCTAATGTGGGACGACATACCCGACATCCCTGTAGCGACATCAAACGAATTAATTAAAAATAATGTATTTAGATTAAGTGATTTTATAAAATGTATTAAACATTGTTATGAACGTGTCGTTGCATTGTAAAACACACTATTATAAGTTTACTTGTGTTATATTTTCTGCGTAAACCGATCATTCGCTATGTCTGCTGGTGTAAATATCGTGTCTGTCTTATAATAACTTAAATCATCAATATCTTTTATTCACAATAAGCAAATATTCTTATTTGATTCAAAGTTATAAAACATTCTATTATCGTTCTAACTTAGGTTTAATAGCTCACGAATATTTGCGACTGTAAACACTGGCAAAAAAATAATAAAAATAGTTTTATCGGAAAATTAGTTTCTTCCACTGCAGGCTGAACGACGTGTCGCCTTTTGCCCATCGAGTTTATTTTCACATTACTTGTATTTTTTCCTGTTTTTTTTTTGTTATTTTTTGTCTTTGACTCAAACCAGCCTTTACTACCTTTGTATTTTTTTTCTGAAAATCTATGCAATACAACAGAACGGTTCATTTAATGTATGTAGAGTATCGCGACTAAAGTCGTTCCAAGGTGTAACTGATTTTATTGTTCATATACAACTGACTTTGTTGGAACATGTTCAACTGAATTCTGAGAATTATTAACCATTTTTTATGGCGATATCCAGTTTCGCAAACTGTATGTTCAACATATCTGTTATTCATGCTATGCAAAACATCTCTACCACTGCAATAACAAACAGAACAACGAGATCTCTTACCATACATATGGTAGCACAAAACTGTTCTGAGTAACTTTTTTGTGTAGTAATAGTTTAGACAACTTAGTATTATCTGTTCTGTAATTTTAAACTTTTTGTGTAGTAATAGTTCAGACAACTTAGTATTATCTGTTCTGTAATTTTAAACTTTTTGGTGTAATAATAGTATAGACAACTTGGCATTATCTGTTTTGTAATTTTAAACTTTTTGGTGTAATAATAGTTTAGACAACTTGGCATTATCTGTTCTGTAATTTTTAACTTTTTGGTGTAGTAATAGTTTAGACAACTTAGTATTATCTGTTTTGTAATTTTAAACCTTTTGGTGTAGTAATAGTTTAGACAACTTAGTATTATCTGTTTTGTAATTTTAAACCTTTTGGTGAATTGATAGTTTCATGCTTTGTTGTTTTCTTTTGCTAAGGATCCATTGAAAAATAGAAACACCATTTGCTTGTTGATTATATGTACTTTGGTGTATTGTTAGTATTTAGTGTATTGTTTGGTGTATTGTTAGTATTTAGTGTATTGTTTGGTGTGTTGTTAGTATCTAGTGTATTGTTTGGTGTATTGTTAGTATCTATTGTATTGTTTGGTGTATTGTTAGTATCTAGTGTATTGTGGTTGTGTATTGTTAGTATCTAGTGTATTGTTTGGTGTGTTGTTAGTATCTAGTGTATTGTTTGGTGTATTGTTAGTATCTAGTGTATTGTTTGGTGTGTTGTTAGTATCTAGTGTATTGTGGTTGTGTATTGTTAGTATCTAGTGTATTGTTTGGTGTGTTGTTAGTATCTAGTGTATTGTTTGGTGTATTGTTAGTATCTAGTGTATTGTTTGGTGTGTTGTTAGTATCTAGTGTATTGTTTGGTGTATTGTTGAAACAGGAGATGGGATTTAGAAGCATGGTAAGTATAAAATATATTTTAAAGTCAGTTTAAAACAGATGTCTTATCAAGAGAGAGGACATAGAGTTAAATATCGAGGTAAGTGGATAAACCTCATCAAAGGCCAGGACATACGTATACAAAAGTTAGGTGTCAAAGTAAGTATAGATATATCACCAACGGACGGCACATACTCATTCTGAAATTAGGTGTCGATGTAAGTAAAGAAACCTAAACAAGAAACAGGACATGGTAATATTAAAGTTAGGTGTCGATGTAAAGTAAAGAAATTAATCAAGAAATAGGACACGGTAATTTAAAGTTAGGTGTCGATATAAGTAAAGAAATCTAATCAAGAAAGAAGACACGGTAATTTAAAGTTAGGTGTCGATGTAAGTAAGGAAAATCTAACCAAGAAACAGGACACGGTAATTTAAAGTTAGGTGTCGATGTAAGTAAGAAATCTAACCAAGAAACAGGACACGGTAATTTAAAGTTAGGTGTCAAAGTAAGTATAGATATATCACCAACGGACGGCACATACTCATTCTGAAGTTAGGTGTCGATTGTAAGTAAGGAAATCTAACCAAAAAACAGGACACGGTAATTTAAAGTTAGGTGTCGATGTAAGTAAGGAAATCAACCAAGAAACAGGACACGGTAATTTAAAGTTAGGTGTCGATGTAAGTAAAGAAATCTAATCGAGAAAGAAGACATGGTAATTTTAAAGTTAGGTGTCGATGTAAGTAAAGAAATCTAATCAAGAACAGGACATGGTAATTTAAAGTTAGGTGTCGATGTAAGTAAGAAATCTAATCGAGAAAGAAGACATGGTAATTTTTAAAGTTAGGTGTCGATGTAAGTAAGAAATCTAAACAAGAAACAGGACATGTGTAATTTAAAGTTAAGTGTCGATGTAAGTAAAGAAATGTAATCAAGAAACAGGACCACGGTAATTTAAAGTTAAGTGTCGATGTAAGTAAGAAATCTACTCGAGAAAGAAGACATGGTAATTTTAAAGGTTTCGGTCGATGTAAGTAAGGAAATGTAAACAAGAAATAGGACACGGTAATTTAAAGTTAGATGTCCGATGTAAGTAAAGAAATCTAATCAAAAACAGGACATGGTAATTTAAAGTTAGGTGTCGGTGTAAGTAAAGAAATCTAATCGAGAAAGAAGACATGGTAATTTTAAAGTTAGGTGTCGATGTAAGGAAAGAAATCTAATCAAGAAAATAGGACACGGTAATTTAAAGTTTAGGTGTCGATGTAAAGTAAAGAAATCTAATCAAGAAATAGGACACGGTAATTTTAAAGTTAGGTGTCGATGTAAGTAAAGAAATCTAATCGAGAAAGAAGACATGGTAATTTAAAGTTAGGTGTCGATGTAAGTAAAGAAATCTAATCGAGAAAGAAGACATGGTAATTTTAAAGTTAGGTGTCGATGTAAGTAAGGAAATGTAACAAGAAAGAAGACATGGATGGTAATTTTAAAGTTAGGTGTTGATGTAAGTAAGGAAATGTAAACAAGAAATAGGACACGGTAATTTAAAGTTAGATGTCGATGTAAGTAAAGAAATCTAATCAAGAAACAGGACATGGTAATTTAAGTTAGGTGTCGGTGTAAGTAAAGAAATCTAATCGAGAAAGAAGACATGGTAATTTTAAAGTTAGGTGTCGATGTAAAGTAAAGAAATCTAATCAAGAAATAGGACACGGTAATTTAAAGTTAGGTGTCGATGTAAGTAAAGAAATCTAATCAAGAAACAGGACATGGTAATTTAAAGTTAGGTGTCGATGTAAGTAAAGAAATCTAATCGAGAAAGAAGATATGGTAATTTTAAAGTTAGGTGTCGATGTAAGTAAGGAAATCTAAACAAGAAACAAGACATGGTAATTTTAAAGTTAGGTGTCGATGTAAGTAAGGAAATCTAAACAAGAAACAGGCCATGGTAATATTAAAGTTAGATGTCCAGGTAATAAGAAGCTATGTGTAGGCGATAATTATTTCATTATGCCGTTGGCAAAAAACAACAAAAAACATGGTGAATATTCTTTGATATCAGTAAATCCAAACCTACATAGCTATGTGGCACTAATGTACCACCAAACTAAGAAGTCGTAAATTACAGACGCACTTTGCCACACCGAACACCAAACAGTAACTACACTGTTAACAACATCCTATGTGAATACATCTCATACACAGAGAAAGAACAAGGAAATTCTGTATTCAGGAGAATAAAGATACACAATATTCTTTAGTTTGATGTATGAGCATCAAACCGTACAATAAAATATAATAATATAATTATAATCAAACTGTAATCATAAAAGTAAAGATAAAAGGAACATCTAATAAACGAATAATTAAAACAACTTAGTAAAAAGACTACAAATCCTAAGAGCATTTATATAAGTTAGTAATTTCAAGCCTTGAAAGGGAAACCTTGGATGAGCGGAGAATACGTCAACTCTTTTTATCAAGAACTAAATTCGGGCCACAATCACCATCAAAACCTCCCCTTCTCAGACCACATAAGCGCACCAAAACTCATTATCGAGGATCTCAAAGTAACTAATAATTAATAAGTAACTGTGATGAAAAATAATTTATTGGCTAATTTTGAATATGTTTTTTTTCTCAATATTGCATTACACATTATTTGCTTAAATATGCGTTTTCTAAGGATGGCACGGCCTAGCGCGTTAAGTCGTGCGCTTTGAAACCTGAGGGTCGCGGGTTCGCGCCCGAGTCGCGCCAAACATGCCGTGGGGACGTTATAATGTGACGGTAAATCCCACTATTCGTTGGTAAGAGAGTAGCCTAAAAGTTGGCGGTGGGTGGTGATGACTAGCTGCCTTCCCTCTAGTCTCACACTACTAAATTAGGGACGGCTGGCACAGATAGCCCTCGTGTAGCTTTGTGCGAAATTCCAAACAAACAAAGATTTCAAAGCTGCTGGAAAATTGATTTCTTCTATATATATATAAAATCTTAAATAAGTATTTATATGTTTGTTGTTAAGCTTTGCTCAAGCTATGGTCTATCCATCCTATGTATCGAAACCCAATTTTGGTATTATAGGCCTTCGGACTTTCTGCTAATCCATTGGAAGGCTTAAATAAGAAATGGTGCATCTTTCCGTAATCGATTTCAAACTCTTCAACAGGCCACAAGTATTTATAAACCAGTTGCAACATAGTATCAAATACACTTGACTATCATAACCCTCTAATTAATAATTTGTGCAAGTTTTAATTGCAATGTTTAAAATTTGCTCTCTATATGCTTCTAACATTTCAGGAAAACCAAAAGGTCATAAACTATGTGATAGGCTTACCTTTTGAGAAATTGTATTACCTGAGAATGTTGCACAAAGAAGATTCGGGAAGAACCACGCTCTCGAAACGTTCGTCGGCTGAGAAGTGTATCAGTTGACGAAAGAACAAATTATATATATTGTCAATTGATTTGCTGTAGCAAACGAAACGCATGCACATCGCAGTTAGACACACGCGAGTGTTAGCCCGAGCCACGTGACCAGAAAACAGGGCTAACAACACACGAAGAAAACATTTTTACTTCTTCAGAAGAACAAAAAATTACTTATTTAAAAAAGAAAATAAAAATAGTAAAGACAGAAAAGATGGTAAATTGTAATTAATAATTGTTTAATATTCAGACCAGTGAATTACTAGTTGTTTACTCTTCACATAACAGATCAGATCAAGTGAATCACTGATTGTTTACTATTCACATAACAGATCAGATCAAGTGAATCACTGATTGTATACTCTTCACATAACAGATCAGATCAAGTGAATCACTGATTGTTTACTATTCACATAACAGATCAGATCAAGTGAATCACTGATTGTTTAATATTCACATAACAATCAGGACAATTTGAATTAGTGATTATTTAATACTCAAAATACAGATCAGGACAAGTTGAATTTCTGATTCTTTAATATTCAGATTACAGATCAGGACAATGTCAATTACCGATTGTTTAATATTCAGATAACAGATCAAGATAATGTTAATTACTAGTTCTTTAATATTCAGGTTGCAAATCAGGACAAGTGAATTACTGATTGTTTAATATTCACATAACAGATCAGGACAATGTGAATTACCAGTTGTTTAATATTTACATAACAGATCAGGACAATGTGACTTACTAATTCTTTAACATTCAGATTACAGATCAGAACAATATTCAGATTACAGATCAAGACAAGTGAATTACTTATTGTTTAATATTCAGATTAAAGATCAAGGCAAGTGAATTACTGATTGTTTAATATTCAGATTACAGATCAGGACAAGTGAATTACTGATTGTTTAATATTCACATAACAAATCAGAACAAGTGAATTACTGATTAATATTCACATAACAGATCAGGACAAGTGAATTACTGATTAATATTCACATAACAGATCAGGACAAGTGAATACTGATAATATCCAAACAGATCAGATCAAGTGAATAACTGATTGTTATAGTCAGATAACAGATCAGAACAAGTGAATTACTGATTAATATTCACATAACAGATCAGGACAAGTGAATTACTGCATTAATATTCACATAACAGATCAGGACAAGTGAATTACTGATTGTTCACCCAAATAATCCAAAAGAACGTGGGCCAGCAAAGTAGACCATCATGGCAGTATTTCCATTTGACTTTAACGATTAATTAAAAAAGTTGGTTTGTAACAACTTTGAAGAAAACTGGTAAAAATCAAGACAATAACTCGTAGTTTTTGTTGTTGTTTAGAATTAAGCACAAAGCTACACAATGGGCTATCTGTGCTCTGCCCACCACGGGTATCGAAAATCGGATTTTAGCGTGTAAGTCCGCGACATACCGCTGAGCCACGGGGGGTCTCGTAGTTTTTAAACATTTCTATAACCGTTTCGTTTGTATAACCCAACTTAGGACGTTAATTTAATATATTGTCACAAACGGTTGCTGATTCTCGATATACGTCTTGATTAAAAAAGACGATAGTTACGTCACACCATCTTTATTACATATAAAATCAAACCACCAATGAACAACAAAAACAACCATATTCAAGAAAAGGTATCAATATCCAACAAGAATATAGTTCAAACTTTTGTTAATGGTGTTTCCATACAGCAAAGCCACATCGGGCTGTCTCTTGAGTCCAGTTAGGAGTATCGAACCTCTGATTTGGCGCTTTTTTCAGTCAGTAGACAACGTATGCCCTAATCCAGCCTACTTTTGGTAATATGGTCACGCGTTTTAAGGCGTGCGACTCATAATCTGAGGGTCTCGGGTTTCGCTTCCCACTTCGTGCCAAACATGCTCACACTTTCAACCGTGGGGGCGTTATAATGTGACGGTCAATCCCACCTATTCGTTTGTAAAAGAGTAGCCCCAGAGTTGGCGGTGGATGGTGATGACTAGCTGCCTTCCCTCCAGTCGTACATTGCTAATTTAGGGATAGCTAGCCCAGATAGCCCTCGAGTAGCTTTGTGCGAAATTCAAAAACAAACAAACATACACGATGGCAAACACTGATAACGTAAAAGCTGACTGATTCTAATTGTTTAATTTTAGGCTTAAATTTTATAGTTTATTGTCCTATCTACTTTGGATATCTTACTATGCACGATATATTTTGTTGTGTATTTTTACTGAGTACGTAGGAAAACACAATATTGTTTTTGCCCAGCGCAAAGATTGAACTTAAATTTCAACCTTAAACTTATCGCATCAAACTAACCACGGAAATAAAATTTACCGAGAAACTCAGAGTTTACAATATTAATAGAACACGCTTTAACGTATTGAAAAAATATTGCTGATGTGTAATGGTAATATTTCGGACTTTGTATTTTCATGTCTCTTTCAAGAGATGAAAAATGTACACGAAAAAATAAACCAATCGCATCAAAATCTGAAACATTTGCTATGAAAACAAAAACAAAGAAATTTATATCACTTAGATCATATAAATATAATTTATATTATATAATCATATATAATTTTTATAAATATAAATATCATTATACCTTTGAAAACGTTAAATGATAAAAATTTCGTTACTCAAGTTCGTAAAATTACTAACTTGTCTTTTAACAAGTTGGCTCAGCGGTATGTCTGCGGTCCTACACGCTAAAATCGGGGGTTTCGATACCCGTTGTGGGGGGAGCACAGATAGCCATTGTGTAGCTTTGTGCCTTAATTAAAAAACAACAACATTCTATGATGTTTCGGACGAATTATATTAACGAGAAAAGAAAACTTTAAAATTCAAGTTGCCAAAGTTAAGAGGAATCGTGAATATAAAGATCAAATGTTTCAAGAACTCTGCTTTTAGTGCACAATTTTGGATTTCCGTCAGTAGTCAGAACTTAAAATAAGTTTTGACAATAAAAATACATTCCTGCTATTTTTAGAAACATTTACTTCCTAGGTGCAAGCTTAAATTACGGTTGTTTCGGGTTTCATATAATTTTGTTGATATACCAAGCTTCACGTTTGTTGAAACTTCATGGTTCTAAGATGGTTTTGAATGCATACAAAAAAACAGCTATTGTACTTTTAGATAAATAAGCAAACTTAGTTCTAAAACCGACAGTTATCTCTAGGTTACTGTAATATAAAAAATCATATTGTTAACCACAAAAAACAATATATTTTTAAAAACTTAATATATTGTAATAATACTCAGGTTTTGCGTGTGTTCTGGATATGCGCGCGAATCTTGCTCTCCAAACGTGCATGAGCATTTACTTGTATGTATACACACACACATATATCATATATATATATATATATTTAAAAAATTGATTGTAAATATACATTTTTACAAGCAGCTTAGAAAATTACCCTTACGCCTCTACATATACATAAAGTTATTTTTTTTCACGTTTCGATTTTGTGGTTTTCATCAATGTTAGTACATATATCACGCGAAAGTCGGAAGACGCTCGAAACGTCGACCTCTATACGTGTGTTTCTACAACACGCAGTAGCTGTTCATTCGACTGCGTTTGTTCAGGGTTTCTCTGCCTGGACAATCTAATAAGTAATACTTATCAAAATTATAAACAGATCCTAACATTAGATCGCAGAAATGTGTTATAAGTTTATTTACAGATGGTAACTGCGGTAAAGTTTAACCTTAATTAAACTAAACAACAGAGCTTACGTTGTAATTAATCTCTTTATGAAATTATAAGTCCCACATAATAAAGGCTTAAACCAACATTACACAAGTGGAATTTTTTTGTCTGTGATTACAAATTTTGTATGATATCAGAAAAAAAACACGCAGGTTAAGAAATCTTGTAACAAAACAACCAAAACACCTGTAACCCGGGCGTTTTGGAAAGATTGACCTGCTTTTTTGTGGTGGAAACTGTGAATGGTGATGTATTCAAATAAATCATATATAACTTCGAGCTGAGTCACATCTGAAGGTCATCTGGTCTTACCAGAAATGTTAAATACATTTTCTACGTACTGCTGTGTGTCTCATTTCGGGTACAATGTGGCTGGAGATGAGGGTGTTACATTAAAAGGTTGTCACAGATATTTTGGTTTTAAAACCGTTAAAAAGAGAAAGAATCAAAGCAGTACTTAAGTGTTTAAGCAAAATATAGGTCATACGTCGAAACTGATTTTAAAAACTGATGTTAAACTAATCAGTTTATACAAACCAACTATGGAAAGTTATCTTAAATAAGCAGTAAGTTTCAGAAAAAGCAGGGGTTTATACTACGTGAAAGAAAATAGAAAAGAACCACTATATCTGTAGTTAAACATTTATAACAAAGTCATAACCAAAATCCCACAAAATAAAATCTAGTAAAACTAATAAGAGTACAAAAGCTACAGTTCCACTAAGGAAAAACTAATAAGAGCTACAATATACTAAGTAAAGACTAGCAAATAAGAGCTAAGATAAGCTAGTTATGAGGCAGCTATTCAACACCATTCAGTGACAGCTCTTGGGCTAATCTTTTAACAAGAGATTGTAGAACTGATTGGCACGTAATATTAACCCAGACATATTTAGGGATGAATAATCGATCCAGGACAGCAATTTCATGTCAAGCGTTCTAACCATCAGAACACGCTAGGCCTAATTACAGAGTTAACCCTACCAACGACATACTGTTACAGATTTACTGTTTTAGGTTTGTTGTAAGTACTTGTCCCACGTGTTCTCGAAACTTACCTGAGAAGTCTCGAAAGTGAAAGTCAACAAACTTGTTGACGAAATCATGCAAGAATATTGTCAAAGTTCTACAAACTCGTGTGATTCCTTCAAAATAGCGTCTGGACAGCTACAGTCAGTACCCTATAGGCCTAGGAAGCTATAACTCTGATTAATGTCTGTTAATCGTAAAACTACAGAATTTCACCAGGAATATTTATCGATTTCGAACATTAAAAACCGTTCAACTTCAGTAAATTGCTTCGGACGCTATTATTTCTAGAAGAAATTATTTTCGTCAGCAAGAAGTGAACTTCTAACCAGCGTGAGGCCAACTGAACTAGCTAGCTTAAGAAAGGTGTAACAATATCAACTCAGAATTAATTTGCTGTCATGGCCCTGGATTGTTGATAAAACATTAAGTTCTAGACAGGATACAAGAATCAGTATTAATTGTAACTTTGTAAAACTATTGTATATAAACCACCATTTGTAATAACTATTAGAAACAACTATTATTATAAATCGTATTGCTCTTATGTTTGTACATAAAAATACATTTGTGTTAAGAAAGGAAACTGTGTATTAATCTTGTGGATGTGGAAATTAAATATTACGCAGTAAAGCTACATCTGATGTGGAAATTAAATATTATGCAGTAAAGTTATATCTGATGTGGAAATTAAACACTATACAGTACAGCTATATATGATGTGGAAAGCAAATATGATGTAGTAAACCTATATTTGACATGGGAAATTAAATACTATACAGAACAGTTATATCTCACATGCAAATTAAGTATTATACAGTTAGGCTGTATCCGATACAGAAATTAAATATTTATAAAGGAAAGCTGTGTCTCACATGCAAATTAAGTATTATACAGTTAGGCTGTATCAGATACAGAAATTAAATATTTATAAAGGAAAGCTATGTCTCACATGGAAATTAAATTTTATAAGTAAAACCTATACCTCACAAGGCAATAAGTATAGAGTAATGCTATATCTTCAATGCATATTAAATAATATATAGTAAAGCTATGCCTTACATGCATACTAAATAATATAGATCAAATCTGTGCCTTACTTGCAAATTAAATATAATACAGTAAAGTTATATCTTAATGATAAATTACATGTTATTCAGTTAAGTTGACATATAAAATAGATATTATACAGTAAAGTTATATCTTAATGATAAATTACATGTTATTCAGTTAAGTTGACATATAAAATAGATATTATACAGTAAAGCTATATCTTAATGATAAATTACATGTTATTCAGTTAAGTCGACATATAAAATAAATATAATACAGTAAAGCTATATCTTAATGATAAATTACATGTTATTTCAGTTAAGTCGACATATAATTAAATATAATACAGTAAAGCTATATCTTAATGATAAATTACATGTTATTCAGTTAAGTCGACATATAAAATAAATATTATACAGTAAAGTTAAATCTCCAAACAAATTAAATATTATACAGTAAAGTTATACCTCACAAACTAATAAATATATATTAAAGTTATATCTCACATGCAAATTAAGTATTAAATATTATACAGTATAGCTATCCTCAAAGGCCAATAACCATACAGTACAGTTATATGTCACATACAAATTAAATATTATACAGTACAGGCTACACCTCACAGGCCAATAAATATACAATAAAGCTATATATTACATGGAAAGTAAGTATCATGTTATAAAGTTTCATTTCACATGCAAATAAATATAATACACTAATAGCATACCTTACATAGAAATTAAATATTATAAAGTTATATCTCACATACCAATAAATATTGAATTTACACCTCACCAGGCCAATAAATATCATACAGTAAAGATATATCTCACTTGGAAATTAAATGTTAATACAGCAAACATATAACCTTACATGCAAATTAAGTATTACACAGTAAAGGTAAATTTATTGTATTGGATCTAAATTCTTAATCCATTGTTTAGCTGAGTATACTACGAATAATGAAGTGAAATAAGACTCGAAGTATTTTCTATTTTGTTCAGCGGATATTGTGGACCTACATAACTTCTTTAACACCAAAAATGCTGCCCAGACAATTATTGTGAATATAATAAATCTGTACTTGGAGATGAGCCTTATATATTCAAAACGTCTTGAGTGAAGAAAATTCACATAAAATATATCGCACGTAAGAGGTATTGTTTTGGTAATCTATTTACACTGCACAACCAATTTTTTTTGAAAAGTTTTTGCTGATTGTGACAGGTACCTGGTGTATATGCACAAATATAGATTTGGTTTTGCTTCATCACGTAGGAACCCTGAGAAGATACAGTTAACTGTTTACCGGCAATAACATATTTAATTACATTTATGTTTCTAATATGCTGTAAGTTCAACATAACTAAAGTGTTTTGCTCCTGATTTTCGTGTCTATTCAATGTCCAGTGCATCACGTTGCAGTGTCCAACAGCAGTGAGCAAGTATTGACGGATTCCAGCTGCCCTAATATTGTTTTTCTGTTGTGGCAAAACTAAATATTTCGTTGAAACGGTACATGATGAGTCAAAGCATAAAGATTTCCACGACGTTGTCAGTGATGAACGAACAGCTCGAATTGAAATATCTGCGGCGGTTGCTGAATCACCAGCAGAACATTTTCTAAAAGCAGACAGCAGGTTTAAGTGCAACGTTGTGAGGTCAGTTATGATATTTCGTTGATGATAGCAAAATCTGGCCGACCTTTACTGATGGTGATTTTGTCAAGCAATGTATGATTACTACATCGGAAAGTTGTGTCCGGAAGCAGTTCGCAAGCTACAGACGGTGGCTTTGAATTGTTATGACAGTTCAGTGAAGAATTTCACATCTCTAAGCAGACGTAACAAGGCAGCTTACAAATAAAGCAGCCAACTTTGTCTATTTCTCTTTGGCAACAGGACGAGTCGACTGACATCAGTTCAACAGCACAGCTACTAGTTTTTTCGTGGTGTGTCGTCATTGTTTGATATTACAGAGGAACTAATAGGCAAGGGTTCTATGAAGGATCAGACAACTGGGTCTGCTTTATTCGAGGAGACAGTACGACTGTATAGTAGTGTTTCATTGGATTTCACGAAACTACTAAATGTGAAAGCTGATGGAGCACCAGACAAGACCGAAGAAAGTAGCGGGCAGGTGGCGCTGTTGATCAAGCATTGAGGAAAGCACAACAGACAGTTGGTGAAGTTGCACCGCATTATTCACCAGCAAAACCTGTACAGTAGAAAACTTGGTTTTCAGGCACTGATGGCATTAGTGACGAAAATCATTAATTTCATCAAATCACGAGGGCTCAATCACCGTCAGTTTCGAAGTCTTCTTGAAGAAATTGATTCAGGACTATGGTGACCTTGTGTATCACTGTAAAGTACGCTGGCTGAGTCGAGAGAAGATGCTCAGAAGATCTTGAGAGTTGATTGATGAGGTGATAGAATTCCTCAGAAACAAGAACAAAGACACAGAAGTGATTTCCATGACTGATCCAGCATGGTAAGCTGATTTTACCTTTCTGGTCGACATGACACAACACTTGAATGATCTGAATTTAAGTGGAAGGTAAAAACTAGCTTGTCTGTCAATTTTCAAATCACGTCTCAGCTTTCAGACAAAGCTACAGTTTTTACGGCAGCAAGCAGCATCAGGCAACTTCGTGCACTTTCCCCACTTTTCAGTCACAGCTACAGAAGAATCAGGACATTGACACATAAGTTTATGTTGAGAAGCTAGATACCTTGATTCAATTCTTCAACTCACGGTTTCATGACTTTGACCAATGCAGACTGTTGATGAAACTTTTTGCTGATCTGTTCAGTGTGTCAGCGGATGACTTGTCAGCAGAATATCAGCTCGAATTTACTGATCTCCAGGCATCTGATGAACTGTGTGCTATTTACCAAGAAAACAGTTTGCTTTATTTTTACAAAACGTTTCATGATACACTTGGTAATCTGAAAGAGAACACACTTGTCCACACCAGCATGTTTGGTAGCACGAACAGGCTTTCTCGCATATGAAACTGAACAAAAACAACACTCGCAATCAGCTGATTGATGCTCATCTGGAAGCAGTCTTGCGTCTTTAAACGTCAAACATCAAGCCGGACATTTCTAAGCTCGTAGATGACATGTAGCACCATCCATCGCACGGACTTTGTGACAGTTGACGTATTATAACATTTCTTAGAATAATGTGCAAACTCTTTGATGTAATCGTTATTGTGTGTTTTTAAATGTGATGTCCATTTTATGTGAAACAGCTATGGGACGATTTTAACCTTCACTTTTTTGTGGCCCCTGACTCAAAAAGTTTGTGCACCACTGTTATAGACAAACGAAAGAACATCAACTGTCAAGATATTCAAAATTAAAATTCTTGAGAACGAATAAAACTTTGAAAACACATAACTACAGCCCTCCCAGTGGCTCAGCGGTATGTCTGCGGACTTACACGCTAAAATCCGGGTTTCGATACCCGTGGTGGGCAGAGCACAGATAGCCCATTGTGTAGCTTTGTGCTTAATTCAAAACAATCAAACAAACATAATTACAATTACATAAAACATAATAAAAATTCCCAGACTTATTTACAACTATGATCTCAACATACAAGAATATTCATAACTACGTAAGTTGTTTATAAAATCACTTCTTAGTTTTCCGTGAGGATTTATATAATGACAATGTTTGGAAGATAGCTCCTACGTTGTGAGCTATAGGTAAGTAATATAAAACTGTAATTACTATAGTTATATTGTGACTAAATAAATATATAAAATATTTATATATTAACAGCTTGCTTGTATGATTGTGTAAAAATAAATAAATTTACATTTATAGTTCATTATACGACGCAAAATACGAGATTCTTTTGCATTCTTGACTGTGAACTTAAAAAATAACCAGTCCTATATTGAAAATGTTTCCATCTGATTTCAGAATCATGTGTAGTACTTGACACGTGGCTACCATAACAACAAAGGTCGCGTGTCTCTACCCTAACGAACGAAGTAAAGTTCCACAAGACAGGTGGTACAGTACTGGAAGAAATCATTACAAACACCTGTTGTTCAAAAGTTTCACGTGGTAAATAATTACATTTTCAGGAACAGCCCAACTTATGTCACAAACACAGAAATATTTAATTAACAGTGCAGCCTGTAAAGGAGCTGTTCTTTTAGCTTTTAGAGTCACTTGTCTTGGATAATGCCATCAGACTCTATAAACATATAAAGGTATCCGCCAGGTACCCTTTCTCTATGCTCACTAATAGGTGACATTCCTGTACTTAGTTTCCAGTTTTAAAGGAGTAATCATGTAGGGTACTCTTTCGTCACCTTTACCACACTCTCAGTGATGTCGAGAAACCCACTTGTTGAGAACTTTTATATGCAAAAACGGCTGTTCTGGGCCCAGAAAACACTTCAAATAGAAGAGCGAACAACGTTTCGACCTTCTTCGGTCATCGTCAGGTTCACAAAGAAAAACCTGATTTCACAAAATTCTTTGTGAACCTGACGATGACCGAAGAAGGTCGAAACGTTGTTCGCTCTTCTATTTGAAGTGTTTTCTGGGCCCAGAACAGCCGTTTTTGCATATAAAAGTTTACCACACTCTGTTACAGGTGTAGAGAAAGAACTATATAAGATTATCTTCACTTTGGAGCTGCATGTATCCCTCATCTTGAAAATGTCTCCAAAGTGAGAAGCTGTAAGTCGATGTTTCCTTTCTGTCTTCCATGAAGAGTTGTTGTACTAAGTTCGTGTTTTGCAACTTGTAATTTGTTTAACAAGTAATATTTCAGTTTTATGAACTTTGAATCTGGGAGGTGGACTTCTTGTAGTGCTGGATTTCTGGGCCAGACTAAGTCATCCTGGGCCAAGTTGAAATGCTAAATCTGCAACATAAGTTATTATACTGTGACATCATTGTTTTCATCTACAGATCTGTTTGCCACCGATAAACCCTATCAGAGGATACATAAAAACTTCTGTTAAGTTGTATGTTGTCATCAGATGGTGTGAATAATACAGTCACTTTTTCTGCTTAGGGATTTATAAGGTATGTTATTGAAGTAGTTTGTTTAGATGTCAGTTATTTTTCCATGAAAACAGTAATAGTTTTACTTACTACGATCATTAAATATGTGGTAGAACAGATAAGGTTCCCTACAGAATTACTGTTTTGTAATTCGTGACAAATAGCTTCACCAGCACAGTTTTTAATCTAAGTATCCTATTTACAGTTTTCTTCAACAAACTTTGTGTCTGGTCTTACAATACGGTTAGCATGTTCCATAAGAAACAGTTCCGATAAGTTTTTGTGTACACATGAATAACCTCACCAGTTATTTTCTTATACCACATCTCATGCATCCCTTCTGACCTCCAACAGTTATGTCAGATGCCATTGGACAAGAAGACTCGTTCCAGTTTCTGTAACAAATATGTTTGTTTTTTTCTTTCTTTGTTACTACCATTCACAGACAACAAAATTTATTTTCTACGTCTAAGAACAAGTTTTTTGTCCTTTGACCATTAACAACCTGAGTTGGTTGTGAACTTCAATATATAGTTTCTGTTACTCCATCCCACATCAACTAGTACAGTAATATATGGAATTCCATCCATGTCCACACTTCTATAGAAAGACATCTTTCTTCCCAACCCGCCTATGGAGTAGTAATTCCTGTTCCTAAACCAGGAATAATGTAATTTTGGCGTATTTCAAATATTTATAACAGAAATTTAAACACCAAAAAATATCACTTTGAAAGCCAGAATGCATAGTAAAATATTCAATGTTATTCACAACAGTAAAAATAAAAATTTTGGGTAAAAAGAAAGCTATAAATATTTAAATAAAGTTTCTTTTGTTTGACACACACACATATATATAAACTTTATTAACTTTCAATGAAACACGTGCACACTCTTACGTGCTGAATGTTTACCTTGCCAATCTTTTAATCACACTTCTGCAAAGTGTTGAAGCTGAGACAAGGTATATTCATGACAGAGCACACTTCTTCCAATTGTAAATGTCCAGAATTTGTAGCAGTGGACCCACAAACAACACAAACATTCACATCGTAATGTCTTTCTTCTGGTGCATTGTCAGTTTTAGTTGTCAAATTTTCGCCACATACACAATAGATCACTAAAATACTTTTAAGTCCTCGACGAAGCTCACGGTGAAATAAAATAACACTGTTTTTTGGACGAATCATATGATAATGCTCTCACTTCTATAATAAAATGTGCAGTTTCGGTAAACCGTCTTCCCATGAGTCTCTCTAAGCCAGAATCGTAATGCGACCGCATGAGGCCATGTATGACCAGGTGGTTAAGGCACTCGACTAGTAATCTGAGGGTTGCGGGTTGAAATTCCCGTCACACCAAACATGTTCGCCTTTCATCTGTGGGGTCGTTATAATGTGACGGTCAATCCTACTGCTCGTTGGTAAAAGAGTAGTCTGAGAGTAGGCGATGGGTAGTGATGACTAACTTCCTTCCCTCAAGTTTTACACTTCTAAATTGGGGATGGCTAGCGTAGATAGCCTTCGTGTAACTTTGAGCGAAATAAAAAAAACAATAATGGGAAGTGGAGAGATCTGATTCCCCATTAAGATACCCCTTGTTTCGACCCATCATCTCACAAAATTTGGCCCAGCTATCCAATAGCAGTTGGATAACGAACAAATAAACATACTCACAGATTTTGTACTTATATGTGTGTGTATATATATATATATATATACGAAGTACTCTATGAATGAAATAACTTTGGAGAATCAGTTTTACACCACATTCCCGTGTGTAAACCATCGTATAAGCTAAATACCTTACAAACACACGCCTCCAGTGGCTCAGCGGCATGTCTGGGGACTTACAACACAAAAAACCGGGTTTCAATACCCGTGGTGAGCAGAACACAGCTCATTGTGTAGCTTTGTGTTTAATTCACAACATAAACACAATAAAAATATTTCAACTTGATTTTTTAAAAGATAGTTGGGATAAAAGTTTTAAAATAAATTGAAGTTTAATGATAGTTTTCTTGTGACAAACTTCGAGTTTTAACATGTCCGGTGTCATTATTTATGAGTGTCCAAAAACAAAAGACTCTGATTACAATGGTTGTCAACCGTAAACGTCATCCTGGTGATTTCTGTTCAGCTGGTGTAAAACTATTATAAAATAGCAAAGATATCACCACTAATAAAATAGTTTAAACTCATAGTTCTTTTCTGTTTTTAATTTAAAGATGGAATTCCATCTTTAGAATATTCTTCAGGTGTTTGTAAATGTACTTTTTTTTGTTATCAGCAAGGTTACGTTGGTTTTACTGAAACGTCGCCGACATGTATAAAATAACATGCTACTTAAATATTACCCGTTAAGTCCAACATGCTTGCACAAGTACTAGACCTGTTCATTCTAATTCATTGAAGATAGCAGCGTCTTCTCTTGTGGACCTTGTGGTCAGTTTATAGACCTACAACTGCTGAAATCTGGAGTTAGATTCTCCGTGGTGAACACAGTAGGTAGCCTAAAAGGTTTGCTGAAGACCAAATAATTAAGGACATAGCAGGGGCCAGTGATGGATAAATAAAGATCGTTTGCTAATACTTAAACTGAGACCAGAAATCAACGTTTCTCACTTCTGATGTTAAAATTGTGACTGTATTAATGATTTTATTGCTATGAAACATAACCAGAAAGTCGAGTCATAACTAATACCACAGGGAAAAATAACAAATCCTAAAATGTAAGAATCCAGAAGTAACAGAACTTCAAGAAATATAATTAGATGGTAACTATACTCTTCTCCTTGGCCCAGCATGGCCAGGTGGTTAAGGCATTCGATTCGTAATCCGAGGATCGCGGGTTTCGAATTCCAGTCACACAAACATGCTCGCTTCTTTCAGCCGTGGAGGGCGTTGTAAAGTTACGGCCAATCCCACTATTTGTTGGTCAAAGAGTAACCCAAGAGTTGGCGGTGGGTAGTGATGACTAGCTGCCTTCTCTCTAGTCTACACTGCTAAATTAAGGCGGCTAGCGCAGATAGTCCTCGAGTAGCTTTGCGCAAATTAAAAATAAATAAATAACATATTCTCCCACTCCTCCGTTTCCAGCGTTAATTAGCTAACTATTGATGCTAAATATAGGGTTTTGATACCATCAGAGGGAAAATCACAGATAGTTAGTTGACTGTGTAGGTTTGTGCTTAACAACAAACAAACATACTTAGATAAAATAATTTAAAAAGTAACCAGATCATAGAGAGTAAAAACAGAAAACTAACTGAATTCCACAAAATATATAAGGTAGTGACCATAACATGTTAAATATGACCATAAAACATATTAAACGAGAAAGTAAACAAATTCACTAAGTCAGTGATGTCGAGAACCCACTTGTTGAGAACTTTTATATGCCAAAAACGGCTCCTTCTGGGCCCAGAAGAGCCGTTTTTGCATATAAAATTCACTAAGTAACATAAAACACCAATGATACGTACGGTTTTGACCACTGTGTTCTTGTTAACTAGCAAGGAAAGAACAAAGCAAAATAATCTAATGTCATTGGCCTGCTGTGCGACCGAATCATTTAATTGTCCTGTGTTGTTATAGTAACAACAAAAACAGTTTCTTTCGAGTGAGCGGTGTTGTGGACAATCAACACACACTTATCCTTCCGTTGTCAAGCTCTGCGTAAACGCATGTTGTTATTGAAAAAAAAAACAAGTGTTATCATTTTTCCCGTTGGTCATCAGCTTTCTGTGCTGGTATGTTATCATTCTTCCCATGGCCATTAGCTTTCTGTGCTGGTATGTTATCATTCTTCCCATTGGCCATTAGCTTTCTGTGCTGGTATGTTATCATTCTTCCCATTGGCCATCAGCTTTCTGTGCTGGTACTTTATGGTTAATATATTATACAAACAAGTCATTGATTTTCAAACTTATATCTAACGAGTTGTAGCTACTGTCAACGTTTCTGTGAAGCATGAGTGTTGTTTATCATTTGATACGCTGTGTCCTGTTTATCTTACTTAAAATACGGAAGATAAATACTTGAATACAAGCTGAAGGTTTTCCAAAATACTGAAGAAAACAATTTTTTATGTACATGGTTTTCTATGCCACGTGTGATAAACGACACAGACTGAAAAATATAATTTTTTGTTGGCACGCCCTCTCTAGCTGTACTTGAAGGGCATATTTTTTATCGTTAAACCCTCACCAGTTAAAATACGATATTGTTGTTAATAACTCTCATAAAGTGATTGTTACTTTTTAACGTTAAACCAAATAAACTGGAAAATAATATTTGTCGTCAGTATAATAGCCACGCTGACTAGTAAAATATATTTTCGCGGTAATAAGACGGTATTTCAGTGAGTAAACCTTCACTTATTGTAAATCGATATTTTATGTCACAGAATCCCCACGAAGGTTCATGCTGTGTTTGCACATAATAAATATTTGAATTGTTGAGTTTTAAAGAATTTCTTCACAATTTCGCTACAGCCTCGAGTCAGACTGTACTGTTCTCTCTCTCTTATGGTTATGTGGGTATTTATGTTTATATACCCGGGAAAGTCAGATTTCGTCAACCTCTTCCCTTCTATTCCTTTTAACCTTAAAACTGACAGGTATTTCGGTTTGAACATCTCTGTCCCCTTTGCTTGGAAACAGGAATAACCGAGGGTGCCCAGAAAATAGCTTCTTTTAACCCCGCACTTGAATTGGGGATGTGACGGTGCACATGATAAAAAAAACACGGCGGAAAAGAGCCACTACCGGCACCCGATCGCGGTTGTGAATGACGTGCACCAGATCACAAAATCAACGACCGATATTGGACTTAGGGTCCATCACGAGGGCTGGGATCTATAAATCTAATGCCACAATTTTGACGTGAGGGAAACGGGAGAACCCCGAGAAAACCCACTTTCAATAGCTAGTGCCATTTGTTTTAACAGCTTGTTTTGGTTTGTTTTTTGGAATTTCTCACAAAGCTACTCGAGGGCTATCTGTGCTCGCCGTCCCTAATTTAGCAATGTAAGACTAGAGGGAAGGGAGCTAGTCATCACCACCCACCGCCAACTCTTGGGCTAGTCTTTTACCAACGAAAAGTGGGATTGACAGTCACATTATAATGCCCCCACGGCTGGGAGGGCGAGCATGTTTGGCGCGACGCGGGCGCGAAACAGCTGTCAAGTGTATTTATACATTTTGCACGAGGGTCAGAGTAACTCGCACTTATTCAGGCCTCTATCAGGACAATGTCCACGCACTATCTACATATATACCTGGTGAAAATATATCATTTCTTTTTATGGTTCCATAAGAATGTGCACTATCATAACACAGGTATCAACCATAAAACATTCACATAAATCACTTTCAATGATTATCAGTTAATCCCTAAACTAGTGCGGAGTCTGGTTTATAGGTGGCCTTTTTCTTTCAATTTGAAAATATATATTTACTGGAGACAGGTGTTTAGGACTGTCCTCATGATGTACACAGCATCTGTCTAGTTCGCTTGCTAGTTCGTTTTGTCTTCAATTTTTGTCAAAATAATTTATTGTACTTTGTAGATTGTTGTTTTGAATTAAGCACAGAGCTACACGATGGGTTATCTGTGGTCTGCCCACCACGGATATCGAAACCCGGATTTTAGCGTTGTAAGTCCACAGACATACCGCTGAACCACTGGGGGGCTTGCTACGTAGGAGTCTGTTATTCTTGCTTTGTGTGCGTATTTATGCATAAATTCATTTTATGTGGTTCTGGGTACTTTATAGGCTGTTGTAAGTAGTGTATTTTGTATTATTTGTACTTTTTCTTGTACTAGGTTTTTACTTACATTTACCCATGCAGGGGCTACATAGTCTATTACGGGTCTAATGTATGTTTATATATTTTTATATTATCTGCCTTTGTAACACTATTCTTACCAGTTAGACTCCAAGCACAGTTTGTTCTTCGCCAAATTTTTGTTCTACTATTATTTATGTGGTTTACCCAGGTAAGTTTTGAGTCAAACGTAAGTCCTAAGAATTTTGCTGAGTTAGCAGTCTGGAGTATTTCTCCATTCATGTAAATCTGTGGTTTTGCTTTCAGTTAACTTTGTACTAGTTTTGTTTATTTTGATTCTATATTTTTGTCAATATTCAGCTATTCTATTCGATTGTATGTTTGTGGCTGCTATTATTGGTGTTGGTGCACTTTCCAGACTGCCACATCGTCTGCAAGCTGTGAGGAGGAGTATCCACTATTTGGATCTTTCAGTGGCATATTGTTCACGTACACGATGAATAGGATAGTGCTTACCACCCACCCTAAGGGACGCCTGCTTCTGGAGTAAAACACTCTGAGAAGGTCCCTTTATCATTGACTCTGCATATTCTGTTTTCCAAAACGTTTCGATAGCCAGTAAATAATTCCACGCGGTTGTCCTATTTCTTTCATTCGGAACCAGAGACCGTTATGTCATACAATGTCGAAAGTCTTCTCGATACCGAGAAAGCAAGCGACAATGCATTCTCATTTGCTAAGACTATCTACTATTGCTTCTGTTAGTCTTAACTAAATGGTCTGAATTTTCTGAAACCGTTTCGTTCTTCTGGTTATTTTGATGTTATTTCCAAGAATGTGGAGAGTCTGTTATTGATTATTCTCTGAAGAATTTTGCCTACACAGCTGGTCAGACTGATTGGTCGGTAGCTATTTGGGTTATTGGCTGGCTTTCTTTCTTTATGGAACATTAATATATTTGCATGCTTCCAAGAAACCGGTATATAACCAGAAAATAATGATCGATCAAAAAATTGCTGTGAGATGTTCAAATAATTTCGAAGTGTCTTTTTTAAGAAGGATAACATGTATGCCGTCTTCTCCTGGAGATTTGTTTTTAATCTCTGTCATTGCTTCTACGAGTTCTTGTACGGGAATTGTGTTTGTTAGCATTGTGTCTGTTAGCACTGCGTTTGTGTATTCGTTTGTGCTATTGATTTGACAGTAATTTAAGTTGACAGTGAAGAGTGATACAAACAGTTCACTGTTATTCATTATAAAGTTGTTTACTTTGTTATAAAAGTATGTGCACATGTCTGGGACGTTGTGTGTTTTAAACGTGTTGTTTGAATGCATCTGCTGTTTCTTTGTTTGTACTGCAGCCTTAGTTTGTTCTAGTGGTGGACATTTCTCATTGCTGTGTCTCCATTTGTGAGTCTTTTTACGTTTGTTCAACATTGTTTTGGGGGTCCGTTGTTATCATTTTGTTGGGAGCAGAAAATATCCCATTTTTCTTGTTTTAATGATTTTACTTCTGCTCTGGTTTGGTTTCTTGTTTAATTTATTTGTGTTTTTAAATTTTTATCTCTTGTCTCCATGAATTGTCTTCGTAGTTGTCTTCTAAGCTTGATCAATGTTATTAGTTGTTTGTGGTTGAAGTGGTTGTTTTGATATTTCTATATTCGCTGTTCTTTCGAGGCACCCCGTGTTTATTTCACACGAATTATCTGTTTTATTTTTAAAATGTTTTCATAATTTTCTTTAGTAGCCGATGGTCTAGTTCTTTTTACTATGCCTTCCAATTTGCCTTTTTTTGTCAAATTTTTCTTTTCCGTGTATTGTATTTTTATATGGGGTGAGATCGAAGAGACACCACATGATCGCTGTCTACATCCTTTCCCACAGAAAATTTAACCAGTTTTTAGCTCATATTGTACAAGCTCAGACATACGTCTAGTATGTCACTGGTATTAATGGCATACGTAATATGAGTAGATGTGTCATCATTCAGGAAGTATTCCGTTTGTATTTCTTGAGTTGCATCGAAAGTTGATGTGTCCACTGTTTAAATCTCGAATTAAAATGGTGTTTTGATTTTGGGAAAATACGTTGCTAAGTAAATTTAAGTCACATTGTTTGTGGGTGAACAATAAATTCCTCTTATTGTAACGGTTGAACGATTCTTTAGCATGATATCGGTAGTTTTATGTCTATTGTAACGGTTGAACCATTATTTAGCAGATTATCGGTAGTTATATGTCTATTGTAACGGTTGAACTATTATTTAGCAGGATATCGGTAGTTATATGTTTATTGTAACGGTTGAACTATTATTTAGCAGGATATCGGTAGTTATATGTCTATTGTAACGGTTAAACCATTAGTTAGCAGAATATCGGTAGTCTGTTTGTTTGTTTGTTTTTTTGGAAATTCGCACAAAGCTACTCGAGGGCTATCTGTGCTAGCCGTCCATAATTTTGCAGTGTAAGACTAGAGGGAAGGCAGCTAGTCATCACCACCAACTCTTGGGCCACTCTTTTACCAACGAATAGTGGGATTGACCGTCACATTATACGCCCCCACGGCTGGGAGGGCGAGCATGTTTAGCGCGACTCGGGCACGAACCCGCGACCCTCGGATTACGAGCGTACGCCTTAACGCGCTCGGCCATGCCAGGCCTATATCGGTAGTCATATGTCTATTGTAACGGTTGAACCATTATTTAGCAAGATATCGATAGTTATATGTCTATTGTAACAGTTGAACCATCATATAGCAGAATATCGGTAGTTATATGTCAGTTGTAACGGTTGAACCATTATTTAGCATGATATCGGTAGTTATATGTCTATTGTAACGGTTGAACCAACAACAACTGACATATACACGTATTTTACTTATAACAACTGACATGCACACGTATTTTATTTGTAACAACTGACATTTACACGTATTTTACTTACAATAACTGACATGTACACGAATTTTACTTGTAACAACTGACATATACACGTATTTTACTTACAACAACTGACATGTACATGTATTTTACTTATAACAACTGACATATACAGTTATTTTACGTATAACTGACATATACACGTATTTTACTTATAACAACTGACATATACATGTATTTTACTTATAACAACTGACATATACACGTATTTTACTTACAATAACTGACATGTACACGTATTTTATTTAGTTAAAGTGTGTACAAACACTAACTTTCCTTTATTTCAGTTTCGATTTATTCAGTTATTCGTGTTTTATCACGTGACCGAATTCTATATAGTATTACCTCATGAACTCACGCATTACTGCGAGTCTAACCCATATTCGTACTATTAAATATGCCCTTCGTTCTTTGGAAGTTCTCGAGCATTTCGTCAACCACCGTCGTGTCTAACGTAATAAAACGGATGTTGGTGCTGACAGTGACTTCCGTTGTTACTTCCAGAGACAGAGAAACTCACGGTGTAATCTTCTCTTTAGCAGAAGTAGCATTTGGTTAATATTGCTACTAAATCATGATTGTGTGTTTTGCTGTTGTTTAATCATCCATGCTAAAATGGATTCTGTGAAAACTAGACAAAACTGTTACGTGATCAGTTTCTTTACAGCAGTTCAAATTGTCTGTTTGTTGCATATCGCGGAAAGTTACACGAGAGCTATCTGCGCTAGTTTCCCTAACTTAGCAGTGTAAGACTAGAAGGAATGCAGCTAGTCATCACCATCCGCATTCAACTTTTAGCTAATTTTTTACGAACAAATAGTAGAATTGACTGTATCTATTATAACGCCACCATGGCGAACGTGTCGGTATGACGGCGATTCGAACAATCTCAGGATATGAGTCGAACACCCAAACCACCTGGCTATGACGGACTTAATTTCAAATTAAAATCTAATCGTTTAATTAACTTACTGAATGTCATAAACCATGTTTATTTTTGAATCTATGTTCAATCCCTGTGCATCTGTCTGTGAAGTGGCTGAGATAAATAACCGTGATTGTAATCATATGACCTTATAACCTTTATACATGTCTCATTGTTAAAGTTAATATAGACTATTTTAATAGGCAAACAAATTTAATAACAGACGGAACGTTGTTGTGGAAGGAACATTTCTTGTTTTGTCACTTATGACGTCACATTTGTTCAACTGAAATATATGGCGTAGAGACTCACGTACTCCAGGTAACAAGAAATAAGAACGCACAATCAACTGTGCACGTTGAAACTGACTGATCTTGAGTCGGTTATGTGATCCAGTGACGTCACACACAAAAAAACACCGAAGAAGTTCAGCTAAAGTTATCAAAGTTATAAACACAAGAGATTACATATATTAACACACACCAGGGGTGTCTTAAGTTTTATTATATTATATATTAACACACACCAGAGGTGTCTTAAATTTTATTATATTATATAGTAACACACACCAGGGGTGTCTTAAGTTTTATTATATTATATATTAACACACACCAGAGGTGTCTTAACTTTTATTATATTATATATTAACACACACCAGGGGTGTCTTAAATTTTATTATATTATATAGTAACATATACTGTGGTTGGCTTAAGTTTCATTATCTTATATTGTAACACAGACTGTAGTCGACTTAAGTGTTATTATATTATATAGTAACACACATTGGAGGCGACTTAAGAATCATTATATTATACAATAACACAATATGTAGGTGGCCTGAGTTTCATTATGTTATCTAACAACAAAAATTGGATGTACCTAATTTTTTATACCATAGAGCAAGAAAAATTGAAGACGAACTAAGTTTTCTTGTGTGATGTAGTAACGCATCATAACAGAAACTGTAGAATGCTTAAGTTTCATGCCCCCCCCCCAGTGGCTCAGCGGTATGTCTGCGGACTTACACGCTAAAATCCGGGTTTCGATACCCGTGGTGGGCAGAGCACAGATAGCCCATTGTGTAGCTTTGTGCTTAATTCAAAACAACAACAGCAACTTTCACCCTGGTGGTGATATTATTAATGAAAGGAAAGTAGTAATTCAAATTTACAAATCTTGCACGTGCAGATAAACTGACATTTTCTGTTTTTATATCTGGGAACTTAGATAAAATAACTGTAGCAAACTTGAGGCCAAATACATCCATACGTTTGGTCAAGACACATCAATTGTTTGTATCGTTTAGCAGCATAACCCATTCAGACACAGGGCAGTAGACCTCGAGGTGATTCGTCCAGCAATTAGAGTAGACTCGTTTTCCATTAGTGATTGGTGCCCAGTGACTAAGAGCTTGACATTAAATAACGTTAATGGTTTTCTGTGTATACAGTTTCTCATCCTCCATAGTATGTGTTGACATCTTCTTCCAACTAAGTGATGTCAGATTACATCTGTCAGCTCCAGACACAAGTGTTTAAACTTACATATTCATGTTGTTAGAATAACTTTACGTAATAATTCTCTCCGTCATCACTGATATACAAACAATGTTATTTGTTCCAGGCAGGTATGTTCAACGTTCATCTTTCTTCAGCATTTCACGTTTTACAACACGTCACAAGCCCACAGTTTATCTTGGTAGAAGCACGTGTTTGTTGTAAAACGGTTTAACACGTGAGAAAGAAATCTAAAATGTTTGTTTAATATTTTGCAAGATGGCCATAACCTCAGAGACTGTAATTAAGAAAATATAGTTTAATTATTGGTTATTTGCGAATGCTTCATTAAGCACAAAGCTACACAATGGGCTATCTCTGTCACAACGAGTACCGAAGCCTGGATTCTAAGGTTACAAGTCCGGAGACAACAGACATGCTGCTGTGTCACTTGTGTGAGATCAACAGGTAGTTAAGAAGCACATAACGCTGGTTTACAAAGAAATTGAGGCAAGCACAAAAATAGCTGTTTTAACCTAATTTGGGGGTTCTGAATTCAGATTTGAAATCCGTTTTTACTCATCACTTCTAGTTTTTTTAGATATGTATAGTGTACATTTTGTACACATACTGTAGATAAAGGCGTATATGCATTCAGGGTTAATTTCTAATATTGTGTGACTTATGCCTTCTTTTTTAGTTATTATGTAATAAATGTAAGTGATAGCATTACATTATATATATATATATATAGCTATATATCAAGACGGATTTTGGCAGTTAAGCGTAGCCAACACGTCTCAATCAACAGCCAGTAGTGCACTGGCAGTCAGCGCAGGAGGTTGGAGTCCCTCGACAATTGTGTTACACAATCTTTTGGGTATACATTTGTATTACAATTTCCAACGACGCACATAATTATTATTGCCTTACATATGATTTAATTTTACTTTGTTTTTTTCAGATTCTCCAATGGCTTCAAGCTCGTCAAAACACCAAGGATGCCTCAACAAGGCAAATTCTTTCTGCTACGTGTGTGGGGACTTCACGACAGTTGCACAGCGTCGAACCATCACTTACCTCCTCAGAACTGCCTATTTTCATTATTTTGACTGTAAAATTGGTGATCAGGACAAATCTTGGGCTCCACACATCTGTTGCAAACCCTGCTACAATGGACTAACTGCTTGGTTTAATGGCAAGAAAGCGGCTTTCAACTTTGCAGTCCCGATGGTTTGGAGAGAGCCACGAAGCCATGCAGATGATTGGTTTCAATGCATCTTCTAGAAAAAAGATCAAATATCCCAACCTTCCATCAGCTATGAGACCCGTTCCCCATTCAGATGATCTTCCTGTCCCAACACCTCTAGTAAATAAGGATCTTCTTTCCTCATCAGATGAAGAAATGCCTCCAAGGGAAGATTTTGCCAAGTCAATCTCTTCCGAAGATATTGACTCTTCTTATTCAGGAATAAGTAAAAACGAGCCACACTGGATCACGCAAGAAGACCTGAATGGGCTGCCGAATGTCACTCAAAATTCATTTTCTCCATTCCCACCTCAACTTCTTCCCTCCAAACCTTGGAGAAGTGAGTGATGAGCACGGAGAAAGATTCCACCAAAACATTACGAAGATGGAGAGCAACTACCAAGGCAAGTGGAACCCCAGCATGATGGGAGACTTCTGCTGGATGCTCTTGCGTGACATCCCGGAGGCAAAATACACCAGATCATCTAAGAAAACACACTTCTAACTGTCTGCGGTACTATGAATTGTGTACATTGTGTCATCCAAGTATATTTATTCCGTCAATGTTCTTTATCTATCCTGTTTTATCTATAATAAGCTGCTGCAACTGTTGAAATAAGCACGTATATACTCTGTATAAACTAAAATGAGACTATTTAAAAGCCAGAAAACTAGAGGTGATAGAACAAAACTGTTTATAAATTTGAATTCAGCACACCCAAATTAGTAAAAAACACCTATTCACATTCTTGCCTCAGACAAAAAATATTTTTTTGTAAACCAGTGTAATCAATAATTTAACATTTTGTACTTGGTAGTAGCACGAGTGACCACAAGTGACCACTCTCCCTGCTTAAAAACAGCTGATTACTGAATTCTTATTCACTGCTGACCTCCAACTCTCTTCTCGTACTTATATCTGTTGTCTTGTTTCCAGACACTTTTTAAAGTTTCCCGATTACTAATATATCCCTACGTTCTAGGAATAAACGACAAGACGGTTGTACGTGACGTCTAAGTCAAAGTACTGAAAATGTATCTCACCACAGTATTAACCTTTCATATATTATCAATAAGTAAAGTTATGTTATTATACCTGAATGGAAGCAAGAGATAAGTTTCATTATATTATATCAACCCAGTTAACAACACTAATGTAGTAAGAATAGTAGTTCTAAAAGTTTTTGTTGTATTAGCTCGTGGGCCATAATGATATATGTATATATAAGTAGTTTCTGATCCATTATAGTAGAGTTATTAGGTAAATTAGAATACACAAGTTTAATAAATTCCCTGCAAATAGTTTGTTTCACATTAAGTTTCCAATTACATTACTGAGTCAGCAAGATTTCAGGCTAAACATTGTTAAATATTTGTTATAAAGCAATGAAATAGAAACCCTATAACCTTCTTCAAACTCCCAGTTTGTCCTTAAGAAGAAAGATCCACCTTTCGAAAGCGTTCGGGTTATCAAGATTTTTAGACCTATGTGTTTTTAGAACAATATTTTATAAAGCAGTTTTATTATTTTTATTGTGATGCAACATTGTGACAAATTTATGTTTTGCATTTAGTATAGATTTTCTAACCTCGCTGAAACCTCTGTCGTAGCTGAATACATAAACAAATATCACAAACCCCAAACGATAGCTAAGTAAGACGGGTAATCTTAAATTCCTTTTGTGTATATATATGTATGTGTGTGTCTATGGTCTTGTGGTTTAGCCTTCTGAAACAAGTTGACCCATAACTGGTTACATCCGGTATAGAATTATCTCCTCGTTCTGATTGGACACACATATTTGACGTCACCGTCAACATTCATGACAAACGTACTGAGTCTAGAGTGTTCTGATTTTGTTTTTGATGTATATTCTTGTTAATGTTAAGTACAATTTTCTAAATAAAAATATTTTATGATCTATATTTATAAAACCATGAACTTTAAGAAACTGAACCAAGGTGAGGAGTCGTTCCTTTTCTATAAATTATAATATTAATTATAAAGACTGCTGGTACGGATATTCAAACTTTTAATTAAACTAAAGTGCAGAATGACCTTCTTAGGTCATCTTCAGATTAACAGATGAGCTAAGAAGATCGAAACACACTTTGTAATCCATACTTCAAGTGGGTTTATCGTCATCATAAATTCCAAATATTACCTAATGCACATCTTTTACGATAATGTATTTTGCACAACATTAATCATGGTGGAATGGTGAAATCATGTTTGTTAAATCTGACCATAGTCTAAAGTACGGCATTACTAAACATTGTGCTTCCTGGACTGTATTCATATTGTATCTGTGTTCAGGAAACTATGTCATAAAGAATGTGTTGTGACATACCCTCCCTTGTTAACTGTATTCATATTGTATCTGTGTTCAGGAAACTATGTTATAAAGAATGTGTTGTGACATGCCCTCCCTTGTTAACTGTATTCATATTGTATCTGTGTTCAGGAAACTATGTCATAAAGAATGTGTTGTGACATCCCCTTGTTAACTGTATTCATATTGTATCTATGTTCAGGAAACTATGTCATAAAGAATGTGTTGTGACATACCCTCCCTTGTTAACTGTATTCATATTGTATCTGTGTTCAGGAAACTATGTCATAAAGAATGTGTTGTGACATACCCTCCCTTGTTAACTGTATTCATATTGTATCTGTGTTCAGGAAACTATGTCATAAAGAATGTGTTGTGACATCCCTCCCTTGTTAACTGTATTCATATTGTATCTATGTTCAGGAAACTATGTCATAAAGAATGTGTTGTGACATACCCTCCCTTGTTAACTGTATTCATATTGTATCTGTGTTCAGGAAACTATGTCATAAAGAATGTGTTGTGACATACCCTCCCTTGTTAACTGTATTCATATTGTATCTGTGTTCAGGAAACTATGTTATAAAGAATGTGTTGTGACATGCCCTCCCTTGTTAACTGTATTCATATTGTATCTATGTTCAGGAAACTATGTCATAAAGAATGTGTTGTGACATACCCTCCCTTGTTAACTGTATTCATATTGTATCTATGTTCAGGAAACTATGTCATAAAGAATGTGTTGTGATATACCCTCCCTTGTTAACTGTATTCATATTGTATCTATGTTCAGGAAACTATGTCATAAAGAATGTGTTGTGACATACCCTCCCTTGTTAACTGTATTCATATTGTATCTATGTTCAGGAAACTATGTCATAAAGAATGTGTTGTGACATACCCTCCTTTGTTAACTGTATTCATATTGTATCTATGTTCAGAAAACTATGTCATAAAGAATGTGTTGTGACATACCCTCCCTTGTTAACTGTATTCATATTGTATCTATGTTCAGGAAACTATGTTATAAAGAATGTGTTGTGACATACCCTCCCTTGTTAACTGTATTCATATTGTATCTATGTTCAGGAAACTATGTTATAAAGAATGCGTTGTGATATACCCTCCCTTGTCTAGGATTTATTAGTTCTACTTTTCCTGTTAACACCACTCCTAACTTATCTTATTTTCACTATTTTACAGTCTATTTATAAGTAACACTCATTTTCCTTCCAAATTTTGGGGACTCTCCAGATTTGTCCTGAACTCTCTGAATTTGACAAAAACGAAAAGAATTTGTTTGTTTGTTTTGGAATTTCGCACAAAGCTACTCGAGGGCTATCTGTGCTAGCTGTCCCTAATTTAGCAGTGAAAGACTAGAGGGAAGGCAGCTAGTTATCATCACCCTCCGCCAACTCTTGGACTACTCTTTCACCAACGAATAGTGGGATTTACTGTAACATAATAACGCCCCCACGGCTGAAAGGGCGAGCATGTTTGGCGCGATGGGGATCCGAACCGGCAACCCTCAGATTACGAGTCGCACGCCTTAACACGCTTGACCATGCCGGGCCAACGAAAAGAAATTAGTTGGGTTATTTTTATAATGTCTTATGGACAGTTGAATCCCAAAGTATGAACATTGGTAAAGTTGTCTTTGTGATCTTGCATAAATAACCTGTGGCAAACCTCATTTGTTTAGGGAAAAGTAATTACGTTCGGTGATATCGACAAAACCCGAAGGGAAATACCTTTGATGTCACTTCCGCGCCTAGAAGCTCATGAAATTCTAATTTCTTGGAAACATTTCGATACGCAGACTTCAGGTTTCTCAACACAGAGGATGTTACGTCAGGCGTTACCTTTCTACCGCGCGTTGTGAAATAAAACCTGCTGCATCTGAACGAATATTTATGTTACCTTAACTTTTAAAGGATAAACAAGTTCTAGATTCACTGGTCTTCTTTGGTTAACAGAACCTGTTATATCGAAACATTTTGAGCCAGAAATTCAACCAGGGATAACTTTTCTTACTTGACTATGCCAGCATCTACGAAGAAGGTAGATTGATATTTTAATATGGTTTATTTTTATTTTACTTCCCTTGCATGCATAATAAACATCAATTGTTTATATAAAGAAAAGCCCTAGTCACTATCAGGCGCCAAAAAGGCGAAATTATTGGCTAAAAATCTTAATTTAAGACAAATTAGCTTAAAACATCACGCCATTCGTAATACGTTAATATCAGGCTTACCTTGCATGGAATCAATGCTAATTTTAAAATAAAACAAATGTCCTGTAATATAAAACGTGAAATTATTTTAGGAAATAAATAATTAGTTTAAATACGTAGAGCTACATATGTTAACCTCGTAGACCTGAACCCTGATTTTAACGGTGTAAGTCCACCTGTGTACCAATTACGATTAACGCCGTCCATTATTAATATGATCGTTTCAAAAATCAATACATAAATTGCAAAAGAATCTCAAAATCATTTACTTTATTTCTTTTTTTTTGTTCATTATTAAACAGTAATTCAAAATATAATCTGGCAAACACTACTATTTAGGGACCGAACTGTTTTACGTATCTCTGCAATTAAGTTCACGAATGACAAAAATAAGAATTCTTATCTTGCATTCTAAACAGAAGTTGTTTTATGTAATGTTTTGTTTTAGGTTATATTTAAAACTATGAGTGTTTTTTCTCTTTTACTTACAATTTGTAAAGGGGTAAAAAGTTATATATTAACATGATTTTAAACATTAATATTATAGGAAACTGTGTAATGTAGTTGTCCTAATATTTTTAACTAAATATATAATATTACAGCCCTTAAAAACAATTTATTATTACAAAAGCCAATATATGACAAACACACAAACAGACCAGTTGTTCATTGAAAGTTAGCTGTTGTTGACACATAAACTAATTATTGCTGGTTTTAAGATATTTTGGGTTCTAGACAGGAATTACACAAGCACTATTTTACAATTTTGAGTTGTTAAAGTTTTTTCAATCACAAGTAAAATAACAACAGTTTAGGTGTTTGAATAATGTTACAGCTTATGCCTAAATCGACGCTCCATATTATGTTTAGGACGAAGTATTTAATTATTAAATATAAAAATGCAACTGGTTTGTTTAATTTTTTTACCGAAAATTAGATTAAAAATCAAATATGTAGCGTAGAGTAATTAATGTTTTCTTTGATTGGCTGTATTCTATGCTGTGGACTGCAATTTTGCCTATCAATGAGTTCTTACTACAAACAATATGACAGATGTTATAACAGTAAAAATATAACAGAAAGCGAACTTATATTTACGCTTGGCCTATAGTCTAATCAATAAAGTCTCTATCCGCAATGTTCTTTCATTTTCCGTTCAACAAAGAATACAAGTGGAGTTAAAACCTAATTCCTTGACTGGAATCGCTAAGCGTGTATATATTTTGATCTTCACATTCACAAAATGTATGTTTAAAATCATCCTTAAATATCAGTTGTTCACTAAAGGCTTTCTTCAAGGCGATAGCTTCGATTTCAACAGTTTGTTAACAAATTTGCATGTGCCTGTAGTAATCAGGTTTATTAGGTTTCAACGATGCGCCATCTAGTGGTTTTAATTAAAGAACATCTAAAATCTATCAAAAGAAACTATTTCTCTATCTATCTGCACTTATCAACATTTGTAACCTTGTGATAAAAGCTTTACCATTCTTTGGTTAACAGAGGAAGAAAAACTTTGCAAATGAAAATGATATTAATTGCAATGTTGCCTTGTAAATGCTAGGGCAAGAGGGCTGATAGCTCCCAAATAAAAGTATTTTAACGTAGAGGAAAGTTATGTATAATTTTATGTCAATCTATATACATCATGAGTCTTCAAAACAGTTACAACGGGATGTTAATAAATAATCATTCTAACGATATAATAAAACTATCGAGACAACAGTTGGTTTACAAACTAATTCTTACATCAACTAGCCTACTTCGTCTCAGCCTGAAGCCGCTACTAAAACCAATCAACTGTTCACACGTAAAGTACTTTTTTACGCACAGACAAACTGATTTACTATCACACAAAGTGTTTTGTGATTCATAAACAATTAATTAATCTTATATGCAGTCACGAAATAATCTGAGATATTTAATTTTGCTTTCTCCTGTGATAAAGTTTGCGGACTTACAATGCTAGATATCGTGTTTCAAAATCCCTCTTGGGCAGAGCCCAGATAGCCCATTGTGTAGCTTTGAGCTTGACTTCAAACAAACGAGTGTGCGTTGTGTTTATGATTCAGTACAAAAACTACTACATAAATATATATGACGTTTTTAAACAATTTTGTCTACAGAAGGACGAAGAATTAGACATCACTTCATAGAAGAGTAATTACAAAGCCCAGATTTAAGTATTTTGATGGTAATACTTGGAGCATAAGCGTATTAGTGTTTCGGGATGATTTTAAAATCAGCGTAACGTAACGTTAATATTCTAATTGGTAGTATATGTTTCTAAATGGTTATGACTTTCCAGGAGCCTGTAACTGCTCTATCTTATAATGGCGTGTCGCACCCGGTCTTCGTTTCTTCCGTCGACAATATTCCAGAGGTAGGAATTTTAATTCATTTGCCATATTTGTTTTTAAATGTTTCATTTGGAGATTGTGAACCGTTCTTTAAAAACACTATATAGGTAAATATAATAATTTATTTTTGTAAGTAATGTTACTAAATATTAGATTACAAATTGATTGATAAGAAATCTAACTATTTTGTTCCAATGACGTGTATAATACAGCAGTGTCGGTTGTGCTAGATTTGTACCTTTTAAAAGAAATAAGTCACGTTCTACCTCTACTTTCATTAAATATTTTTGAATCACTAAAGAGGAATTTAAGGTTTATTCTTACAAACGTAGAACTTCGAAAGTTTTCTATGAAGTTGTAGAGAAACAAAAAACATGTTATGTCACGTAGTATATGCTTAAACAAAATGTAAGGAATCGCCAAATCAGCTCTATACAAGTTTGCCCCCCAGTGGCTCAGCGGTATGTCTGCGGACTTACACGCTAAAATCCGGGTTTCGATACCCGTGGTGGGCAGAGCACAGATAGCCCATTGTGTAGCTTTGTGCTTAATTCAAAACAACAAACAACAACAAGTACAGGTTTTCATCCATGACGAAATTGTACCTTTACGTAGTAATGACTCATATGCGTTTCTCGTGAACTGAAAACTACAAAATAGGCTATTTGTATTGTAAGCTCTCGAACAGAACTTTTGAAGGGCGACTAAAATATGAAATTAAACTTGAAAAACTGAAAAATGTAATTTTAAGTTACGTGATAACTGAGTTCAAATCAATGTTTTTATTATTAACAGTTCAGACTTTCTGTTAAATGGTTACACCTGTGTATGTATTACTGTTAGTAACTCGGTTAATTTTTCCAGTTAAAGATTCATATATGAAATATTATGTCGAAGTAATTTTCGATACGATGTTTTGGAAACATTAGTGTCGCGCAGTTATGATATTTTTATTGCTGGCACTTGTATCATAGTGATAAACGTAAGTGATTTAGTTGCCAAGTTCTGTTTTAGGGTTAATACAAAATATTTGTCTCTCTACCTCTCTTTATTTTTATATTATGGTAATATTACTTCTTCAGTTGCTCAGTATGCCTGGCACATAGTTCGACATCTTAAAAGGTATTTAATGTGTCTAGTTTGTCCACTTTCCAAAGAGGACGTGCACGTCATCTGTCGATGAAAATAATGCGTGAAGTCAACCGATATATTTAAAACAAGTGGCCTGAAACTTTGTTTCAACAATTGGAGCAGATGTTCTTAACCATCGTCTTACCCCCCTGAGACTCTCCAGGGTATTACCGTGACCCCTACAATAATTTTTGTAATGGTGAACTTTGCGTGAAGGTAGAATAAAACAAACCTATATAAAGATCCTAATTTATTGAAAATGTTACAAATAAACGACCTTGAGAAATGCTACAAGTGTTAAACAAATGTAAAATCCATGGAATTACTGAACGTCATACAAAACCGACTTATTCGCTCAGTGTGAGGGTTGATATGTATAATGAGAAAATATACTAAATTCGATGTATTAATATTATATAGTTACAAAATTCAGACAGTTCGAAACGTTGTAACATGAATTTTTTTACTCAAAATTAGACGGTTTCTCAACAAGCATCTCAACACGGTTCAACTGCCACGCTTCAGCGTGTTTCTCATTGGTGGACAGTTACAGGCACTTGTCACAAAAACTACAAACTGCTCCGGAGTTCCCCAATAATTCACAAACCATCCGTGACTCCCCGAGGAGTCACGACCCCCAGGTTAAGAACACTGAATTAGAGCATTGTATTGAGTCTAATGTAACAATGAAATATGATTTACTTTATATTTATTTTAAATTCACTTAACTTTAGAGGTTCGTAGCATGAGGTCCTCATATTCTGTGAATAATATTTAAGACAATTCTGGTGATTGTTCATCATTTTACATTTATTCTTTAGCCTAAACCTTCAGTTCCAGCCCTGTCGACGAATGTATCTAATGAACACCAGCCACATGAGGAAAGAGGCCAATGGGGAAATAAAGCCGAGTTTATTTTATCCTGTATTGGACTTTCCGTTGGCATTGGAAACGTATGGCGTTTTCCTTACCTAGCCTATCAAAATGGAGGAGGTTAGTAACATTTGTAACTTTTCCTAATCAAACAAAGCACCATATGGTGCTTTGCTTGCAAGGTTTGTCCTTCCTAAGTAATGTAGCAGGTGACACTAGCACTTAAAGAGTTAGCACAAATTTCTAAATTATAAAAAACCTTATTATCACGTTTCAGGTGCTTTTCTCCTGCCGTATATTATTCTTCTGGTGTTAGTTGGTAAGCCTATGTACTACATGGAGGTGGCGCTAGGACAGTTTTCTAGCCTTGGACCCATGTCCGTCTGGAGGTGTTTTCCATTGGGAAAAGGTGAGCAGTAATTTAATCAATGTGCGTATATGTTCATAGTGGTATCATAAGTTTGGTATATGTTCATAGTGGTATCATAAGTTTGGTATATGTTCATAGTGGTATCAAAAGTTTGGTACGTGTTCATAGTGGTATCAAAAGTTTGGTACGTGTTCATAGTAGTATCAAAAGTTTGGTACGTGTTCATAGTGGTATCAAAAGTTTGGTATATGTTCATAGTGGTATCAAAAGTTTGGTATATGTTCATAGTGGTATCATAAGTTTGGTATATGTTCATAGTGGTATCAAAAGTTTGGTACGTGTTCATAGTAGTATCAAAAGTTTGGTACGTGTTCATAGTAGTATCAAAAGTTTGGTACGTGTTCATAGTAGTATCAAAAGTTTGGTACGTGTTCATAGTGGTATCAAAAGTTTGGTATATGTTCATAGTGGTATCAAAAGTTTGGTACGTGTTCATAGTAGTATCAAAAGTTTGGTTCGTGTTCATAGTAGTATCAAAAGTTTGGTACGTGTTCATAGTGGTATCAAAAGTTTGGTATATGTTCATAGTGGTATCAAAAGTTTGGTACGTGTTCATAGTAGTATCAAAAGTTTGGTACGTGTTCATAGTGGTATCAAAAGTTTGGCACGTGTTCATAGTGGTATCAAAAGTTTGGTACGTGTTCATAGTGGTATCAAAAGTTTGGTACGTGTTCATAGTGGTATCAAAAGTTTGGTACGTGTTCATAGTGGTATCAAAAGTTTGGTACGTGTTCATAGTGGTATCAAAAGTTTGGTACGTGTTCATAGTATTATCAAAAGTTTGGTATGTGTTCATAGTGGTATCAAAAGTTTGATAAATTGCACACATAAAAAGGACTAAAAAACACAATAAAACTCCAACGTTTTCTTCTGGTCTTTCAGAATGATATCCCTGAAGATACGTAATGTTGTCCAAAACGCTAAGTTTTCTTTGGATACTTTGAAAGTGTGTATACATTTGTATGGCTATTCATAAATCAGTTATAGAAAGTACTATATATCTTATATTACAGAGACAACACTTTTACATAATAATTAGTTAGATTCCGTTAGGCCTACAGAAAGTGTATTTAATTTTTAATAACTTGTGTTTTAGGTATTGGAGCTGCTATGGTTGTGATATCTCTTTTGGTTGCCATCTACTACAATGTCATAATGGGATATTGCCTGTACTACATGGGGCAGTCCTTTCGTTCTGAAGTGCCATGGAGCGGTTGCCACGAATGGTGGGGTGCAGACAACAGCATCTGCTACGTTAGAGACGGAGTGGTAATATTTCCTATTGCTGTCTTTTTCAACAGTTATCACTTAACGTTTATTAAACATCGAATTTATGCTTTCACAAAAATTAGCTTTTGTCTTTTCAATCAAAACTTTACTTTTTAATTTTTAAAAGTTAGATCTTATATTACAACCCTCTGGCCCATAAGAACCGACGAAATTTCTAAATTTATTTATTTGTTGTTCTGTGCCAAACCCACTGTAGATACGAACGTTGTTTCATAGGATCATATTTACATTTCAGAGTTTATTACCTTAATGCGCTCTCACAACACAGTTTTTAGTTCCTGTTTTTAATGATATAAACATCATTTATGCATAGCCAGGTGGCGAGGTTATTTGACTGGTTATATACATGTTCGAATCTCCATCTCACCAAACATTCTCGCCCTTTCAGGTGTGGGCGTTATAATGTGCGGTTAATTTCATTATTCTTTGGTAAAAGTTTGTTTGTTTGCTTTTTGAATTTCGCACAAAGCTACTCGAGGGCTATCTGCGCTAGCCTTCCCTAATTTAGTAGTATAAGACTATAGGGAAAGCAGCTAGTCATCACTACCCACCGTCAACTCTTGGGTGACTCTTTTATTAACGAATAGTGGGATTGACCGTCACATAACGCCCCCACGGCTGAAAGGGGGAGCATGTTTGGCGCGACGGGGATGCGAATCCGCGACCCTCAGATTACGAGTCGCACGCCTTAACACGCTTGGCCACGCCGGGCCTCATTGGTGAAAGAGTAGCCCAAGAGTTGGCGATGGATGGTGATGACTAGCCGCCTTTCCTCTAGTGTTTCACTGCTAAATTAGGGACGATTAGCGTGATAGTCCGTGTTTAGCTTTGCACAAAATTCAAACAAACAACCAAACAAATTATTCCTACTAATTGAACTTCTTAAAAGTGATATGAGTTTATTTGATATTTGAACATATTTCTGTACAAGAAATGAATGCACCATTTACTCCAACTGTGAAACAACAGTAATTCTGCGGAGTTCTTTATACAAACAAACCAATAGAAGATGTGTTTGTGAATCGATATATTGATGATGGAAAAAACATATCGTAGTTTCGAAAACATCCAAGTTTAAGTTATTTTGAACTCTCCTAAGCCCTTGTGTCAGTATAGAGATCCAAATATGAGCTACTAATATTAGATTAGTGTACGTGAAACTACCTACAGTTAAATATATGTCACAAATATTTTATCAATTGTTATTTTAAATTGTGAAGTAATACACACACACACACACATATAAATTGTAGCATGTATATTCAGCTGTAATCATATTTTACAGGATCGTTGTCCAGTTGCCTTAGACAAACTAGCGAGCGAATATTTGGGCACGTTTAACATGTCTACATTAACAGATATGTCCGATGAACTTGTAAATGTTACATTGTCCAACAAGACGGCTAGCATTCTCGTGCCCCAAGAACGGTTTTACTCCACTTTACAAAACTGTACAAATGCAACTCAGACTGCTTCAGAACATTTTTGGGGGTAAGTGAATTTATATATATGTGGTAACAATTTCGTTTACTCACCATATTCTTCTCCAACTTTTGCTTATTTCGTTGTTATAAAACAAATATTGAAAATTCACCATTTAAAAATATTAGCCCTGGAAATATTGTTTTTGTGTGTATTTTGTAGTTCAAATCCCAAACCTACTCAATGCCTACTGCGAGTATCGAAGCCCGGTTTTTAGCGTTATTGGGAAGCCAATTCTAAACTATTTATTCATCAATTTTCTGAGTACTGGACTCCTAATGAAGTAAGAATTAAATACAAAAATTACCCACAGAAAGCTATTAATGTTACAGTTAATTACTGCTAAAGTTTACTCTATGTTACACAGACACAAGCATCAAATTATTCTGAAATATTTGTTTTTCTACTTTTGTACACAGTTTGCTCGAAAATTGTGGCGTACTCTTTACAAGTACAGTATTTACTTAATATTGAGTGTTAAGCAATTTGTTTAGATGTTAGAAATATGCGATTCTGCAACGAAAATATTTGGATTCATGTTTTAATTACTTTTAGCGCCCTCCAGTGGTTTAGTAGAGAATCTCTTTTGCGCGGGAGCAGTGTCACCAAACCGGGTAACAGTCGAACCAACATTTTGTTAGAATAACTGTAGGGCTTTTAAAACTTTAACCTACACATCAAGAATTATTTCTAGGTAATAAACATACTCATAGTAGTATTTATGGATCAGTATAAGAATACATAATAAATTACCTGTGTTATCTGTAAGTGTACCTACGTGTACTAACATATAGCTTATTTCTGTGAATCACTAAGTGCTCGCAAATTATTAACACTTTCAATAAAGTTCAGTAAAATTAGCTCAAACTTCAACCTGATTGCATCTATTTTAAAAACTTTTCCTGGGAGACAACCCCCGGCCCCCCCAGCTTCGCACACTATTAGTTGCCTGACCAA
>VWRL01001185.1:0-57880 GCA_011833715.1 Carcinoscorpius rotundicauda
AATCAAACAAATTGATTACTGACGAACTAACAAGAAGCACAATCGAGTATCTTAATGACCAACCAGTCACTCCAATTGAGTCATAAAAATGACAAATGTGGTGATGAAAACCTCAACTCGGTGTTTACGCACTACTGCCTTACTTCTTTAATCAAACCTGCACCGAATGTAATATCTGATGAGAAGCAAAATGCCCTTCAATCAGAGATTCTTAATCAGGGTACAGCAGTCTGAGGACCCGCATTTCAACTGACGGAAATAACATAATTAAACTTTACGGTAATTTAAGTGTTCGATTTCTCCAATAAATTAGAGGTTCGTGGTCCTGGTATGCAGAAGGACAGGTGAAAGAAGAAAAAGATAATTTATAGAAGAAATATAAAAATATGCAGGAGGTCATAAGTACACGGATGGTCATTAGAATGAATAAATTAAAACATCCGTATAACATGAGAAATAGAAACTGAACTTATCAAAAGTCAGAAAAAAATTCCCAAAATTACATTTACAATAGTTTGTATTTCTGCAGCTGACCAATAAGAAAACAGGAACCGTTATGCTAGAAAATCTAGAGTCCATGCGACGTAACAAAGGTCAAACAGAGCACAACCCAAATGTCCCATGACACAGTATTTACATCCTGTGGCCGGTCAAACAACACATAGGAAAAATATTCCAAAATTAAAACTTAAGAAGTTTTAATAGTTTTGTGATCTGAAATGTATAATATAGAAGCATGCAGCGATTATTTCAAAACTGACGGTAATATAATGAATTACATATGTCAAAAGGGTACCAGATGTAGACACATATAATAATGGTACCAAATGTAGACTCATATAATAATGGTACCAGATGTAGACACATACAATAATGGTACCAGATGTAGATACATATAATAATGGTACCAGATGTAGATACATATAATAATGGTACTAGATATAGATACATATAATAATGATACCACATGTAGATACATATAATAATGGTACTAAATGTACACAGATGTAATTATGGTACCAGATATAGATACATATAATAATGATACCACATGTAGATACATATAATAATGGTACTAAATGTACACAGATGTAATTATGGTACCAGATATAGATACATATAATAATGATACCACATGTAGATACATATAATAATGGTACTAAATGTACACAGATGTAATTATGGTATCAGATGTAGATACATATAATAATGGTACTAAATGTACACAGATATAATTATGGTATCAGATGTAGATATATATAATAATGATACCAGTTGTAGATACATATAATAATGGTACTAAATGTACACAGATATAATAATGGTACCAGATGTAGATATATATAATAGTGGTACCACATGTAGATACAATAAAAATATTATAACAACTAGAAGAATAGTTGTGCTTTGTAACTGGGATGGAAGGTGACAGTATCCCTTCCTTCCTTCATCTAAATGAAAACTTAGTGTATTAATAACAAGACTTAGAACAAGGAATACAGAACTCGGTTGCTAAGCGACTGCATCACTCCGCTTTGGTCTTTTACAAACTTTTTTTCAGTATACATTTATATTAAGCTGACCACTAAGACTGAAGACACTGATCTATAGCTGACCAAAGAGACTGAATAAACTGATTTATAGCTGACCATAGAGACAAGGGAAACTTATTTGTAACTAATTACGAATTGTAATTAGTAATTCTCAGCTAAAGACTGTGGTAACTCATTTGTGACTGACCTATAAATTACAGACAGTGATTCTCAGCTAGAGACTGTGGTAAGTCATTTGTAACTAACCTATAAATTACAGACAGTGATTCTCAGCCAGAGACTGTGGTAAGTCATTTGTAACTAACCTATAAATTACAGATAGTGATTCTCAGCTAACTTTATGAAGTGAATAATTTGGAGTATTCATTATCATAATGGTTTGGTCTGTTTTGAATTTCTCGCAAAGCTACACGAAGGCTATCTGCGTTAGCCGTTCCTAATTTAGCAGTGTAAGACTGGAGAGAAGACAGGTAGTCTCTTGGGCTGCTCTTTTTACCAACGAATAGTGGAATTTACCGTCACATTATAACGTCTTATGGCTGAAATGACGAGCATGTTTGGTGTGACGAAGATTCGAACCCGAGACATTCGGATTACCAGTCGAGTATCTTAACCACCTGGCCATGCCAGGCCCGTTACCTTACTGATAACTTACAAATCATGGACAACATGACAACGGACAACAGAGGGTCTGCTGTCGTCTGATACTAATAAAATCGATGCTTTGTTATTCAGTAACAGAGCAACTGGTAGCTACTGACAATATATAGTGAAGCCTTTTAACAAGTATCAGTGTGAAGTGAGATAATTCGATTCTGGAACCAGCTATCCACAAATACGGGAGACTTGAGATTAGTTTCTGTTATTTATTCCTTTGAAGCATTTCTAATAATTAACTTGTTCTTGTTTTCTAGGTTGTTTACGGGTTAAAAATTGTTGTTCGTTGAAAAACGAATCTAAGCGCCACCTAGAATTACGCAGTTCAGGTGTTAGCGTGTTTTTTTTTTCTCGATACTTAACCGTTACTATATAAAAACACAATGTTTTAAGTTTATAAGGTAATGGTCTCTTATAAAATGACCAATCTGTTGTTTGAAGGTGAGATCCAGAGTTTGTGTGGTGTGGGAGAATTTGAGTGCAAGGACAAAAACGTGTGCATAGAACGAACTCGTTTCTGTGATGGGGTTTCTGACTGCCCTGGTGGAGAAGACGAGAGTTTCTGGAACTGTGGTAGGTTCTACCCTCTATTTATATTAGAAATGGCTTTATAACTTATATTGACGTTTCCAGGGAAGAGCTGAGAAGTGTAATATATAGTGGGAAGGGCCGAAGTTTGATTAAAACTTACCTCACTGTTTAATTCAGCCAGTATTATTACTTTTTAAATTTTGTTTCTTGTTTTTATACCTTTATTATAGAGATATCTTGCGTCATTAGCTTTATATATAGTTATTTAGGCCTAATTTAAATCTATTTAACCTGGCCAACCCTCGTGAGGTGTTATTAGGATTATGTCCGAAAATCAACGTTAGCAGCAAGGGCACACAACTAACGAAACAACGAATTCTATACTATTCAACTAGAAAGGTATTAAAATGTATTTAATTAACTAAACTGACTGTCAGGTTCGTTTTTAGTTTCGTTCTAAATGCATATATTAGTAAGGCCCGGCATGGCCAGGTGGGTTAAGGCGTTCGACTCGTAATCTGAGGGTCGCGGGTTCGAATCCCCGTCGCACATGCTCTCCCTTTCGGCCGTGGGGGCGTTATAATGGGACGGTCAATCCCACTATTCGTTGGTGAAAGGGTAGCCCAAGAGTTGGCGGTGGGTGGTGATGACTAACTGCCTTCCCTCCAGTCATACACCGCTAAAATAGGGGCGGCTAGCGCAGATAGCCCTCGTGTAGCTTTGCGCGAAATTCGAAAACAAACAAACATATATTAATGTGATCGGAAGAAGGTGTTAATAGCGTATCCTCGTTTACTCACTTGTATATCAGGTCGGCTGTTGTTTCAGTCAGGGTGATAGAGTTATCAAACTAACCATGATAACAACTTTACTGTGTAATGCTGTGTTTCTTTTTAGGTTTGTAACTAATTATTTTAACTGTGTTACAATTAATTAAGAACGAATTTATGGCTTTACAGTCGCTGTTAAAAATGTATTTTATTGACGTTTATCACTTAGACACACTAACATTACCCACATGTATATTTAATACTAAACAGTAACTGGTGGTAAACACAGAAACTAGACATATAGATTGACGCTAATTGACTATGGTTTTTCAGTCGATTACCACGGCAGCGTTGTCTATTTCTTTGAAAGCACGTTCAACGCAAGCTCCCGTGAACACAACACCAGCTGCGGTGAGTTACGTCACGTTACCTGTTTAAATATGTTTGTTTAGCTGTTTAATTCCAGTCTCGCTCGATATTATAATTTATTTTGTTTTTCTGTTTGTAATAAGAATGTTTGTGACCAATTGTGAAGAAATATTTTACCAGCTTCTTTTTCATCTGCTAATTTAATAAACATATGTTTGTGTGTTTATGTTTGTACACGCATTGTGTCTGGCTGGGCACATGAAAGTGTCCAGACCTTGGGCCCAAAGTTTCATGGTTTGTATCCCATTGTTTTATAAAGGCGCTCCGAACTTTATTGCTGCGTTATAATAGTGACTGTCAAATCCAACCATTCATGAGAGTAGAGAATCGGCGTAAAGGTGCTGTTAGTTAGTTGCCTTCCTCAAACTTAAGAACTGCTACGCGCAGTTTTCTATAACACTGCCGAAAAAATTCTAAACAATCAAACTTATGTCTCTGAGTGCTTTAGTGTGCAAACGTACGTGTTATATCCATATAGACATGGGAAAGTTTTTATATTATATAATTGAGATACGTCAACTTACATGTCGAAACATGCCTGCTGGGTTTCAATTTCACAGATCAGAGATTTTAAGTTATGGAACCCATTATTCAGACCAAACTATAAGGATCTGTAAAAAGTCCAGGAACCCAGGTTTTTAATGTGGTTTTCTATTTATTGCTACAGGTTTACCCATAATTCCAGTCGGATGTACGTGTTCTCGTCTGACCGCTGTTAGCTGCAGAAACCGGAATCTCACAGAAATACCTGTGGGAATTTCTCGTGGTGTGACTAAGCTGTACGTATATCTGATTATGTGAATAATATAACGGGACAGATCAGTGATTAGTGATGAAGTAATGGGACAGATCAGAGAATAATGACGAAGTAAGGGAGAGATCAGAGTTTAATAATGAAGTAAGAGACAGATCAGAGATTTGTCATGAAGTAATGGGATAGATCAGATTTTGATGGTGAAGTAAGGGACAGATCAGAGAATAATGACGAAGTAACAGGACAGATCAGAGATTAATGATGAAGTAAGGGACAGATCAGAGAATAATCACGAAGTAAGGGACAAATCAGAGATTACTGACGAAGTAAGGGACAGATCAGAGATTAATAATGAAGTAACAGGACTGATGAGAGATTAATGATGAAGTAATGGGACAGATCAGAGATTAATCACAAAGTAAGGGACAGATCAGAGATTAATGATGAAGTAACAGGACTGATCAGAGATTAATGATGAAGTAATGGGACAGATCAAAGATTTGTGATGAAAGTAATGGGACAGATCAGATTTTGATGGTGAAGTAAGGGACAGATCAGAGAATAATGACGAAGTAAGGGAGAGATCAGAGTTTAATAATGAAGTAAGGGACAGATCAGAGATTTGTGATGAAGTAATGGGACAGATCAGATTTTGATGGTGAAGTAAGGGACAGATCAGAGAATAATGACGAAGTAACCAGGACAGATCAGAGATTAATGATGAAGTAAGGGACAGATCAGAGATTAATCACGAAGTAAGGGACAAATCAGAGATTAATGATGAAGTAAGGGACAGATCAGAGATTAATAATGAAGTAATAGGACTGATGAGAGATTAATGATGAAGTAATGGGACAGATCAGAGATTAATCACAAAGTAAGGGACAGATCAGAGATTAATGATGAAGTAAAGGACAGATCAGAGATTAATAATGAAGTAACAGGACTGATCAGAGATTAATGATGAAGTAAGGGACAGATCAGAGATTAATAATGAAGTAACAGGACTGATCAGAGATTAATGATGAAGTAAGGGAGAGATCAGAGATTAATAATGAAGTAACAGGACTGATCAGAGATTAATGATGAAGTAATGGGACAGATCAGAGATTACTGATGAAGTAAGGGACAGGACTGATCAGAGATTTGTGATGAAGTAATGGGACAGATCAGAGTTTAATGGTGAAGTAAGGGACAGATCAGAGAATAATGATGAAGTAAGGGACAGACCAGAGATTAATGATGAAGTAAAGGACAGATCAGAGATTAATCACGAAGTAAGGGACAGATAAGAGATTACTGACGAAGTAAGGGACAGATCAGAGATTAATAATGAAGTAATGGGAGAGATCAGAGATTATTGATGAAGTAAGGGACAGATCAGAGATTAATAATGAAGTAACAGGACTGATCAGAGATTAATAATGAAGTAACAGGACTGATCAGAGATTAATGATGAAGTAAGGGACAGATCAGAGATTAATAATGAAGTAACAGGACTGATCAGAGATTAATGATGAAGTAATGGGACAGATCAGAGATTATTGATGAAGTAAGGGACAGATCAGAGATTAATAATGAAGTAATGGGACAGATCAGAGATTAATGAAGAAGTAAGGGACAGATCAGAGATTATAATGAAGTAACGGGAGAGATCAGAGATTAATAATGAAGTAACATGACTGATCAGAGATTAATGATGAAAGTAATGGGACAGATCAGAGATTACTGATGAAGTAAGGGACAGGACTGATCAGAGATTTGTGATGAAGTAATGGGACAGATCAGAGTTTAATGGTGAAGTAATGGGACAGATCAGAGAATAATGACGAAGTAAGGGAGAGATCAGAGTTTAATAATGAAGTAAGAGACAGATCAGAGATTGTCATGAAGTAATGGGATAGATCAGATTTTGATGGTGAAGTAAGGGACAGATCAGAGAATAATGACGAAGTAACAGGACAGATCAGAGATTAATGATGAAGTAAGGGACAGATCAGAGAATAATCACGAAGTAAGGGACAAATCAGAGATTACTGACGAAGTAAGGGACAGATCAGAGATTAATAATGAAGTAACAGGACTGATGAGAGATTAATGATGAAGTAATGGGACAGATCAGAGATTAATCACAAAGTAAGGGACAGATCAGAGATTAATGATGAAGTAACAGGACTGATCAGAGATTAATGATGAAGTAATGGGACAGATCAAAGATTTGTGATGAAGTAATGGGACAGATCAGATTTTGATGGTGAAGTAAGGGACAGATCAGAGAATAATGACGAAGTAACAGGACAGATCAGAGATTAATGATGAAGTAAGGGACAGATCAGAGATTAATCACGAAGTAAGGGACAAATCAGAGATTAATGATGAAGTAAGGGACAGATCAGAGATTAATAATGAAGTAATAGGACTGATGAGAGATTAATGATGAAGTAATGGGACAGATCAGAGATTAATCACAAAGTAAGGGACAGATCAGAGATTAATGATGAAGTAAAGGACAGATCAGAGATTAATAATGAAGTAACAGGACTGATCAGAGATTAATGATGAAGTAAGGGACAGATCAGAGATTAATAATGAAGTAACAGGACTGATCAGAGATTAATGATGAAGTAAGGGAGAGATCAGAGATTAATAATGAAGTAACAGGACTGATCAGAGATTAATGATGAAGTAATGGGACAGATCAGAGATTACTGATGAAGTAAGGGACAGGACTGATCAGAGATTTGTGATGAAGTAATGGGACAGATCAGAGTTTAATGGTGAAGTAAGGGACAGATCAGAGAATAATGATGAAGTAAGGGACAGACCAGAGATTAATGATGAAAGTAAAGGACAGATCAGAGATTAATCACGAAGTAAGGGACAGATAAGAGATTACTGACGAAGTAAGGGACAGATCAGAGATTAATAATGAAGTAATGGGAGAGATCAGAGATTATTGATGAAGTAAGGGACAGATCAGAGATTAATAATGAAGTAACAGGACTGATCAGAGATTAATAATGAAGTAACAGGACTGATCAGAGATTAATGATGAAGTAAGGGACAGATCAGAGATTAATAATGAAGTAACAGGACTGATCAGAGATTAATGATGAAGTAATGGGACAGATCAGAGATTATTGATGAAGTAAGGGACAGATCAGAGATTAATAATGAAGTAATGGGACAGATCAGAGATTAATGAAGAAGTAAGGGACAGATCAGAGATTAATAATGAAGTAACGGGAGAGATCAGAGATTAATAATGAAGTAACAGGACTGATCAGAGATTAATGATGAAGTAATGGGACAGATCAGAGATTACTGATGAAGTAAGGGACAGGACTGATCAGAGATTTGTGATGAAGTAATGGGACAGATCAGAGTTTAATGGTGAAGTAATGGGACAGATCAGAGAATAATGACGAAGTAAGGGAGAGATCAGAGTTTAATAATGAAGTAAGAGACAGATCAGAGATTTGTCATGAAGTAATGGGATAGATCAGATTTTGATGGTGAAGTAAGGGACAGATCAGAGAATAATGACGAAGTAACGGGACAGATCAGAGATTAATGATGAAGTAAGGGACAGATCAGAGAATAATCACGAAGTAAGGGACAAATCAGAGATTACTGACGAAGTAAGGGACAGATCAGAGATTAATAATGAAGTAACAGGACTGATGAGAGATTAATGATGAAGTAATGGGACAGATCAGAGATTAATCACAAAGTAAGGGACAGATCAGAGATTAATGATGAAGTAACAGGACTGATCAGAGATTAATGATGAAGTAATGGGACAGATCAAAGATTTGTGATGAAGTAATGGGACAGATCAGATTTTGATGGTGAAGTAAGGGACAGATCAGAGAATAATGACGAAGTAAGGGAGAGATCAGAGTTTAATAATGAAGTAAGGGACAGATCAGAGATTTGTGATGAAGTAATGGGACAGATCAGATTTTGATGGTGAAGTAAGGGACAGATCAGAGAATAATGACGAAGTAACAGGACAGATCAGAGATTAATGATGAAGTAAGGGACAGATCAGAGATTAATCACGAAGTAAGGGACAAATCAGAGATTAATGATGAAGTAAGGGACAGATCAGAGATTAATAATGAAGTAATAGGACTGATGAGAGATTAATGATGAAGTAATGGGACAGATCAGAGATTAATCACAAAGTAAGGGACAGATCAGAGATTAATGATGAAGTAAAGGACAGATCAGAGATTAATAATGAAGTAACAGGACTGATCAGAGATTAATGATGAAGTAAGGGACAGATCAGAGATTAATAATGAAGTAACAGGAACTGATCAGAGATTAATGATGAAGTAAGGGAGAGATCAGAGATTAATAATGAAGTAACAGGACTGATCAGAGATTAATGATGAAGTAATGGGACAGATCAGAGATTACTGATGAAGTAAGGGACAGGACTGATCAGAGATTTGTGATGAAGTAATGGGACAGATCAGAGTTTAATGGTGAAGTAAGGGACAGATCAGAGAATAATGATGAAGTAAGGGACAGACCAGAGATTAATGATGAAGTAAAGGACAGATCAGAGATTAATCACGAAGTAAGGGACAGATAAGAGATTACTGACGAAGTAAGGGACAGATCAGAGATTAATAATGAAGTAATGGGAGAGATCAGAGATTATTGATGAAGTAAGGGACAGATCAGAGATTAATGATGAAGTAAGGGACAGATCAGAGATTAATAATGAAGTAACAGGACTGATCAGAGATTAATAATGAAGTAACAGGACTGATCAGAGATTAATGATGAAGTAAGGGACAGATCAGAGATTAATAATGAAGTAACAGGACTGATCAGAGATTAATGATGAAGTAATGGGACAGATCAGAGATTATTGATGAAGTAAGGGACAGATCAGAGATTAATAATGAAGTAATGGGACAGATCAGAGATTAATGAAGAAGTAAGGGACAGATCAGAGATTAATAATGAAGTAAGGGACAGATCAGAGATTAATGACGAAGTAAGGGACAGATCAGAGATTAACGTATTTCATTTTTGAAGTGAAATAAAACATTAAAGTTACCTCCATCCTCTCCAAAAGAAACGGGTACTTTCGAAGAATAAACGAATGACAAATTTGTTCATACCGATGGCACCAGTTTGCTCTGTGGTAGCACTCTGGATGGCGGATCTGGCGAGTCGGGATCAAACCCGGTTGATACCACAAAGTGTTCCACGTATATTAAGTTATGAGTGCGTTATGAGAGTCGAATTGCCGATGGTTGGTAGCAGGGTGCTGCCTTCCCTCTGGAAATTAGAACAAAACTGGGGACGGCTGCAGTTAGTAGAAAATCCTCAGTAGCACAACGGTATGTTTGCGGACTCGTACCGATAGAAATCGGGTTTCGATACCCGTGTTGGGCAGAGCAGAAATTGTCCATTGTATAGCTTTGCGCTCAATTCCAAACAAACAGCAAGTAGATTAAACTTAGGGACCGAAGCAGCAAGGCTAAGCAGTCGTGAATACAAAGTACAGATTCTCTGGTGAGACTAAAGAGAAAAACAACCCGTGGCATGTACTTACTTTTATAAAGAAACTTTCCTAAACTATGATGTCCAGAGAGGTCAATATTATCCTCCGTCCCATCGTGAAGATTACGTTCAGTTAAAGTGGATTTTTAGTCCTGAATTAAACGTTCCACTGAGAATTGGTGAAAACAGAAATGGATTTCTGGATAATCATCAGAAATTGATAATATCCTGGATTTCTGGGTCACAAGCTTTCAGAGATCTGTAACTCCATTGCTGTGGAATAATCTTCCTGTCCTATCAAGTACAGTTACTTTAGTGAAGGGGTTCGCACTGCTATAGCTTTCAAAACTTAAGGGTAGTTTCATTAAACTCTCAAAGACAACAGCCATGCACAAAGACTTTCAGAGTTTTAACTTTCTGTCACGTATCTAAGACCTCGCAAGTTTTAACTTTCTGTCACGTATCTAAGACCTCGCAAGTTTTAACTTTCTGTCACGTATCTAAGACCTCACAAGTTTTAACTTTCTCTCACGTGTCGAAGACCTTACAAGTTTTAACTTTTTCTCGCGTGTCTAAGATCTCACAAGTTTTAACTTTCTCTCACGTGTCGAAGACCTTACAAGTTTTAACTATCTCTCACGTGTCGAAGACCTTACAAGTTTTAACTTTTTCTCGCGTGTCTAAGATCTCACAAGTTTTAACTATCTCTCACGTGTCGAAGGCCTCACAAGTTTTAAATTTCTCTCACGTGTGTTTTGGTCTAGTCGTTAACTTACCAGTCAGAGAATCTCGTCTTCTATATTTATTTCTTCCATAAAAACTGATAATTAACAGATTTTTAAAGCTCTCTTTGTGGGCACAGCACAGTGTGCTATGTTTATTTTGTTATAATAAAACCACATTGAGCTATCTGCTGTGTCCACCGAGGGAGAGTCGAACCCCTGATTTTAACGTTGGAAATCCGAAGGCTTTGCGGTTCAACCGAGGAACACGATCAGCAAAGATCGCCAGTGTCTTATGTATCGTGCGAGTAACTACAGTAGTTTTAACAAGTTCGACTTACGTGACAAATATTTTAGTATTTTTAATTTTGTAATTTGTAATACTTTCAACTGTTGAGAATTCGGTTAATAATGATTATTATTGTTGTCATTATTGTTCATTATAAGTTTTCATCATTGTTTCGGTGAACATCAAAAACATTCGTGTTTATCTATTGTTGTTTCTTGTTGTGTTTCAAGTCTAATCTAAATCAGCAACAGTTCGAAAACTGAGTACTTTTGTTTTGATGTGCAGCGCCCTCTCCACTAATAACATCTCTGTCTTAAGAAAAGGAGCGTTCAAACCTTTCCCCAAACTCCAGTCTATGTAAGTATGTCTTAACCATTCACCTGCCACCACACTCTAGGTAACCATAATCCACACACCAGTCCTCTGACGTCACTGTTGATAGTTAAATAAGTGTTCTAATTTTCAAGGTCTCTGTAGTAAAACAAGCAATATGAAATAATATAAGTTACAGACGGTTCGTGTTGGTGTGAAATACAAACAACTTGTTCTAATCTTGTGGTCTACAGACAGTTTGTTCTAATCTTGTGGTCTGCAGACAGTTTGTTCTAACCTTGTGGCTTACAGTCAGTTTCATGTAATCTTGTGGTCTACAGAAAGTTTGTTCTAATCTTGTGGTCTACAGAAAGTTTGTTCTAACCTTGTGGCTTACAGTCAGTTTCATGAAATATTGTGCTTTACAGATACTTTGTTTTAACATTGTGGTCTACAGAAAGTTTGTCCTAATCTTGTAGTCTACAGACAGTTTGTCCTAATCTTGTAGTCTACAGACAGTTTGTTCTAATCTTGTGGTTTACAGAAAGTTTGTTCTAACCTTGTGGCTTACAGTCAGTTTCATGTAATCTTGTGGTCTACAGAAAGTTTGTTCTAACCTTGTGGCTTACAGTCAGTTTCATGTAATCTTGTGGTCTACAGAAAGTTTGTTCTAACCTTGTGGCTTACAGTCAGTTTCATGAAATATTGTGCTTTACAGATACTTTGTTTTAACATTGTGGTCTACAGAAAGTTTGTCCTAATCTTGTAGTCTACAGACAGTTTGTCCTAATCTTGTAGTCTACAGACAGTTTGTTCTAATCTTGTGGTTTACAGAAAGTTTGTTCTAACCTTGTGGCTTACAGTCAGTTTCATGTAATCTTGTGGTCTACAGAAAGTTTGTTCTAACCTTGTGGCTTACAGTCAGTTTCATGAAATATTGTGCTTTACAGATACTTTGTTTTAACATTGTGGTCTACAGAAAGTTTGTCCTAATCTTGTAGTCTACAGACAGTTTGTTCTAATCTTGTGGTTTACAGAAAGTTTGTTCTAACCTTGTGGCTTACAGTCAGTTTCATGTAATCTTGTGGTCTACAAACAGTTTGTTCTAACCTTGTGGCTTACAGTCAGTTTCGTGTAATATTGTGCTCTACACACAATTTGTTCTAACCTTGTGGTCTACAGACAGTTTGTTCTAATTTTGTGGTTTACAGACATTTTATTATAACCTTGTGGTATACAGAGACTTTGTTCTACCATTAGGGCATATAGAAGTTTGAGATCTTAATAGCTCTGATTATATGTATAAATGTTTGGAGTAGTGGCTTCAGTTTACAGATGTTTGTCGTCTATAGATGTTTAGTAGCCTTTGCTGCAGAGTACAGATATTTGTAGCCCTGCTTGTAATGCAGAAATATTTGTAGCCCTAGTTGTAATGTATGACTGTTTGTTTCACTAGTTGTAGTGTATATATGTTTGTTGCCCTTGTGGTATACTGTGGATGTTTGTAGCCCTCGTTATAATGTACAGATGTTTGTAGCTCTATTTGTAAAGTACAGATTTTGTAGTCCTAGTTATAACGTACAGATATTTGTAGCTCTATTTGTAAAGTACAGATTTTGTAGTCCTAATTATAACGTACAGATATTTGTACTCCTAGTTGTAAAGAACAGATGTTTGTAGCCCTTGTTGTGATACATATATGTTTGTAGCCCTAGCTAGTTGTAATTTATAGATGGTTGTAGTATACAGATGTGTTTAGCCCTAGTTGTAAAGTACAGATGTTTGTAGCCCTTGTTGTAATACATATATGTTTGTAGCCCTAGCTAGTTGTAATTTATAGATGGTTGTAGTATACAGATGTGTTTAGCCCTTGTTGTAATACATATATGTTTGTAGCCCTAGCTAGTTGTAATTTGTAGATGGTTGTAGTATACAGATGTGTTTAGCCCTAGTTGTAAAGTACAGATGTTTGTAGCCCTTGTTGTAATACATATATGTTTGTAGCCCTAGCTAGTTGTAATTTGTAGATGGTTGTAGTATACAGATGTGTTTAGCCCTAGTTGTAAAGTACAGATGTTTGTAGCCCTTGTTGTAATACATATATGTTTGTAGCCCTAGCTAGTTGTAATTTGTAGATGGTTGTAGTATACAGATGTGTTTAGCCCTAGTTGTAAACTACAGATGTTTGTAACCCTTGTTGTAATACACATATGTTTGTAGCCCTAGCTAGTTGTAATTTGTAGATGGTTGTAGTATACAGATGTGTTTAGCCCTAGTTGTAGAGTACAGATGTTTGTAACCCTTGTTGTAATACATATATGTTTGTAGCCCTAGCTAGTTGTAATTTGTAGATGGTTGTAGTATACAGATGTGTTTAGCCCTAGTTGTAGAGTACAGATGTGTTTAGCCCTAGTTGTAATACATATATGTTTGTAGTGTAATAAAGAGGCTGGCCTACTGTATCTTGGTCATGCAAGCAGAAATATTTCTTACGGAAATAAGTTTTGTCGTGTAACATGCTTGAACAGCGTACTAAAATATTAGGAACTCAGCGGAAACATAGATCTGTAACTCCGTTGCCTGGCAACATATTTAATATGGTTATTGAACCTTACGATAAAATTATCCTGTGAAAACGTTTTTAGAAATATATAGATAGCTCTAAGCATGAGCCGTATCTACTATGAGAAATACAATAAATAATTAAATCTTGCCTGTAGCTAAGATTAATAGTTATTTTTTTATTTACTTCGATATTTTTATATGCACGTAATAAAAATTTTATTACGTAATACTAAAATATATATAATGTAATAAATATTTTTCTTTAGTTCTTTAGCAGGAAACCCTATCCGCCATCTGTCGGCAGAAGTGTTTGTGGGTATCGAGGGTTTGTTGAAATTGTGAGTTTTCGTTGAAGGTGAACGCTGACAAATGGGTAGTGGTTATTTTTTGTTGTAATCAATGTTATTTAATAAATATCCATGTATATATAAAACGAAACGTGCGGTTGTTTGCACCCTAACTCCTCTAAGCCTACTGGGCCAATCTCAACCAAAATTTCCATGTAAATACAATGAACTTATGGAGAAAGTCCTAAGGGAGGCCAAAAATTGAACGTAACCCTATTTCAATTTTGTAAATCCTGTTGGCTATAACAACCTTGGCAGGTTGACACGCTAGACAACTCTGAGGATATTTAAAGTATGAAAGTTGTTGGATTGTTTTTCAAACAACTATGCTCTTTTATGATCAATAAAATGAAGGGTGTTGAAGGATTGAATCGTATTAAAATCTTTATTTGTTGGCAGATGGAAAACAGACTGTAAGAATCTTTTTTTTTTTTTAATTTTGAGATAAAGTTTATGTTCAGGTAGTTAAGCTTTAATTAAATAAACTTATTCATTTATATCTAAAAGGAAAAAAAATGGAAGTTCATTGATAGCTGATAAAAAGCTTTCAGTGACATAAATAGCTTCCACCATACTGACGAGACTTAAAGGGTAACCATAGCATGGCATGTATCTGTTAGCCCTATCTTTCAACCAAAATCACACCACGGGAGGAAAACCATCAATCTTCCATCTGAGTTAAATTATTCAAATAAAATGTTTTACATTTTAAAAATCTAAGTATTTATAAGTCAATAATTATTATCAATCTACTCTACGTATAAAACTATTAAAACCGTTTCTTATATTTCTAATTCCAAATATACAAAATATGATGTGAACACTAGCCTTGTGACAGACATAAAGACAATATGACGAGAACACTAACCTTTTGAGAGATATAAAGACAATATGACGAGAACACAAGCCTTGTGAGAGATATAAAGACAATATGACGAGAACACTAGCCTTGTGACAGATATAAGGACAATATGACGAGAACACTAGCCTTGTGACAGATATAAAGACAATATGACGAGAACACTAGCCTTGTGACAGATATAAAGACAATATGACGAGAACACTAGTCTTGTGACATATAAAGACAATATGACGTGAACATTAGCCTTGTGACGGATATAAAGACAATATAATGAGACATCTATTTTTGTGACTGTCAATAAGGCAAAGTCTGACGTCTTGTAAGAAGTACTAAGATAGAGTTTGAGAAATTCAAGAAATAACAACAAATACACCACTTGCAAGTGATCAGTGATATATCTAAGAACATCTGGAATATTTTTATCTTCTTTTAGGTATCTACAGCAGTGTGGTTTAGAGTCTTTGTCATCGTCAGCTTTTAAGGGGCTAGAGTCCTTGAAGGAACTGTAAGTAGAAACAAGTAATTTCACTATCATCAGAATTTCCATAGGACCATACTCCTTAAACGAAATGTAAGTAAGGACTAGATTCCTTGAAAGAGACGTAACGAAGGACTAAACTTCTTGAAAGAAATGTAAGTGAGGACTAGACTTCTTAAAGTAAACTCAAGTGAAGGCCATACATGTTGAAAGGAATGTGAGGACCAGACTCCGTGAAAGAAACGTAACTAAAGACTAGATTTCTTATTAAAAACGTAGGTGAGTACCATACTCCTTAAAAAATTCTAAATAAGGGCTATACTCCTCAAAAGAAATGTAAGGACCATACTCCTTGAAAGAAATGTAAGTGAGGACTAGACTCCTTCAAAGAAATGCAAATAAGGACTATACTTTTTGAAAGAAACATAAGTCAGGATTAGATTTCTTGAAAAAACGTAAGTAAGGATTAGACATCTTGAAAGAAATGTAAGTGAGAACTAAAGGAAATTTTCAGTGATGTCGAGAAACCCACTTGTGGAGAATTTTATATGCAAAAACGGCTCGTTTGGGTTGAGAAAATATTTTAAATAGAAGGTAGAAACGGTGTTCGCTTTTCTATTTAAAATATTTTCTCAACCCAAACGAGCCGTTTTTGCATATAAAGGAAATTTTGGACGGTAAGTTCTGTAGAAAAGCTTGAAACTGTTGAAGGTAGGTTAACATAAGTAAGATAAGTCTGTAGTAAAACTTGAAACTGTTGAAGGTAGGTTAACATAAGTAAGATAAGTCTGAAGTAAAACTTGAAACTGTTGAAGGTAGGTTAACATTAGTAGGATAACTCTGTAGTAAAACTTGAAACTGTTGAAGGTAGGTTAACATAAGTAGGATAACTCTGTAGTAAAACTTGAAACTGTTGAAGGTAGGTTAACATAAGTAAGATAAGTCTGTAGTAAAACTTGAAACTGTTGAAGGTAGGTTAACGTTAGTAGGATAACTCTGTAGTAAAACTTGAAACTGTTGAAGGTAGGTTAACATAAGTAAGATAAGTCTGTAGTAAAACTTGAAACTGTTGAAGGTAGGTTAACATAAGTAAGATAAGTCTGTGGTAAAACTTGAAACTGTTGAAGGTAGGTTAACATAAGTAGGATAACTCTGTAGTAAAACTTGAAACTGTTGAAGGTAGGTTAACATAAGTAAGATAAGTCTGTAGTAAAACTTGAAACTGTTGAAGGTAGGTTAACATTAGTAGGATAACTCTGTAGTAAAACTTGAAACTGTTGAAGGTAGGTTAACTTTAGTAAGATAGTTCCACAGAAAGTGTTGATCAATATCAGTGATATAGTTCCACAGAAAGTGTTGATCAATATCAGTGATATAGTTCCACAGAAAGTGTTGATCAATATCAGTGATATAGTTCCATAGGAAGTGTTGATTAATATTAGTGATATAGTTCAACAGGAAGTGTTGATCAATATCAGTGATATAGTTCCATAGGAAGTGTTGATTAATATTAGTGATAGAGTTCAACAGGAAGTGTTGATTAATATTAGTGATGTAGTTTCACAGACAGTGTTGATTAATATCAGTGATATAGTTCTACAGGAAGTGTTGATTAATATTAGTGATATAGTTCTACAGGAAGTGTTGATTAATATTAGTGATATAGTTCAACAGGAAGTGTTGATTAATATTAGTGATATAGTTCAACAGGAAGTGTTGATCAATATCAGTGATATAGTTCCATAGGAAGTGTTGATTAATATTAGTGATATAGTTCAACAGGAAGTGTTGATCAATATCAGTGATATAGTTCCATAGGAAGTGTTGATTAATATTAGTGATAGAGTTCAACAGGAAGTGTTGATTAATATTAGTGATGTAGTTTCACAGACAGTGTTGATTAATATCAGTGATATAGTTCTACAGGAAGTGTTGATTAATATTAGTGATATAGTTCAACAGGAAGTGTTGATCAATATCAGTGATATAGTTCCATAGGAAGTGTTGATTAATATTAGTGATAGAGTTCAACAGGAAGTGTTGATTAATATTAGTGATGTAGTTCCACAGGAAGTGTTGATTAATATCAGTGATATAGTTCTACAGGAAGTGTTGATTAATATTAGTGATAGAGTTCAACAGGAAGTGTTGATTAATATTAGTGATGTAGTTTCACAGACAGTGTTGATTAATATCAGTGATATAGTTCTACAGGAAGTGTTGATTAATATTAGTGATATAGTTCAACAGGAAGTGTTGATCAATATCAGTGATATAGTTCCATAGGAAGTGTTGATTAATATTAGTGATAGAGTTCAACAGGAAGTGTTGATTAATATTAGTGATGTAGTTCCACAGGAAGTGTTGATTAATATCAGTGATATAGTTCTACAGGAAGTGTTGATTAATATTAGTGATAGAGTTCAACAGGAAGTGTTGATTAATATTAGTGATGTAGTTTCACAGACAGTGTTGATTAATATCAGTGATATAGTTCTACAGGAAGTGTTGATTAATATTAGTGATAGAGTTCAACAGGAAGTGTTGATTAATATTAGTGATGTAGTTTCACAGACTGTTGATTAATATCAGTGATATAGTTCTACAGGAAGTGTTAATTAATATTTATGATATAGTTCCATAGGAAGTGTTGATGCTGTGGGTTTTTAAACACCTTTTCTAAACCCGATATTATATGTGGAAACATTAGGTTTATGTTTTCATATAGCTATAAAATATCATACCTTAACATTGCAGTATTTGTTGTGTTTTCTGAATATTTGAGATGAAAATATTTGACTTGATACAATGGTTTATTTAGTTCTTTATTCTGACCATTGAAAACAGACAAAAGTCTTATAATTTCCAATATTATATAATGTGTGCACCCACTGATAGAAAACTAAACAACAAGTCAGTAATGTACAGATGTATGACCTCCAATTGCCTCGTAGCTGGCTTGGACATAGAACATGTCCATCAATTATTCAGAACTTTGTTTTCAATGGTTTGAAGTTTTCCCTGTTTGTTCTATCATACATTATCTGATATGTTTTCCTTTGTCAGGTTACTGGCTCACAACAACTTGAAACGTTTCGAAGTTGATGTTGTCAAAGACTTGTCATCGCTTGACACACTGTGAGTACAAATTCAGTGACAGCCAAAGTAAAATTTAAACCCTTTTAGGACAGTACTGGTCCTGATGTAATAACACTAAACTTGGTATCTCCGAACTACATCAGTTTTGTATTTGGAGGGGTTGGTTAGAATATATATTGGTCTTCTTGAAAATGACGGCCTGGCATGGCTGGGCGGTTGAGGCGCACGACTCGTAATCTGAGGTCGCGAGTTCGGATCCCGTTACGCGAAATATGTTTCTTTTTTCAGCAGTGGAGACATTATAATGTGACGGTCAATCCAAACATTTGTTGGTAATAAGTGTAAGAATTGTAAGATAATTTATAGCAACTGTCTTTTTCTCGTCTAGGGATTTATCCTACAACCAGTTAACACTAGATGGCGCGACTTGGCCTGACGGTCTTCAAGTGAAGTGGCTGTAAGTCCGATAAATAGTCTTTAATATTACACACCATTTCCAGTTGTTTTGTTGTGGTGTCAAAACGTTATGTCATATCACTTCACTGATGTAATAACTTGTCCTTCGTGTGAATCAGAGAGTTAAAGGTTTTTGTCTCTCTTTTTGTGTTTAAATAAAAAGTAAATTATTCTAAATCAGTATTTAGGTAAGATCTAACCAATGTTTTAAAATGATTTTTGTGTTTAGGTTTCTTGAAAACAACCAAATCACCAGCATTGGGAGGAATACATTCGCATCCTTAAACACTCTGAAGGTGTTGTAAGTAGCCAATCTTAGTGTTGTTATAATACAGTATCGTACTGTTCTATCTTAGTGTTGTTATAATACAGTATCGTACTGTTCTATCTTAGTGTTGTTATAATACAGTATCGTACTGTTCTATCTTAGTGTTGTTATAATACAGTATCGTACTGTTCTATCTTAGTGTCGTTATAATACAGTATCGTACTGTTCTATCTTAGTGTCGTTATAATACAGTATCGTACTGTTCTATCTTAGTGTCGTTATAATACAATATCGTACTGTTCTATCTTAGTGTTGTTATAATACAGTATCGTACTGTTCTATCTTAGTGTTGTTATAATACAGTATCGTACTGTTCTCTCTTAGTGTTGTTATAATACAGTATCGTACTGTTCTATCTTAGTCCTGTTATAATACAGTATCGTACTGTTCTGTCTTAGTGTTGTTATAATACAGTATCGTACTGTTCTATCTTAGTGTTGTTATAATACAGTATCGTACTGTTCTGTCTTAGTGTTGTTATAATACAGTATCGTACTGTTCTATCTTAGTGTAGTTATAATACAGTATCGTACTGTTCTGTCTTAGTGTTGTTATAATACAGTATCGTACTGTTCTATCTTAGTGTTGTTATAATACAGTATCGTACTGTTCTGTCTTAGTGTTGTTATAATACAGTATCGTACTGTTCTGTCTTAGTGTTGTTATAATACAGTATCGTACTGTTCTATCTTAGTGTAGTTATAATACAGTATCGTACTGTTCTGTCTTAGTGTTGTTATAATACAGTATCGTACTGTTCTATCTTAGTGTTGTTATAATACAGTATCTTACTGTTCTATCTTAGTGTTGTTATAATACAGTATCGTACTGTTCTGTCTTAGTGTAGTTATAATACAGTATCGTACTGTTCTATCTTAGTGTTGTTATAATACAGTATCGTACTGTTCTATCTTAGTGTTGTTATAATACAGTATCGTACTGTTCTATCTTAGTGTTGTTATAATACAGTATCGTACTGTTCTATCTTAGTGTTGTTATAATACAGTATCGTACTGTTCTGTCTTAGTGTTGTTATAATACAGTATCGTACTGTTCTATCTTAGTGTTGTTATAATACAGTATCGTACTGTTCTCTCTTAGTGTTGTTATAATACAGTATCGTACTGTTCTATCTTAGTCCTGTTATAATACAGTATCGTACTGTTCTGTCTTAGTGTTGTTATAATACAGTATCGTACTGTTCTATCTTAGTGTTGTTATAATACAGTATCGTACTGTTCTGTCTTAGTGTTGTTATAATACAGTATCGTACTGTTCTATCTTAGTGTAGTTATAATACAGTATCGTACTGTTCTGTCTTAGTGTTGTTATAATACAGTATCGTACTGTTCTATCTTAGTGTTGTTATAATACAGTATCGTACTGTTCTGTCTTAGTGTTGTTATAATACAGTATCGTACTGTTCTGTCTTAGTGTTGTTATAATACAGTATCGTACTGTTCTATCTTAGTGTAGTTATAATACAGTATCGTACTGTTCTGTCTTAGTGTTGTTATAATACAGTATCGTACTGTTCTATCTTAGTGTTGTTATAATACAGTATCTTACTGTTCTATCTTAGTGTTGTTATAATACAGTATCGTACTGTTCTGTCTTAGTGTAGTTATAATACAGTATCGTACTGTTCTATCTTAGTGTTGTTATAATACAGTATCGTACTGTTCTATCTTAGTGTTGTTATAATACAGTATCGTACTGTTCTATCTTAGTGTTGTTATAATACAGTATCGTACTGTTCTCTCTTAGTGTTGTTATAATACAGTATCGTACTGTTCTATCTTAGTCCTGTTATAATACAGTATCGTACTGTTCTGTCTTAGTGTTGTTATAATACAGTATCGTACTGTTCTATCTTAGTCCTGTTATAATACAGTATCGTACTGTTCTTGTTTAACCTGAATTTTACAACAGGAAACTAGGTTAGTTTTGTGTCTGACGTTTCGCGGCCAGTTCGGCCTGTAATCTGCGGGATCCATTCCATGATAATAGTGTTGATATCAAGGCTTAAATCCCAGTTTTTATTGTTAATAAACGTAGTTCAAGACTTGGCGGTTTTCACTTTCCATGTAGTATATTCCTCTAAGTTAGGGACAGATATCCCTATATCAGTTTTGCTCGAAAAGAACAAAACATGTCGCACGTCGAGCCACGTGATTATCCACGCAAGTACTGTTTGTCTCGGTAATGCTAGTTGGAAGCAGGTGATGGTGGTATCTCCAATGTGATTTATGACATGAAACTTATGCTTTGTAATTTATTATGTTTAAATCTCAGAACAGGTGTCTGTGTGAATGTGTTTCCTATAAAAACGCGGCCCCACGTGCTCAATAAAACGTAAGAGATTTGTTTCGGATTGTAAAATGTTTTGTGATTGACAAACGTTTCTTGCTTGCATTCGATTACAGATCACTCCAGAATAACCGGGTCTCATTCATTCACGAAGAAGGTTTCCATCACTTAGTCAACCTGATAGACCTGTGAGTAGGCTACGTTCGATTGGGTTTCTCGGGTTTGGTTTGTTCCTAACGTTTGTGTCTAACTCATGTTAATTGATAATAATACAATATTTTCTGAGTTCTACTTAAAATAAACTCTTAAGTTTACAACAGTAAAGAGTGCAAATATATATTTTTATTTTTAGGTTCAACATTAACATATGTATATATATATCAGTTAATTTTTCACACTGTCTTGCTTTCTGTCGAGGAGAATTGAAGAATTAATTTGTACATTTTAAATGATTTTTTACTTTTGTGTTATAAACATAAAATGTTTTTCATACCATTTAGTAAAAGTACCATTAATTAACTCGTTGCGCGTGACTTAGTATTTAGTGTGCCCGGACTGTGAATCCGAGGAAACTGGGTTCGGGACTCGTTATATTCGCTAAGTAATGTGGGTCTGTCGATGCACTGAAAAAATAATAGTCAAATGTTCACTAGTTGATTTCACAAAGAGTTGGCGGTGGGTGCTTTTGATTATTTGCATTTCCTTTTGTGTATGAATTCAGGGTTAAGGAGGCTATAAGAAACCATCCTTCAGTGTCGTTTTTGAGAACAATCAAACCACTATTCAACTGGACCAGATCTGTTCAAGAGTTGGCGGTGGGTGCTGTTCGCTAGTCTCCTTCCCCGTGTCTGTAAAATGATAAGGAGGCTATGCGTTGACATCCGTTTTTGTGATTTAAGCAAAATTCTAAACCTTGGAATAGCTATTATTATGTAGCTATCGCTAACAATGAGATATTGTTTACAAGGTGCTTAAACTTATGACATTTACTACAAATTAAAAAAAGATTTCCCTTTTCAGGAATTTATCAAACAACAGACTGGGACATCTCTCTTCTAAAACATTCCACAATCTATGTCAGCTAAGAAAACTGTAAGTCCTTACTAGAACATTATGCACATTTGGGTCATTTTTGTTTTCTGAACAAATAAATTTCTTTATAAATTTTGACAAAATATACTGTACATCTTGTTTTGTTAAAAATATAATTTAAATTTTCAACGTCTCACTGAGATAAACAATAATTAAATGTCTTTGGAATATATTTGTAGGTGACAAAAACTACAGTAATTTTTGTCCGCCCTGTATATTTTTATTTCACAGTTGTTTTTGTGTAAAATGAAGTGTGTTTTAACGTGTCAAACACGTTATATTATTTTAGACTCCACACAAAACAAATGTTATTACCGAACGAGTATAGTCTCTGTCAAAGAAGTTGAAGTAATACTGGTTCGATTTGTATTCCGAGAGTCACTGGTTCGAATCTCCCACACACCAAACATGTTCGCCCTTTCAAATGTGTGGGCGTTATAATGTAACGGTCAATCCCATTATTCAATGGTAAAAGGATAGTCCAAGAGTTGGCGGTGGGTGGTGATGTAGAGCTGTTTTCACTCTAGTCTTACACTGCTAAATTATGGACGGCCAGCGCAGATAGTCCTCGTGTAGCTTTGCGCGAAATTAAAAACAAGCATAAAAATTGATAATGAATACACAAAGGTTTGTAATCTATTGGATAATTAGTGTGTTTATTATTGATGTCCCTTTGATTGTTTAGTGGTAAACATCATAATGCTAACATTCGGACTTTGATCCCTGTGGTGGACACGACATATATATATATATACATTTTGAATTATTGTTTCTTAACAATACATTTACTGTGTATTTACAGCATACACAAAGATATCACAAGCCTTTGCTGTTGTAACACTAAAATTCGAGATTCGATTTTATGAAGAGAGCAACACAGCCTCTTCTCGTCTTCATATAAGTATCGAAAAATACATCGAACGTTAGTTTTGAATTGACTCCATAGGTGTCAGCACGAGTCTTTCAATGGTAACTTCACGACACCACAATCAACAAGCATTTACGAAGCAATGCGTAGTAAAAACTGTCAGTTGTTGTTGTTGTTTTGAATTAAGCACAAAGCTACACAATGGGTTATCTGTGCTCTGCCCACTACGGGTATCGAAACCCGGATTTTACCACTGTAAGTCCACAGATATACCGCTGAGTCACTGGGGTTAAAACTCAGAATTTCAGAATAAAACCCAATAAAGAGTTACTTTTTTCTGTTTTTAAAAACAACTGTATAAGCCTAGTTATTAATATATTATTATACACAGAAAGAGTAAATTGAATATAAACATTGGTTTTTAATTTTAATGTGTTGTAATCAGGGGTGGCCAATCCTAAAAAAAACTGACCCATCAGTAAGCAGCCACAATACCTTAATGACCAGTCACAGGCCGGAAACAATGAATTTAAATGAAAATGAGCCACATTAAATACACTTTAACATGTCCAGGTTCGTTAAATTGACCCTTAGTGGTATACCAAGGTTGACCAACATTGATTTTTATAATAAATTACGAACTTTTTTTTTAAATTCAGTTCCAAAACTTTACTGATAATCTAATATTGGAATATTGTTTTATCATCAGTACATGTTTCAAGTTTATTAGTGTCTTGGCTTTCACGTATTTTCTCGAAATACTAAAAATATTTCTTTAATACCTGTGTTTAGAGAACTAGCCTTGAATCCACTGAAAACCTTGAAAATTAACGTCTTCCAGGACCTCTTGAGGTTGAAAACACTGTGAGTAGTTGTTTCTAGTGGTAAATGGATTTAAATAAATAAAAATAATATGATCTTGACAACAAGTTTGGTTTAAAAAATGGAGTTTCCATGATATCAAGCCTGACACGGTCAGATGGTTAAGGCACTCGACTCGTAAACATGCTCGTCCTTTCAGCTCTAAAGACGTTACAATGATACAGTCAATCCCAACATTCGTTGGTAAAAGAGTAGCCCAAGAGTTGGCGGTGGGTGGTAATGACTATCTTTCTTCTCTCTATTCTTACACTACTAAATTAGGGACAGCCAGCGCAGACAGCCCCCGTGTAACTTTCTGCAAAAACCACAACAAAAAACCGTGATACCTAGGTTTGAGAAAGAGATAATGTTTCCTTGACAGCTAGTTTATGAAAAAAGCACAACGTTTATTGGACAAATAGTTTTAAATAATAATGTTTATCAGAGAACTGGTTTTTAAAAAGAGCAACACAACTAATGTTAAAATAGAACAGTTTATCTTCGACAAATAGTTTTAATAAATGATCAATTTTTTTGGAGAACAAATGGTAAAAAGAACATAAGTTGTGAGTTATTTTATTATATGATTCACCTCATCTTCCAACATTAAATTCCCTCCTACTTTAAACTAGCACGTTCTGAATTCGCTCATCAGTTAAACATGTTTGAAACTTTCTCAGAGGTACACGAATGTTTCCTTATAAGATGAAGCAAACACTTATTGACACTTAAACATTCACTGAAGTGTTTAGTCTGTAGGATTAATCAACTCCTTCAATATTACATTAAAAAATGTATTGAATTTTCTACTTACAAGTAAACTAGTATGTCATTTCAAAATATCTTGTTTCACCAGCATTATTTCAATCAAACTGTGATCTGTATAAAACAATAAACTACCGTATTAGTTTCGATGCTATAGAACTTAACATTTCTTTCTATTCTGTAGACATTGATTTGGTTTATTTTCTATACATCTTCCAACTTATCAGTCAATCTTTGTTTGTCCGTTGTATAGTTAACGTATTTTTTATTTCACGGCAGGAATTTATCACAAGTCGAAATTGGAAACATTGAAGTGACGCATTTTGAAAAACTAGAAAGTTTAGAGTTTTTGTAAGTACACTGTTTATGTTACTATGCTACTCTTGACAGCAGTGGTTACTATGGTGAAGTGTTTGTTTATGTTACTATGTTACTCTTGACAGTAGTGGTTACTATGGTGAAGTGTTTGTTTATGTTACTATGTTACTCTTGACAGTAGTGGTTACTATGGTGAAGTGTTTGTTTATGTTACTATGTTACTCTTGACAGTAGTGGTTACTATGGTGAAGTGTTTGTTTATGTTACTATGTTATTCTTGACAGTAGTGGTTATTATTGTCAAGTGTTTGTTTATGTTACTATGTTACTCTTCACAGTAGTGGTTATTATGGTGAAGTGTTTGTTTATGTTACTACGTTACTCTTGACAGTAGTGGTTATTATGGTGAAGTGTTTGTTTATGTTACTATGTTACTCTTGACAGCAGTGGTTATTATTATAAAGTGTTTGTTTATGGTCTGTGTTATTCTTGACAGCAGTGGTTATTATTGTCAAGTGTTTGTTTATGTTACTATGTTACTCTTGACAGCAGTGGTTATTATTATAAAGTGTTTGTTTATGTTACTATGTTACTCTTGACAGCAGTGGTTATTATTATAAAGTGTTTATTTATGTTACTATGTTACTCTTGACAGTAGTGGTTATTATTGTGAAGTGTTTGTTTATGTTACTATGTTACTCTTGACATCAGTGGTTATTATTATAAAGTGTTTGTTTATGTTACTATGTTACTCTTGACAGCAGTGGTTATTATTATAAAGTGTTTATTTATGTTACTATGTTACTCTTGACAGCAGTGGTTATTATTATAAAGTGTTTATTTATGTTACTATGTTACTCTTGACAGTAGTGGTTATTATTGTGAAGTGTTTGTTTATGTTACTATGTTACTCTTGACAGCAGTGGTTATTATTATAAAGTGTTTGTTTATGTTACTATGTTACTCTTGACAGCAGTGGTTATTATTATAAAGTGTTTGTTTATGTTACTATGTTACTCTTGACAGTAGTGGTTATTATTGTGAAGTGTTTGTTTATGTTACTATGTTACTCTTGACATCAGTGGTTATTATTATAAAGTGTTTGTTTATGTTACTATGTTACTCTTGACAGCAGTGGTTATTATTATAAAGTGTTTATTTATGTTACTATGTTACTCTTGACAGCAGTGGTTATTATTATAAAGTGTTTATTTATGTTACTATGTTACTCTTGACAGCAGTGGTTATTATTATAAAGTGTTTATTTATGTTACTATGTTACTCTTGACAGTAGTGGTTATTATTGTGAAGTGTTTGTTTATGTTACTATGTTACTCTTGACAGTAGTGGTTATTATTGTGAAGTGTTTGTTTATGTTACTATGTTACTCTTGACAGCAGTGGTTATTATTGTGAAGTGTTTGTTTATGTTACTATGTTACTCTTGACAGTAGTGGTTATTGTTGTGAAGTGTTTGTTTATGTTACTATGTTACTCTTGACAGCAGTGGTTATTATTATAAAGTGTTTGTTTATGGTCTGTGTTATTCTTGACAGCAGTGGTTATTATTTACAAATTCACATAAAAATAAAATTTTTATAATCGATGAAGTTTAGTGAAACTGTAGTGATGGTAGCTTGGTGAAACTGTAGTGATGGTAGCTTGGTGAAACTGTAATGATGGTAGCTTGGTTAGACTGCAGTAATGGTAGCTTGGAGAAACTGTAGTGATGGTAGCTTGGTGAAACTGTAGTAATGGTAGTTTGGTTAAACTGCAGTGATGGTAACTTGGTGAAACTGTAGTAAGGGTAGCCTGGTGAAACTGTAGTGATGGTAACTTAGTGAAACTATAGTGATGGTAGCTTGGTGAGACTGTAGTGATGGTAGCTTGGTGAAACTGTAGTGATGGTAACTTGGTGAAACTGTAGTGATGGTAGCGTGGTGAAACTGTAGTGATGGTAGATTGGTGAGACTGTAGTGATGGTAACTTGGTGAAACTGTAGTGATGGTAGCTTGGTGAAACTGTAGTGATGGTAGATTGGTGAAACTGTAGTGATGGTAACTTGGTTAGACTGCACTAATGGTAGCTTGGAGAAACTGTAGTGATGGTAGCTTGGTGAAACTGTAGTAATGGTAGTTTGGTTAAACTGCAGTGATGGTAACTTGGTGAAACTGTAGTAAGGGTAGCCTGGTGAAACTGTAGTGATGGTAACTTAGTGAAACTATAGTGATGGTAACTTAGTGAAACTATAGTGATGGTAGCTTGGTGAGACTGTAGTGATGGTAGCTTGGTGAAACTGTAGTGATGGTAACTTGGTGAAACTGTAGTGATGGTAGATTGGTGAGACTGTAGTGATGGTAACTTGGTAAAACTGTAGTGATGGTAGCGTGGTGAAACTGTAGTGATGGTAGATTGGTGAGACTGTAGTGATGGTAACTTGGTGAAACTGTAGTGATGGTAGCTTGGTGAAACTGTAGTGATGGTAGATTGGTGAAACTGTAGTGATGGTAGATTGGTGAGACTGTAGTGATGGTAACTTGGTGAGACTGTAGTGATGGTAGATTGGTGAGACTGTAGTGATGGTAACTTGGTGAAACTGTAGTGATGGTAGCTTGGTGAAACTGTAGTGATGGTAGATTGGTGAAACTGTAGTGATGGTAGATTGGTGAGACTGTAGTGATGGTAACTTGGTGAAACTGTAGTGATGGTAGCTTGGTGAAACTGTAGTGATGGTAGATTGGTGAAACTGTAGTGATGGTAGATTGGTGAGACTGTAGTGATGGTAACTTGGTGAGACTGTAGTGATGGTAGATTGGTGAGACTGTAGTGATGGTAACTTGGTGAAACTGTAGTGATGGTAGCTTGGTGAAACTGTAGTGATGGTAGATTGGTGAAACTGTAGTGATGGTAGATTGGTGAGACTGTAGTGATGGTAACTTGGTGAGACTGTAGTGATGGTAGATTGGTGAAACTGTAGTGATGGTAACTTAGTGAAACTATAGTGATGGTAGCTTGGTGAGACTGTAGTGATGGTAGCTTGGTGAAACTGTAGTGATGGTAACTTGGTGAAACTGTAGTGATGGTAGCGTGGTGAAACTGTAGTGATGGTAGATTGGTGAGACTGTAGTGATGGTAACTTGGTGAAACTGTAGTGATGGTAGCTTGGTGAAACTGTAGTGATGGTAGATTGGTGAAACTGTAGTGATGGTAACTTGGTTAGACTGCACTAATGGTAGCTTGGAGAAACTGTAGTGATGGTAGCTTGGTGAAACTGTAGTAATGGTAGTTTGGTTAAACTGCAGTGATGGTAACTTGGTGAAACTGTAGTAAGGGTAGCCTGGTGAAACTGTAGTGATGGTAACTTAGTGAAACTATAGTGATGGTAACTTAGTGAAACTATAGTGATGGTAGCTTGGTGAGACTGTAGTGATGGTAGCTTGGTGAAACTGTAGTGATGGTAACTTGGTGAAACTGTAGTGATGGTAGATTGGTGAGACTGTAGTGATGGTAACTTGGTAAAACTGTAGTGATGGTAGCGTGGTGAAACTGTAGTGATGGTAGATTGGTGAGACTGTAGTGATGGTAACTTGGTGAAACTGTAGTGATGGTAGCTTGGTGAAACTGTAGTGATGGTAGATTGGTGAAACTGTAGTGATGGTAGATTGGTGAGACTGTAGTGATGGTAACTTGGTGAGACTGTAGTGATGGTAGATTGGTGAGACTGTAGTGATGGTAACTTGGTGAAACTGTAGTGATGGTAGCTTGGTGAAACTGTAGTGATGGTAGATTGGTGAAACTGTAGTGATGGTAGATTGGTGAGACTGTAGTGATGGTAACTTGGTGAAACTGTAGTGATGGTAGCTTGGTGAAACTGTAGTGATGGTAGATTGGTGAAACTGTAGTGATGGTAGATTGGTGAGACTGTAGTGATGGTAACTTGGTGAGACTGTAGTGATGGTAGATTGGTGAGACTGTAGTGATGGTAGCTTGGTGAAACTGTAGTGATGGTAGTTTATGAAGAAAGTTGCTTGAAGAGACTGTTGTTAAAACAGATTCATAAGTCATTCAGTTAACATAAAAACATGACCTATCTAGTGTAGTTAACTCATCACCACACAAACAGGACCTTCTAGTGTAGTTAACTCATCAACACCAAACATGACCTATCTAGTGTAGTTAACTCATCAACACAAACATGACCTATCTAGTGTAGTTAACTCATCAACACCAACATGACCTATCTAGTGTGGTTAACTCATCAACACCAAACATGACCTATCTAGTGTGGTTAACTCAAACCAAACATGGCCTATCTAGTGTAGTTAATCATCAACACCAACATGACCTATCTAGTGTAGTTAAACTCATCAACACCAAACATGACCTATCTAGTGTAGTTAACTCATCAACACCAAACATGACCTATCTAGTGTAGTTAACTCATCAACTCCAAACATGACCTATCTAGTGTGGTTAACTCATCAACACCAAACATGACCTATCTAGTGTAGTTAACTCATCAACACCAAACATGACCTATCTAGTGTAGTTAACTCATCAACTCCAAACATGGCGTATCTAGTGTAGTTAACTCATCAACTCCAAACATGACCTATCTATGTGGTTAATCATCAACACCAAACATGACCTATCTAGTGTAGTTAACTCATCAACACCAAACAGACCTATCTAGTGTAGTTAACTCATCAACACCAAACATGAACCTATCTAGTGTAGGTAACTCTCAACACCAAAACATGACCTATCTAGTGTGGTTAACATCAACACCAAACATGACCTATCTAGTGTGGTTAACTCATCAACACCAAACATGGCCTATCTAGTGTAGTAACTCATCAACACCAAACATGGCCTATCTAGTGTAGTTAACTCATCAACACCAACAAACATGACCTATCTAGTGTAGTTAACTCATCAACACCAAACATGACCTATCTAGTGTGTGTAACTCATCAACACCAAACATGACCTATCTTAGTGTGGTTAACTCATCAACACCAAACATGGCTATCTAGTGTAGTTAACTCATCAACACCAAACATGGCCTATCTAGTGTAGTTAACTCATCAACACCAAACATGACCGATCTAGTGTGGGTAACTCATCAACACCAATCATGACCTATCTAGTGTAGTTAACTCATCAACACCAACATGGGCTATCTAGTGTAGTTAACTCATCAACACCAAAACATGACCTATCTAGTGTAGTTAACTCATCAACACCAAACATGGCCTATCTAGTGTAGTTAACTCATCAACACCAAACATGACCTATCTAGTGTGGTTAACTCATCAACACCAACATGCCTATCTAGTGTAGTTACTCATCAACACCAAACATGGCCTATCTAGTGTAGTTAACTCTCAACACCAAACATGACTATCTAGTGTGGTTAACTCATCAACACCAAACATGACCTATCTAGTGTGGTTAACTCATCAACACCAAACATGACCTATCTAGTGTAGTTAACTCATCAACACCAAACATGACCTATCTAGTGTGGTTAACTCATCAACACCAAACATGACCTATCTAGTGAGTTAACTCATCAACACCAAACATGACCTATCTAGTGTAGTTAACTCATCAACTCCAAACATGACCTATCTAGTGTGGTTAACTCATCAACACCAAACATGACCTATCTATGTAGTTAACTCATCAACACCAAACATGACCTATCTAGTGAGTTAACTCATCAACACCAAACATGACCTATCTAGTGTAGTTAACTCATCAACACCAAACATGACCAATCTAGTGTAGTTAACTCATCAACACCAACATGGCCTATCTAGTGTGGTTACTCATCAACACCAAACATGACTATCTAGTGTGTAGTTAACCTCATCAACACCAAACATGCCTATCTAGTGTAGTTAACTCATCAACACCAACATGACTATCTAGTGTGGTTAACTCATCAACACCAAACAGGCCTATCTAGTGTAGTTAACTCATCAACACCAAACATGCCTATCTAGTGTAGTTAACTCATCAACACCAAACATGACCTATCTAGTGGTTAACTCATCAACACCAAACATGCCTATCTAGTGTAGTTAACTCATCAACACCAAACATGACCTATCTAGTGTGGTTAACTCATCAACTCCAAACATGACCTATCTAGTATAGTTAACTCATCAACACCAAACATGACCTATCTATGTGGTTAACTCATCAACACAAACATGGCCTATCTAGTGTAGTTAACTCATCAACACTAAACTGACCTATCTAGTGTGGGTTAATCATCAACACCAAACATGGCTATCTAGTGTAGTTAACTCATCAACACCAAACATGCCTATCTAGTGTAGTTAACTCATCAACACCAAACATGACTATCTAGTGTGGTTAACTCATCAACACCAAACATGACCTATCTAGTGTGGTTAACTCATCAACACCAAACATTGACCTATCTAGTGTAGTTAACTCATCAACACCAAACATGACCTATCTAGTGTGGTTAACTCATCAACACAAACATGACCTATCTAGTGTAGTTAATCTCAACACCAAACATGACCTATCTAGTGTAGTTAACTCATCAACTCCAAACATGACCTATCTAGTGTGGTTAACTCATCAACCAAACATGACCTATCACTGTGTAGTTAACTCATCAACACCAAACATGACCTATCTAGTGTAGTTAACTCATCAACACCAAACATGACCTATCTAGTGTAGTTAACTCATCAACACCAAACATGACCTATCTAGTGTAGTTAACTCACACACACCAACATGGCCTATCTAGTGTGGTTAACTCATCAACACCAAACATGACTATCTAGGTTTACTAATCAAACCAAACATGGCCTATCTAGTGTAGTTAACTCATCAACACCAAACATGACCTATCTAGTGTAGTTAACTCATCAACACCAAACATGACCTATCTAGTGTAGTAATCATCAACCTCAAACATGACCTATCTAGTGTTGTTAACTATGATCACCAACATGGCCTATCTAGTGTGGTTAACTCATCACACCAAACATGACTATCTAGTAGTTAACTCATAACACCAAAACATGACCTATCTAGTGTAGTTAACTCTCACTCCAAACATGGCGTATCTAGTGTAGTTAACTCATCAACTCCCAAACATGGGTATCTAGTGTAGTTAAAAATCAACACCAACAATGACCTATCTAGTGTAGTTAACTCATCAACTCCAAACATGACCTATCTAGTGTAGTTAACTCATCAACACCAAACATGACCTATCTAGTGTGGTTAACTCATCAACACCAAACATGACCGATCTAGTGTGGTTAACTCATCAACACCAACATGACCTATCTAGTGTAGTTAACTCATCAAACCAAACATGGCCTATCTAGTGTAGTTAACTCATCAACACAAACATGACCTATCTAGTGGGTTAACTCATCAACACTAAACATGACCTATCTAGTGTGGTTAACTCATCAACACCAAACATGGCCTATCTAGTGTAGTTAACTCATCAACACCAAACATGACCTATCTAGTGTGGTTAACTCATCAACACCAAACATGACCTATATAGTGTAGTTAACTCATCAACACCAAACATGGACCTATCTAGTGTGGTTAACTCATCAACACCAAACATGACCTATCTAGTGGTTAACTCATCAACACCAAATGCCTATCTAGTGTAGTTAACTCATCAACACCAAACATGACCTATATAGTGTATAATCACAACACCAAACATGGCCTATCTAGTGTAGTTAACTCATCAACACCAAACATGACCTATCTAGTGTGGTTAACTCATCCAACACCAAACATGACCTATCTAGTGTGGTAACTCATCAACACCAAACATGGCCTATCTAGTGTAGTTAACTCACAACACCAAACATGACCTATCTAGTGTGGTTAACTCTCAACACCAAACATGACCTATCTAGTGTAGTTAACTCATCAACACCAAACATGACCTATCTAGTGGTTAACTCATCAACACCAAACATGACCTATCTAGTGTGGTTAACTCATCAACACCAAACATGACCTATCTAGTGTAGTTAACTCATAAAACACCAAACATGACCTATCTAGTGTGTTAACTCATCAACACAAACATGACCTATCTAGTGTAGTTAACTCATCAACACCAAACATGACCTATCTAGTGTAGTAAACTCATCAACACAAACATGACCTATCTAGTGTAGTTAACTCATCAACACCAAACATGACCTATCTAGTGTAGTTAACTCATCAACTCCAAACATGACCTATCTAGTGTGGTTAACTCATCAACACCAAACATGACCTATCTAGTAAGTTAACTCATACAACACCAAACATGACCTATCTAGTGTGGTTAACTCATCAACACCAAACATGACCTATCTAGTGTGGTTAACTCATCAACACCAAACATGGCCTATCTAGTGTAGTAACTCATCAACACCAAACATGACCTATCTAGTGTAGTTAACTCATCAACACAACATGACCTTCTAGTGTAGTTAACTCATCAACTCCAAACATGACCTATCTAGTGTGGTTAACTATCAACACCAAACATGACCTATCTAGTGTAGTAACTCATCAACACCAAAAATGACCTATCTAGTGTAGTTAACTCATCAACTCCAAACATGGCGTATTAGTGTAGTTAACTCATCAAACCAAACATGACCTATCTAGTGTGGTTAACTCATCAACACCAAACATGACCTATCTAGTGTAGTTAACTCATCAACACCAAACATGACCTATCTAGTGTAGTTAACTCATCAACACCAAACATGACCTATCTAGTGTAGTTAACTCATCAACACCAAACATGACCTATCTAGTGTGGGTTAACTCTCACACCAAACATGACCTATCTAGTGTGGTTAACTCATCAACACCAAACATGGCCTATCTAGTGTAGGAACTCATCAACACCAAACATGGCCTATCTAGTGTAGTTAACTCATCAACACCAACATGACCTATCTAGTGTAGTTAACTCATCAACACCAAACATGACCTATCTAGTGTAGTTAACTCATCAACCCAAACATGACCTTCTAGTGTGGTTAACTCATCAACACAAACATGACCTATCTAGTGTGGTTAACTCATCAAACAAAACATGACCTATCTAGTGGGTTAACTCTCAAACCAAACATGGCCTATCTAGTGTAGTTAACTCATCGACACCAAACATGCCTATCTAGTGTAGTTAACTCATCAACACCAAACATGACCTATCTAGTGTGGTTAACTCATCAACACCAAACATGACCTATCTAGTGTAGTTAACTCATCAACACCAAACATGGCCTATCTAGTGTAGTTAACTCATCAACACCAAACATGACCTATCTAGTGTGGTTAACTCATCAACACTAAACATGACCTATCTAGTGGGTTAACTCATCAACACCAAACATGGCCTATCTAGTGTAGTTAACTCATCAACACCAAACATGACCTACTAGTGTGGTTAACTCATCAACACCAAACATGACCTATCTAGTGTGGTAACTCATCAACACCAAACATGACCTATCTGTGTGGTTAACTCATCAACACCAAACATGACCTATCTAGTGTGGTAACTCATCAACACCAAACATGACCTATCTAGTGTGGTTAACTCATCAACACCAAACATGGCCTATCTAGTGTAGTTAACTCTCAACACCAACATGGCCTATCTAGTGTGGTTAACTCAGCAACCAAACATGACCTATCTAGTGGTTAACTCATCAACACCAAACATGGCCTATCTAGTGTAGTTACAATCAACACCAAACATGGCCTATCTAGTGTGGTTAACTCATCAACACCAAACATGACCTATCAGTGTAGTTAACTCATCAACACCAAACATGACCTATCTAGTGTGGTTAACTCATCAACACCAAACATGACTATCTAGTGTGGTTAACTCATCAACACCAAACATGACCTATCTAGTGTAGTTAACTCATCAACACCAACATGACCTATCTAGTGTGGTTAACTCATCAAACCAAACATGACCTATCTAGTGTAGTTAACTCATCAACACCAAAACATGACCTATCTAGTGTAGTTAACTCATCAACACCAAACATGACCTATCTAGTGTAGTTAACTCATCAACACCAAACATGACCTATAGTGTAGTTAACTCATCAACTCCAAACATGACCTATCTAGTGTGGTTAACTCATCAACACCAAACATGACCTATCTAGTATAGTTAACTCATCAACACCAAACATGACCTATCTAGTGTAGTTAACTCATCAAGTCCAAACATGGCGATCTAGTGTAGTTAACTCATCAACTCCAAACATGACTATCTAGTGTGGTAACTCATCAACACCAAAATGACCTATCTAGTGAGTTAACTCATCAACACCAAACATGACCTATCTAGTGTAGTTAACTCATCAACACCAAACCATGACCGATCTAGTGTAGTTAACTCATCAACACCAAACATGACCTATCTAGTGTGGTTAACTCATCAACACCAAACATGACCTATCTAGTGTGGTTAACTCATCAACACCAAACATGGCCTATCTAGTGTAGTTAACTCATCAACACCAAACATACCTATCTAGTGTAGTAACTCATCAACACCAAACATGACCTATCTAGGTAGTAACTCATCAACTCCAAACATGACCTATCTAGTGTGGTTAACTCATCACACCAAACATGACCTATCTAGTGTAGTTAACTCATCAACACCAAAATGAACCTATCTAGTGTAGTTAACTCATCAACTCCAAACATGGCGTATCTAGTGTAGTTAACTCATCAACTCCAAACTGACCTATCTAGTGTGGTTAACTCATCAACACCAAACATGACCTATCTAGTGTGGTTAACTCATCAACACCAAACATGAACCTATCTAGTGTAGTTAACTCATCAACACCAAACATGACCTATCTAGTGTAGTTAACTCATCAACACCAAACATGACCTATCTAGTGTGGTTAACTCATCAACACCAAACATGACCTATCTAGTGTGGTTAACTATCAACACCAAACATGGCCTATCTAGTGTAGTTAACTCATCAACACCAAACATGGCCTATCTAGTGTAGTTAACTCATCAACACAAACATGACCTATCTAGTGTAGTTAACTCATCAACACCAAACATGACCTATCTAGTGTAGTTAACTCATCAACTCCAAACATGAGCTATCTGTGTGGTTAACTCATCAACACCAAACATGACCTATTAGTGTGGTTAACTCATCAACACCAAACATGACCTATTAGTGTGGTTAACTCATCAACACCAAACATGGCCTATCTAGTGTAGTTAACTCATCGACACCAAACATGGCCTATCTAGTGTAGTTAACTCATCAACACCAAACATGACCTATCTAGTGTGGTTAACTCATCAACACCAAACATGACCTATCTAGTGTAGTTAACTCATCAACACCAAACATGGCCTATCTAGTGTAGTTAACTCATCAACACCAAACATGACCTATCTAGTGTGGTTAACTCATCAACACCAAACATGACCTATCTAGTGTGGTTAACACATCAACACCAAACATGGCCTATCTAGTGCAGTTAACTCATCAACACCAAACATGACCTATCTAGTGTGGTTAACTCATCAACACCAAACATGACCTATCTAGTGTAGTTAACTCATCAACACCAAACATGGCCTATCTAGTGTAGTTAACTCATAAACACCAAACATGACCTATCTAGTGTGGTTAACTCATCAACACCAAACATGACCTATCTAGTGTGGTTAACTCATCAACACCAAACATGACCTATCTAGTGTGGTTAACTCATCAACACCAAACATGGCCTATCTAGTGTAGTTAACTCATCAACACCAAACATGGCCTATCTAGTGTAGTTAACTCATCAACACCAAACATGACCTATCTAGTGTAGTTAACTCATCAACACCAAACATGACCTATCTAGTGTAGTTAACTCATCAACTCCAAACATGACCTATCTAGTGTGGTTAACTCATCAACACCAAACATGACCTATCTAGTTGTAGTTAACTCATCAACCACCAAACATGACCTATCTAGTGTAGTTAACTCATCAACTCCAAACATGGCGTATCTAGTGTAGTTAACTCATCAACTCCAAACATGGCGTATCTAGTGTAGTTAACTCATCAACACCAAACATGACCTATCTAGTGTAGTTAACTCATCAAACCAAACATGACCTATCTAGTGTAGTTAACTCATCAACACCAAAACATGACCTATCTAGTGTAGTTAACTCATCAACACCAAACATGACCTATCTAGTGTGGTTAACTCATCAACACCAAACATGACCTATCTAGTGTGGTTAAACTCATCAACACCAAACATGGCCTATCTAGTGTAGTTAACTCATCGACATCAAACATGGCCTATCTAGTGTAGTTAACTCATCAACACCAAACATGACCTATCTAGTGTGGTTAACTCATCAACACCAAACATGACCTATCTAGTGTAGTTAACTCATCAACACCAAACATGGCCTATCTAGTGTAGTTAATCATCAACACCAAACAGACCTATCTAGTGTGGTAACTCATCAACACCAAACATGACCTATCTAGTGTGGTTAACTCATCAACACCAAACATGGCCTATCTAGTGCAGTTAACTCATCAACACCAAACATGACCTATCTAGTGTGGTTAACTCATCAACACCAAACATGACCTATATATGTAGTGTAGTTAACTCATCAACACCAAACATGGCCTATAGTGTGTAGTTAACTCATCAACACCAAACATGATCTATCTAGTGTGGTTAACTCATCAACACCAAACATGACCTATCTAGTGTGGTTAACTCATCAACACCAAACATGACCTATCTAGTGTGGTTAACTCATCAACACCAAACATGGCCTACTAGTGTAGTTAACTCATCAACACCAAACATGGCCTATCTAGTGTAGTTAACTCATCAACACCAAACATGACCTATCTAGTGTAGTTAACTCATCAACACCAAACATGACCTATCTAGTGTAGTTAACTCATCAACTCCAAACATGACCTATCTAGTGTGGTTAACTCATCAACACCAAACATGACCTATCTAGTGTAGTTAACTCATCAACACCAAACATGACCTATCTAGTGTAGTTAACTCATCAACTCCAAACATGGCGTATCTAGTGTAGTTAACTCATCAACACCAAACATGACCTATCTAGTGTGGTTAACTCATCAACACCAAACATGACCTATCTAATGTAGTTAACTCATCAACACCAAACATGGCCTATCTAGTGTAGTTAACTCATCAACACCAAACATGACCTATCTAGTGTGGTGAACTCATCAACTCCAAACATGACCTATCTAGTGTAGTTAACTCATCAACACCAAACATGACCTATCTAGTGTAGTTAACTCATCAACACCAAACATGACCTATCTAGTGTGGTTAACTCATCAACACCAAACATGACCTATCTAGTGTGGTTAACTCATCAACACCAAACATGGCCTATCTAGTGTAGTTAACTCATCGACACCAAACATGGCCTATCTAGTGTAGTTAACTCATCAACACCAAACATGACCTATCTAGTGTGGTTAACTCATCAACACCAAACATGACCTATCTAGTGTGGTTAACTCATCAACACCAAACATGGCCTATCTAGTGTAGTTAACTCATCAACACCAAACATGACCTATCTAGTGTGGTGAACTCATCAACTCCAAACATGACCTATCTAGTGTAGTTAACTCATCAACACCAAACATGACCTATCTAGTGTAGTTAACTCATCAACACCAAACATGACCTATCTAGTGTGGTTAACTAATCAACACCAAACATGACCTATCTAGTGTGGTTAACTCATCAACACCAAACATGACCTATCTAGTGTAGTTAACTCATCAACACCAAACATGGCCTATCTAGTGTAGTTAACTCATCAACACCAAACATGACCTATCTATGTGGTAACTCATCAACACCAAACATGACCTATCTAGTGTGGTTAACTCATCAACACCAAACATGACCTATCTAGTGTAGTTAACTCATCACACACCAAACATGACCTATCTAGTGTGGTTAACTCATCAACACCAAACATGACCTATCTAGTGTGGTTAACTCATCAACACCAAACATGACCTATCTAGTGTAGTTAACTCATCAACACCAAACATGGACCTATCTAGTGTAGTTAACTCATCAACACAAACATGACCTATCTAGTGTGGTTAACTCATCAACACCAAACATGACCTATCTAGTGTAGTTAACTCATCAACACCAAACATGACCTATCTAGTGTGGTTAACTCATCAACACCAAACATGACCTATCTAGTGTGGTTAACTCATCAACACCAAACATGACCTATCTAGTGTAGTTAACTCATCAACACCAAACATGGCCTATCTAGTGTAGTTAACTCATCAACACCAAACATGACCTATCTAGTGTGGTTAACTCATCAACACCAAACATGACCTATCTAGTGTGGTTAACTCATCAACACCAAACATGACCTATCTAGTGTAGTTAACTCATCAACACCAAACATGACCTATCTAGTGTGGTTAACTCATCAACACCAAACATGACCTATCTAGTGTGGTTAACTCATCAACACCAAACATGACCTATCTAGTGTAGTTAACTCATCAACACCAAACATGACCTATCTAGTGTAGTTAACTCATCAACTCCAAACATGGCGTATCTAGTGTAGTTAACTCATCAACTCCAAACATGGCGTATCTAGTGTAGTTAACTCATCAACACCAAACATGACCTATCTAGTGTAGTTAACTCATCAACACCAAACATGACCTATCTAGTGTAGTTAACTCATCAACACCAAACATGACCTATCTAGTGTAGTTAACTCATCAACACCAAACATGACCTATCTAGTGTGGTTAACTCATCAACACCAAACATGACCTATCTAGTGTGTTAACTCATCAACACCAAACATGGCCTATCTAGTGTAGTTAACTCATCAACACCAAACATGACCTATCTAGTGTAGTTAACTCATCAACACCAAACATGGCCTATCTAGTGTGGTTAACTCATCAACACCAAACATGACCTATCTAGTGTAGTTAACTCATCACAACAAACATGGCCTATCTAGTGTAGTTAACTCATCAACACCAAACATGACCTATCTAGTGTAGTTAACTCATCAACACCAAACATGGCCTATCTAGTGTAGTTAACTCATCAACACCAAACATGACCTATCTAGTGTGGTTAACTCATCAACACCAAACATGACCTATCTAGTGTAGTTAACTCATCAACACCAAACATGACCTATCTAGTGTGGTTAACTCATCAACACCAAACATGACCTATCTAGTGTGGTTAACTCATCAACACCAAACATGGCCTATCTAGTGTAGTTAACTCATCAACACCAAACATGACCTATCTAGTGTAGTTAACTCATCAACACCAAACATGACCTATCTAGTGTGGTTAACTCATCAACACCAAACATGACCTATCTAGTGTAGTTAACTCATCAACACCAAACATGACCTATCTAGTGTAGTTAACTCATCAACTCCAAACATGACCTATCTAGTGTAGTTAACTCATCAACACCAAACATGACCTATCTAGTGTAGTTAACTCATCAACACCAAACATGACCTATCTAGTGTAGTTAACTCATCAACACCAAACATGACCTATCTAGTGTAGTTAACTCATCAACTCCAAACATGACCTATCTAGTGTGGTTAACTCATCAACACCAAACATGACCTATCTAGTGTAGTTAACTCATCAACACCAAACATGACCTATCTAGTGTAGTTAACTCATCAACTCCAAACATGGCGTATCTAGTGTAGTTAACTCATCAACTCCAAACATGACCTATCTAGTGTGGTTAACTCATCAACACCAAACATGACCTATCTAGTGTAGTTAACTCATCAACACCAAACATGACCTATCTAGTGTAGTTAACTCATCAACACCAAACATGACCTATCTAGTGTAGTTAACTCATCAACTCCAAACATGACCTATCTAGTGTGGTTAACTCATCAACACCAAACATGACCTATCTAGTGTAGTTAACTCATCAACACCAAACATGACCTATCTAGTGTAGTTAACTCATCAACTCCAAACATGGCGTATCTAGTGTAGTTAACTCATCAACTCCAAACATGGCGTATCTAGTGTAGTTAACTCATCAACACCAAACATGACCTATCTAGTGTAGTTAACTCATCAACACCAAACATGACCTATCTAGTGTAGTTAACTCATCAACACCAAACATGACCTATCTAGTGTAGTTAACTCATCAACACCAAACATGACCTATCTAGTGTGGTTAACTCATCAACACCAAACATGACCTATCTAGTGTGGTTAACTCATCAACACCAAACATGGCCTATCTAGTGTAGTTAACTCATCAACACCAAACATGGCCTATCTAGTGTAGTTAACTCATCAACACCAAACATGACCTATCTAGTGTGGTTAACTCATCAACACCAAACATGACCTATCTAGTGTAGTTAACTCATCAACACCAAACATGGCCTATCTAGTGTAGTTAACTCATCAACACCAAACATGACCTATCTAGTGTAGTTAACTCATCAACACCAAACATGGCCTATCTAGTGTAGTTAACTCATCAACACCAAACATGACCTATCTAGTGTGGTTAACTCATCAACACCAAACATGACCTATCTAGTGTAGTTAACTCATCAACACCAAACATGACCTATCTAGTGTGGTTAACTCATCAACACCAAACATGACCTATCTAGTGTGGTTAACTCATCAACACCAAACATGGCCTATCTAGTGTGGTTAACTCATCAACACCAAACATGACCTATCTAGTGTAGTTAACTCATCAACACCAAACATGACCTATCTAGTGTGGTTAACTCATCAACACCAAACATGACCTATCTAGTGTAGTTAACTCATCAACACCAAACATGACCTATCTAGTGTAGTTAACTCATCAACACCAAACATGACCTATCTAGTGTAGTTAACTCATCAACACCAAACATGACCTATCTAGTGTAGTTAACTCATCAACTCCAAACATGACCTATCTAGTGTGGTTAACTCATCAACACCAAACATGACCTATCTAGTGTAGTTAACTCATCAACACCAAACATGACCTATCTAGTGTGGTTAACTCATCAACACCAAACATGACCTATCTAGTGTAGTTAACTCATCAACACCAAACATGACCTATCTAGTGTAGTTAACTCATCGACACCAAACATGGCCTATCTAGTGTAGTTAACTCATCAACACCAAACATGACCTATCTAGTGTGGTTAACTCATCAACACCAAACATGACCTATCTAGTGTAGTTAACTCATCAACACCAAACATGGCCTATCTAGTGTAGTTAACTCATCAACACCAAACATGACCTATCTAGTGTGGTTAACTCATCAACACCAAACATGACCTATCTAGTGTGGTTAACTCATCAACACCAAACATGGCCTATCTAGTGCAGTTAACTCATCAACACCAAACATGACCTATCTAGTGTGGTTAACTCATCAACACCAAACATGACCTATCTAGTGTAGTTAACTCATCAACACCAAACATGACCTATCTAGTGTGGTTAACTCATCAACACCAAACATGACCTATCTAGTGTGGTTAACTCATCAACACCAAACATGACCTATCTAGTGTAGTTAACTCATCAACACCAAACATGACCTATCTAGTGTGGTTAACTCATCAACACCAAACATGACCTATCTAGTGTGGTTAACTCATCAACACCAAACATGACCTATCTAGTGTAGTTAACTCATCAACACCAAACATGACCTATCTAGTGTAGTTAACTCATCAACACCAAACATGACCTATCTAGTGTGGTTAACTCATCAACACCAAACATGACCTATCTAGTGTGGTTAACTCATCAACACCAAACATGGCCTATCTAGTGTAGTTAACTCATCAACACCAAACATGGCCTATCTAGTGTAGTTAACTCATCAACACCAAACATGACCTATCTAGTGTGGTTAACTCATGAACACCAAACATGACCTATCTAGTGTAGTTAACTCATCAACACCAAACATGGCCTATCTAGTGTAGTTAACTCATCAACACCAAACATGACCTATCTAGTGTAGTTAACTCATCAACACCAAACATGGCCTATCTAGTGTAGTTAACTTATCAACACCAAACATGACCTATCTAGTGTGGTTAACTCATCAACACCAAACATGACCTATCTAGTGTAGTTAACTCATCAACACCAAACATGACCTATCTAGTGTGGTTAACTCATCAACACCAAACATGACCTATCTAGTGTGGTTAACTCATCAACACCAAACATGGCCTATCTAGTGTGGTTAACTCATCAACACCAAACATGACCTATCTAGTGTAGTTAACTCATCAACACCAAACATGACCTATCTAGTGTGGTTAACTCATCAACACCAAACATGACCTATCTAGTGTAGTTAACTCATCAACACCAAACATGACCTATCTAGTGTAGTTAACTCATCAACACCAAACATGACCTATCTAGTGTAGTTAACTCATCAACACCAAACATGACCTATCTAGTGTAGTTAACTCATCAACTCCAAACATGACCTATCTAGTGTGGTTAACTCATCAACACCAAACATGACCTATCTAGTGTAGTTAATCATCAACACCAAACATGACCTATCTAGTGTAGTTAACTCATCAACTCCAAACATGGCGTATCTAGTGTAGTTAACTCATCAACTCCAAACATGACCTATCTAGTGTGGTTAACTCATCAACACCAAACATGACCTATCTAGTGTAGTTAACTCATCAACACCAAACATGACCTATCTAGTGTAGTTAACTCATCAACACCAAACATGACCTATCTAGTGTAGTTAACTCATCAACACCAAACATGACCTATCTAGTGTGGTTAACTCATCAACACCAAACATGACCTATCTAGTGTGGTTAACTCATCAACACCAAACATGACCTATCTAATGTAGTTAACTCATCAACACCAAACATGGCCTATCTAGTGTAGTTAACTCATCAACACCAAACATGACCTATCTAGTGTAGTTAACTCATCAACACCAAACATGACCTATCTAGTGTAGTTAAGTCATTAAAAAATAATTACCGATTTACCAAACCTTACAAAGTACAACTGATGTTTTGTAACCTACTTACCAAATAGTATGTAAACAATACTATACAATCAATACTGTGGAATGAATACCATAGTATCAATACTATATAATCAATACTGTGGAATATATACCATAGTATCAATACTATATAATCAATACTGTGGAATGAATACCATAGTATCGATACTATATAATCAATACTGTGGAATGAATACCATAGTATCAATACTATATAATCAATACTTCACTATATTTTGATTTAATTACAGTCACCAACCATAATAGCATTTATGGAACATAAAGAGAGCAAACAGAACAGCCTTTGTAACTTGGTGAATACAGCTTGAGTGAAACATTCATAACTGGTATAAGGTTAATACTGAATACTGCTTGAGTAAAATGTTCATAACTGGTATAAGGTTAATTCTGAATACTGTTTGAGTAAAATGTTCATAACTGGTATAAGGTTAATTCTGAATACTGCTTGAGTGAAACATTCATAACTGGTATAAGGTTAATACTGCTTGAGTGAAACATTCATAACTGGTATAAGGTTAATACTGCTTGAGTGAAACATTCATAACTGGTATAAGGTTAATACTGAATACTGCTTGAGTAAAATGTTCATAACTGGTATAAGGTTAATACTGAATACTGCTTGAGTGAAACATTCATAACTGGTATAAGGTTAATACTAAATACTGCTTGAGTAAAATGTTCATAACTGGTATAATGTCAATACTGAATACAGCTTGAGTGAAACATTCATAACTGGTATAAGGTTAATACTGCTTGAGTGAAACATTCATAACTGGTATAAGGTTAATACTGCTTGAGTGAAACATTCATAACTGGTATAAGGTTAATACTGCTTGAGTGAAACATTCATAACTGGTATAAGGTTAATACTGCTTGAGTGAAACATTCATAACTGGTATAAGGTTAATACTAAATATTGCTTGAGTAAAATGTTCATAACTGGTATAAGGTTAATACTGAATACTGTTTGAGTAAAATGTTCATAACTGGTATAAGGTTAATACTGAATACAGCTTGAGTGAAACATTCATAAGTGGTTTAAGGTTAATGTAGCCACACCCATGTTTTCATGTGACTCACCTGCAAGGTTTTTGATAAACAGAACTGTGATACGGTATTCTTCACTCTGACCTCTGATGATAATTCTCCACAACAAAACTAGGCTGTTCCCAGAACATGTGATCAGTGCCACAACCCACACTGACATGCGCAGAATGGGTCGGACAAGGAGGTGTTCAGTTGAAGAGAGACCGTTTGTTTTCGGTCTACATATCCGCACATGAGGAGCAAAACTACAGTAGTGGAACTTTTTAAAATATCTGAAAAAAATGTCCTTCATTAATGTGTCTCTGTAAACAGAAATAAAAGTACACAGAGTTTCCAATTTCGTGATTAAATCTAATAGTTTTCAATATAAATGGTTGGATTGTTTATATATATATATAAACCAAGCTAACCATCATCAGAATTAACATACACTAATGTAATCAGTGCGACTTACAGAAATTCATATAATGAAACAAAACTACATGCAACTATGGAATAACATTTAAAATGTAACTTTTCAAGGTTATAAAGGGACATAGAACATGTCCATCAATTATTCAGAACTTTGTTTTCAATGGTTTGAAGTTTTCCCTGTTTGTTCTATCATACATTATCTGATATGTTTTCCTTTGTCAGGTTACTGGCTCACAACAACTTGAAACGTTTCGAAGTTGATGTTGTCAAAGACTTGTCATCGCTTGACACACTGTGAGTACAAATTCAGTGACAGCCAAAGTAAAATTTAAACCCTTTTAGGACAGTACTGGTCCTGATGTAATAACACTAAACTTGGTATCTCCGAACTACATCAGTTTTGTATTTGGAGGGGTTGGTTAGAATATATATTGGTCTTCTTGAAAATGACGGCCTGGCATGGCTGGGCGGTTGAGGCGCACGACTCGTAATCTGAGGTCGCGAGTTCGGATCCCGTTACGCGAAATATGTTTCTTTTTTCAGCAGTGGAGACATTATAATGTGACGGTCAATCCAAACATTTGTTGGTAATAAGTGTAAGAATTGTAAGATAATTTATAGCAACTGTCTTTTTCTCGTCTAGGGATTTATCCTACAACCAGTTAACACTAGATGGCGCGACTTGGCCTGACGGTCTTCAAGTGAAGTGGCTGTAAGTCCGATAAATAGTCTTTAATATTACACACCATTTCCAGTTGTTTTGTTGTGGTGTCAAAACGTTATGTCATATCACTTCACTGATGTAATAACTTGTCCTTCGTGTGAATCAGAGAGTTAAAGGTTTTTGTCTCTCTTTTTGTGTTTAAATAAAAAGTAAATTATTCTAAATCAGTATTTAGGTAAGATCTAACCAATGTTTTAAAATGATTTTTGTGTTTAGGTTTCTTGAAAACAACCAAATCACCAGCATTGGGAGGAATACATTCGCATCCTTAAACACTCTGAAGGTGTTGTAAGTAGCCAATCTTAGTGTTGTTATAATACAGTATCGTACTGTTCTATCTTAGTGTTGTTATAATACAGTATCGTACTGTTCTATCTTAGTGTTGTTATAATACAGTATCGTACTGTTCTATCTTAGTGTTGTTATAATACAGTATCGTACTGTTCTATCTTAGTGTCGTTATAATACAGTATCGTACTGTTCTATCTTAGTGTCGTTATAATACAGTATCGTACTGTTCTATCTTAGTGTCGTTATAATACAATATCGTACTGTTCTATCTTAGTGTTGTTATAATACAGTATCGTACTGTTCTATCTTAGTGTTGTTATAATACAGTATCGTACTGTTCTCTCTTAGTGTTGTTATAATACAGTATCGTACTGTTCTATCTTAGTCCTGTTATAATACAGTATCGTACTGTTCTGTCTTAGTGTTGTTATAATACAGTATCGTACTGTTCTATCTTAGTGTTGTTATAATACAGTATCGTACTGTTCTGTCTTAGTGTTGTTATAATACAGTATCGTACTGTTCTATCTTAGTGTAGTTATAATACAGTATCGTACTGTTCTGTCTTAGTGTTGTTATAATACAGTATCGTACTGTTCTATCTTAGTGTTGTTATAATACAGTATCGTACTGTTCTGTCTTAGTGTTGTTATAATACAGTATCGTACTGTTCTGTCTTAGTGTTGTTATAATACAGTATCGTACTGTTCTATCTTAGTGTAGTTATAATACAGTATCGTACTGTTCTGTCTTAGTGTTGTTATAATACAGTATCGTACTGTTCTATCTTAGTGTTGTTATAATACAGTATCTTACTGTTCTATCTTAGTGTTGTTATAATACAGTATCGTACTGTTCTGTCTTAGTGTAGTTATAATACAGTATCGTACTGTTCTATCTTAGTGTTGTTATAATACAGTATCGTACTGTTCTATCTTAGTGTTGTTATAATACAGTATCGTACTGTTCTATCTTAGTGTTGTTATAATACAGTATCGTACTGTTCTATCTTAGTGTTGTTATAATACAGTATCGTACTGTTCTTCTTAGTGTTGTTATAATACAGTATCGTACTGTTCTATCTTAGTGTTGTTATAATACAGTATCGTACTGTTCTCTCTTAGTGTTGTTATAATACAGTATCGTACTGTTCTATCTTAGTCCTGTTATAATACAGTATCGTACTGTTCTGTCTTAGTGTTGTTATAATACAGTATCGTACTGTTCTATCTTAGTGTTGTTATAATACAGTATCGTACTGTTCTGTCTTAGTGTTGTTATAATACAGTATCGTACTGTTCTATCTTAGTGTGTTATAATACAGTATCGTACTGTTCTGTCTTAGTGTTGTTATAATACAGTATCGTACTGTTCTATCTTAGTGTTGTTATAATACAGTATCGTACTGTTCTGTCTTAGTGTTGTTATAATACAGTATCGTACTGTTCTGTCTTAGTGTTGTTATAATACAGTATCGTACTGTTCTATCTTAGTGTAGTTATAATACAGTATCGTACTGTTCTGTCTTAGTGTTGTTATAATACAGTATCGTACTGTTCTATCTTAGTGTTGTTATAATACAGTATCTTACTGTTCTATCTTAGTGTTGTTATAATACAGTATCGTACTGTTCTGTCTTAGTGTAGTTATAATACAGTATCGTACTGTTCTATCTTAGTGTTGTTATAATACAGTATCGTACTGTTCTATCTTAGTGTTGTTATAATACAGTATCGTACTGTTCTATCTTAGTGTTGTTATAATACAGTATCGTACTGTTCTCTCTTAGTGTTGTTATAATACAGTATCGTACTGTTCTATCTTAGTCCTGTTATAATACAGTATCGTACTGTTCTGTCTTAGTGTTGTTATAATACAGTATCGTACTGTTCTATCTTAGTCCTGTTATAATACAGTATCGTACTGTTCTTGTTTAACCTGAATTTTACAACAGGAAACTAGGTTAGTTTTGTGTCTGACGTTTCGCGGCCAGTTCGGCCTGTAATCTGCGGGATCCATTCCATGATAATAGTGTTGATATCAAGGCTTAAATCCCAGTTTTTATTGTTAATAAACGTAGTTCAAGACTTGGCGGTTTTCACTTTCCATGTAGTATATTCCTCTAAGTTAGGGACAGATATCCCTATATCAGTTTTGCTCGAAAAGAACAAAACATGTCGCACGTCGAGCCACGTGATTATCCACGCAAGTACTGTTTGTCTCGGTAATGCTAGTTGGAAGCAGGTGATGGTGGTATCTCCAATGTGATTTATGACATGAAACTTATGCTTTGTAATTTATTATGTTTAAATCTCAGAACAGGTGTCTGTGTGAATGTGTTTCCTATAAAAACGCGGCCCCACGTGCTCAATAAAACGTAAGAGATTTGTTTCGGATTGTAAAATGTTTTGTGATTGACAAACGTTTCTTGCTTGCATTCGATTACAGATCACTCCAGAATAACCGGTCTCATTCATTCACGAAGAAGGTTTCCATCACTTAGTCAACCTGATAGACCTGTGAGTAGGCTACGTTCGATTGGGTTTCTCGGGTTTGGTTTTGTTCCTAACGTTTGTGTTAACTCATGTTAATTAAATAATACAATATTTTCTGAGTTCTACTTAAAATAAACTCTTAAGTTTACAACAGTAAAGAGTGCAAATATATATTTTTATTTTTAGGTTCAACATTAACATATGTATATATATCAGTTAATTTTTCACACTGTCTTGCTTTCTGTCGAAGAGAATTGAAGAATTAATTTGTACATTTTAAATGTTTTTTACTTTGTGTTATAACATAAAATGTTTTCATACATTTAGTAAAAGTACCATTAATTAACTCGTTGCGCGTGACTTAGTATTTAGTGTGCCCGGACTGTGAATCCGAGGAAACTGGGTTCGGACTCGTTATATTCGCTAAGTAATGTGGGTCTGTCGATGCACTGAAAAAATAATAGTCAAATGTTCACTAGTTGATTTCACAAAGAGTTGGCGGTGGGTGCTTTTGATTATTTGCATTTCCTTTTGTGTATGAAGGGTTAAGGAGGCTATAAGAAACATCCTTCAGTGTCGTTTTTGAGAACAATCAAACCACTATTCAACTGGACCAGATCTGTTCAAGAGTTGGCGGTGGGTGCTGTTCGCTAGTCTCCTTCCCCGTGTCTGTAAAATGATAAGGAGGCTATGCGTAGACATCCTTTTTGTGATTTAAGCAAAATTCTAAACCTTGGAATAGCTTTATTATGTAGCTATCGCTAACAATGAGATATTGTTTACAAGGTGCTTAAACTTATGACATTTACTACAAATTAAAAAAAATTTCCCTTTTCAGGAATTTATCAAACAACAGACTGGGACATCTCTCTTCTAAAACATTCCACAATCTATGTCAGCTAAGAAAACTGTAAGTCCTTACAGAACATTATGCACATTTGGGTCATTTTTTTTTCTGAACAAATAAATTTCTTTATAAATTTTGACAAAATATACTGTACATCTTGTTTTGTTAAAAATATAATTTAAATTTTCAACGTCTCACTGAGATAAACAATAATTAAATGTCTTTGGAATATTTTGTAGGTGACAAAAACTACAGTAATTTTTGTCCGCCCTGTATATTTTTATTTCACAGTTGTTTTTGTGTAAAATGAAGTGTGTTTTAACGTGTCAAACACGTTATATTATTTTAGACTCCACACAAAACAAATGTTATTACCGAACGAGTATAGTCTCTGTCAAAGAAGTTGAAGTAATACTGGTTCGATTTGTATTCCGAGAGTCACTGGTTCGAATCTCCCACACACCAAACATGTTCGCCCTTTCAAATGTGTGGGCGTTATAATGTAACGGTCAATCCCATTATTCATGTAAAAGGATAGTCCAAGAGTTGGCGGTGGGTGGTGATGTAGAGCTGTTTTCACTCTAGTCTTACACTGCTAAATTATGGACGGCCAGCGCAGATAGTCCTCGTGTAGCTTTGCGCGAAATTAAAACAAGCATAAAAATGATAATGAATACACAAAGGTTGTAATCTATTGGATAATTAGTGTGTTATTATTGATGTCCCTTTGATTGTTTAGTGGTAAACATCATAATGCTAAATTCGGACTTTGATCCCTGTGGTGGACACGACATATATATATATACATTTTGAATTATTGTTTCTTAACAATACATTTACTGTGTATTTACAGCATACACAAAGATATCACAAGCTTTGCTGTTGTAACACTAAAATTCGAGATTCGATTTTATGAAGAAGCAACACAGCCTCTTCTCGTCTTCATATAGTATCGAAAAATACATCGAACGTTAGTTTTGAATTGACTCCATAGGTGTCAGCACGAGTCTTTCAATGGTAACTTCACGACACCACAATCAACAAGCATTTACGAAGCAATGCGTAGTAAAAACTGTCAGTTGTTGTTGTTGTTTTGAATTAAGCACAAAGCTACACAATCTGTGCTCTGCCCACTACGGGTATCGAAACCCGGATTTACCACTGTAAGTCCACAGATATACCGCTGAGTCACTGGGGTTAAAACTCAGAATTTCAGAATAAAACCCAATAAAGAGTTACTTTTTTCTGTTTTTAAAAACAACTGTATAAGCCTAGTTATTAATATATTATTATACACAGAAAGAGTAAATTGAATATAAACATTGGTTTTTAATTTTAATGTGTTGTAATCAGGGGTGGCCAATCCTAAAAAAAACTGACCCATCAGTAAGCAGCCACAATACCTTAATGACCAGTCACAGGCCGGAAACAATGAATTTAAATGAAAATGAGCCACATTAAATACACTTTAACATGTCCAGGTTCGTTAAATTGACCCTTAGTGGTATACCAAGGTTGACCAACATTGATTTTTATAATAAATTACGAACTTTTTTTTAAATTCAGTTCCAAAACTTTACTGATAATCTAATATTGGAATATTGTTTTATCATCAGTACATGTTTCAAGTTTATTAGTGTCTTGGCTTTCACGTATTTTCTCGAAATACTAAAAATATTTCTTTAATACCTGTGTTTAGAGAACTAGCCTTGAATCCACTGAAAACCTTGAAAATTAACGTCTTCCAGGACCTCTTGAGGTTGAAAACACTGTGAGTAGTTGTTTCTAGTGGTAAATGGATTTAAATAAATAAAAATAATATGATCTTGACAACAAGTTTGGTTTAAAAAATGGAGTTTCCATGATATCAAGCCTGACACGGTCAGATGGTTAAGGCACTCGACTCGTAAACATGCTCGTCCTTTCAGCTCTAAAGACGTTACAATGATACAGTCAATCCCAACATTCGTTGGTAAAAGAGTAGCCCAAGAGTTGGCGGTGGGTGGTAATGACTATCTTTCTCTCTCTATTCTTACACTACTAAATTAGGGACAGCCAGCGCAGACAGCCCCCGTGTAACTTTCTGCAAAAACCACAACAAAAACCGTGATACCTAGGTTTGAGAAAGAGATAATGTTTCCTTGACAGCTAGTTTATGAAAAAAGCACAACGTTTATTGGACAAATAGTTTTAAATAATAATGTTTATCAGAGAACTGGTTTTTAAAAAGAGCAACACAACTAATGTTAAAATAGAACAGTTTATCTTCGACAAATAGTTTTAATAAATGATCAATTTTTTGGAGAACAAATGGTAAAAAGAACATAAGTTGTGAGTTATTTTATTATATGATTCACCTCATCTTCCAACATTAAATTCCCTCCTACTTTAAACTAGCACGTTCTGAATTCGCTCATCAGTTAAACATGTTTGAAACTTTCTCAGAGGTACACGAATGTTTCCTTATAAGATGAAGCAAACACTTATTGACACTTAAACATTCACTGAAGTGTTTAGTCTGTAGGATTAATCAACTCCTTCAATATTACATTAAAAAATGTATTGAATTTTCTACTTACAAGTAAACTAGTATGTCATTTCAAAATATCTTGTTTCACCAGCATTATTTCAATCAAACTGTGATCTGTATAAAACAATAAACTACCGTATTAGTTTCGATGCTATAGAACTTAACATTTCTTTCTATTCGTAGACATTGATTTGGTTTATTTTCTATACATCTTCCAACTTATCAGTCAATCTTTGTTTGTCCGTTGTATAGTTAACGTATTTTTTATTTCACGGCAGGAATTTATCACAAGTCGAAATTGGAAACATTGAAGTGACGCATTTTGAAAAACTAGAAAGTTTAGAGTTTTTGTAAGTACACTGTTTATGTTACTATGCTACTCTTGACAGCAGTGGTTACTATGGTGAAGTGTTTGTTTATGTTACTATGTTACTCTTGACAGTAGTGGTTACTATGGTGAAGTGTTTGTTTATGTTACTATGTTACTCTTGACAGTAGTGGTTACTATGGTGAAGTGTTTGTTTATGTTACTATGTTACTCTTGACAGTAGTGGTTACTATGGTGAAGTGTTTGTTTATGTTACTATGTTATTCTTGACAGTAGTGGTTATTATTGTCAAGTGTTGTTTATGTTACTATGTTACTCTTCACAGTAGTGGTTATTATGGTGAAGTGTTTGTTTATGTTACTACGTTACTCTTGACAGTAGTGGTTATTATGGTGAAGTGTTTGTTTATGTTACTATGTTACTCTTGACAGCAGTGGTTATTATTATAAAGTGTTTGTTTATGGTCTGTGTTATTCTTGACAGCAGTGGTTATTATTGTCAAGTGTTTGTTTATGTTACTATGTTACTCTTGACAGCAGTGGTTATTATTATAAAGTGTTTGTTTATGTTACTATGTTACTCTTGACAGCAGTGGTTATTATTATAAAGTGTTTATTTATGTTACTATGTTACTCTTGACAGTAGTGGTTATTATTGTGAAGTGTTTGTTTATGTTACTATGTTACTCTTGACATCAGTGGTTATTATTATAAAGTGTTTGTTTATGTTACTATGTTACTCTTGACAGCAGTGGTTATTATTATAAGTGTTTATTTATGTTACTATGTTACTCTTGACAGCAGTGGTTATTATTATAAAGTGTTTATTTATGTTACTATGTTACTCTTGACAGTAGTGGTTATTATTGTGAAGTGTTGTTTATGTTACTATGTTACTCTTGACAGCAGTGGTTATTATTATAAAGTGTTTGTTTATGTTACTATGTTACTCTTGACAGCAGTGGTTATTATTATAAAGTGTTTGTTTATGTTACTATGTTACTCTTGACAGTAGTGGTTATTATTGTGAAGTGTTTGTTTATGTTACTATGTTACTCTTGACATCAGTGGTTATTATTATAAAGTGTTTGTTTATGTTACTATGTTACTCTTGACAGCAGTGGTTATTATTATAAGTGTTTATTTATGTTACTATGTTACTCTTGACAGCAGTGGTTATTATTATAAAGTGTTTATTTATGTTACTATGTTACTCTTGACAGCAGTGGTTATTATTATAAAGTGTTTATTTATGTTACTATGTTACTCTTGACAGTAGTGGTTATTATTGTGAAGTGTTTGTTTATGTTACTATGTTACTCTTGACAGTAGTGGTTATTATTGTGAAGTGTTTGTTTATGTTACTATGTTACTCTTGACAGCAGTGGTTATTATTGTGAAGTGTTTGTTTATGTTACTATGTTACTCTTGACAGTAGTGGTTATTGTTGTGAAGTGTTTGTTTATGTTACTATGTTACTCTTGACAGCAGTGGTTATTATTATAAAGTGTTTGTTTATGGTCTGTGTTATTCTTGACAGCAGTGGTTATTATTTACAAATTCACATAAAAATAAAATTTTTATAATCGATGAAGTTTAGTGAAACTGTAGTGATGGTAGCTTGGTGAAACTGTAGTGATGGTAGCTTGGTGAAACTGTAATGATGGTAGCTTGGTTAGACTGCAGTAATGGTAGCTTGGAGAAACTGTAGTGATGGTAGCTTGGTGAAACTGTAGTAATGGTAGTTTGGTTAAACTGCAGTGATGGTAACTTGGTGAAACTGTAGTAAGGGTAGCCTGGTGAAACTGTAGTGATGGTAACTTAGTGAAACTATAGTGATGGTAGCTTGGTGAGACTGTAGTGATGGTAGCTTGGTGAAACTGTAGTGATGGTAACTTGGTGAAACTGTAGTGATGGTAGCGTGGTGAAACTGTAGTGATGGTAGATTGGTGAGACTGTAGTGATGGTAACTTGGTGAAACTGTAGTGATGGTAGCTTGGTGAAACTGTAGTGATGGTAGATTGGTGAAACTGTAGTGATGGTAACTTGGTTAGACTGCACTAATGGTAGCTTGGAGAAACTGTAGTGATGGTAGCTTGGTGAAACTGTAGTAATGGTAGTTTGGTTAAACTGCAGTGATGGTAACTTGGTGAAACTGTAGTAAGGGTAGCCTGGTGAAACTGTAGTGATGGTAACTTAGTGAAACTATAGTGATGGTAACTTAGTGAAACTATAGTGATGGTAGCTTGGTGAGACTGTAGTGATGGTAGCTTGGTGAAACTGTAGTGATGGTAACTTGGTGAAACTGTAGTGATGGTAGATTGGTGAGACTGTAGTGATGGTAACTTGGTAAAACTGTAGTGATGGTAGCGTGGTGAAACTGTAGTGATGGTAGATTGGTGAGACTGTAGTGATGGTAACTTGGTGAAACTGTAGTGATGGTAGCTTGGTGAAACTGTAGTGATGGTAGATTGGTGAAACTGTAGTGATGGTAGATTGGTGAGACTGTAGTGATGGTAACTTGGTGAGACTGTAGTGATGGTAGATTGGTGAGACTGTAGTGATGGTAACTTGGTGAAACTGTAGTGATGGTAGCTTGGTGAAACTGTAGTGATGGTAGATTGGTGAAACTGTAGTGATGGTAGATTGGTGAGACTGTAGTGATGGTAACTTGGTGAAACTGTAGTGATGGTAGCTTGGTGAAACTGTAGTGATGGTAGATTGGTGAAACTGTAGTGATGGTAGATTGGTGAGACTGTAGTGATGGTAACTTGGTGAGACTGTAGTGATGGTAGATTGGTGAGACTGTAGTGATGGTAACTTGGTGAAACTGTAGTGATGGTAGCTTGGTGAAACTGTAGTGATGGTAGATTGGTGAAACTGTAGTGATGGTAGATTGGTGAGACTGTAGTGATGGTAACTTGGTGAGACTGTAGTGATGGTAGATTGGTGAAACTGTAGTGATGGTAACTTAGTGAAACTATAGTGATGGTAGCTTGGTGAGACTGTAGTGATGGTAGCTTGGTGAAACTGTAGTGATGGTAACTTGGTGAAACTGTAGTGATGGTAGCGTGGTGAAACTGTAGTGATGGTAGATTGGTGAGACTGTAGTGATGGTAACTTGGTGAAACTGTAGTGATGGTAGCTTGGTGAAACTGTAGTGATGGTAGATTGGTGAAACTGTAGTGATGGTAACTTGGTTAGACTGCACTAATGGTAGCTTGGAGAAACTGTAGTGATGGTAGCTTGGTGAAACTGTAGTAATGGTAGTTTGGTTAAACTGCAGTGATGGTAACTTGGTGAAACTGTAGTAAGGGTAGCCTGGTGAAACTGTAGTGATGGTAACTTAGTGAAACTATAGTGATGGTAACTTAGTGAAACTATAGTGATGGTAGCTTGGTGAGACTGTAGTGATGGTAGCTTGGTGAAACTGTAGTGATGGTAACTTGGTGAAACTGTAGTGATGGTAGATTGGTGAGACTGTAGTGATGGTAACTTGGTAAAACTGTAGTGATGGTAGCGTGGTGAAACTGTAGTGATGGTAGATTGGTGAGACTGTAGTGATGGTAACTTGGTGAAACTGTAGTGATGGTAGCTTGGTGAAACTGTAGTGATGGTAGATTGGTGAAACTGTAGTGATGGTAGATTGGTGAGACTGTAGTGATGGTAACTTGGTGAGACTGTAGTGATGGTAGATTGGTGAGACTGTAGTGATGGTAACTTGGTGAAACTGTAGTGATGGTAGCTTGGTGAAACTGTAGTGATGGTAGATTGGTGAAACTGTAGTGATGGTAGATTGGTGAGACTGTAGTGATGGTAACTTGGTGAAACTGTAGTGATGGTAGCTTGGTGAAACTGTAGTGATGGTAGATTGGTGAAACTGTAGTGATGGTAGATTGGTGAGACTGTAGTGATGGTAACTTGGTGAGACTGTAGTGATGGTAGATTGGTGAGACTGTAGTGATGGTAGCTTGGTGAAACTGTAGTGATGGTAGTTTATGAAGAAAGTTGCTTGAAGAGACTGTTGTTAAAACAGATTCATAAGTCATTCAGTTAACATAA